>CM052453.1:18017082-18045723 GCA_028533085.1 Varecia variegata
TAAGAAATAACGGTGATATGGCGTCTCTTTGGTTCTCCTGGAGAGAGTTGGAACCCATTCTATTAAGTGAAGTATCCCAAGAATGGAAAAATAAGCACCACATGTACTCACCAGCAAATTGGTTTCCCTGATCATCACCTAAGTGCACATTTGGGAATAACACCAATTGGGTATGGACACAGGTGGGGGGTGGGGGGAGGGGATAGGTGTATACCTAAATGATGAGTGTGATGTGCATTGTCTGGGGAATGGACACGCTTGAAGCTCAGACTCGAGGGGATGGGGGGGCATGGGCAATATATATAACTAGAACTTTTGTACCCCCATAATAAGCTGAAATTAAAAAAAAATTTTTTCTCAACTATAGTCATAAGTGTAAGTTTTTACTACTTTAATCTTTTAAGGTGTTTGATTACAATATTAGATTTTTCTAATGTTGAAACACCTTCTTATCCACAGGACACACTCTTCATTGTCATTCTGTATTTGCATGCATTGCTAATTTGATTTGCATCTTTGTTCAAATGTGGGGCTGTTTTCTTCTTTATTCTATTATCCTTGTCCAGTTTTGGTATCAGGGTATACTATTCTTCTAAGATAGTTTGGGTGGCTTTTCCTGTTTTTTGCTATTCTCTGAAAATAGGCTTTGTCTCGCTGTCTGTCTTGCTCTATGTTTTTGTTACCCTTGCTCAGTGTTTTTTGGCTGGGGGGGAAACTTTTAATCTGAAATTTTGTCTTTTCTTAAGTGTGTGGAATTTTCTTCCAATACTTTTTTTCCCCCTAATAATCATATTTAGCTTTGGCTCCACAAGAATCCCACAGTTTTAGTTCCTCTGCTTGATTTAGAGAACTGTTTTTCAGGCTTTATTCTGCTGAAAAATCCCAGTTTCTGTGGAATACGAGCCTAGTACTTCTACAAAGTTTTCATTAGGTTTCCCAGCTGTAGTGTGTGGCTCACTTGGACCCATGGTCCTGCTGCCTCTAACTGAAAGCTCTTGATGGAATATGGTCCCTGGCTTTCTCTGGTGGTCTGCGGCTGGGTGTGCTTGGAGTTATAAGAACTGGGCTCTGGTTTCCCCCATAAATCCAATCTCATTTGTTTTGTGTCCTACAGAAGTTCTTCGCCATATCTGGTTTGTTGATAACTATTCTTCCTTGGTTTCTAGCACTGTTAGGGGTTCATTTCTTTTACTGTTTATCTCTTTTGAAACTTCAATGAGATTTTAGGGAAAAGGGTGATAACCCTACCTATAGTTTCATTTAGTCTGACATTTAGATGGGAAGTGTTGCTGCCACACACTGACCTCATAGAATTTGACCCATGCATGAGCATGTTCCACAATTGTGGCCATTATTTTTTAAAATATACATTTGATTGTGGTTTTCTTGATAAAAGGAATACATGCATATGATAGAAAACTTGAAAAATGAAGAAACATGAAAAAAAAAGGGGAAAAAGGTCCATTGCCTAATCACCCCAAACTAGTTTTATCAGGCTTGGGAATTTTCTTGTAATCTTATTGCATATGTGTTTAATAATCACATAATGCATATATTTGCATATCTTTTTATTTAGCATTACACTGTATAAGTCTCTTTTGGTGTTATTACATTTTTGTAACATAGGGTCATTTTTTAAATCACAAGGTTCATGGTTCTAAAATCTTGTTTTTTATCGGGTTATGTCTTTTCATGTTCTTTATAGCACGTAGTTCTTCTATTTTATACAGGATTTTCTTCTAGTGCTTGGATTATGTTTCCTATGAGCAAAGATTGTGCACCTGTTATCTTTCCATGACTTTCTTCGCTGTGTGTATTTGTATGGCTGCTGTGGTCTTTCTCCACCATGTGCAGCTCTGCCATGCCCTTCTCTGTCAGCTCCATGTTGGTGACTCCTCTTGGTTCCCTTGTTGCTTGTCTGACACGTCGGAGCGCTGAGGGCTGGGCTTGCAGTTCTGGCTGCTTTCTTTGGAAGCCTGAGGTTTTGGACTGAGAGGGAAAGTTCGGTGAGCACCAGGTCAGTTATATTCGGCGACTAACTTCTGACCTTTCTTCTCTAATTGAATGTAAAACCCTGCAGTGGGGTTAGTTCCGTCTAGGCAATGGCATTTCTTACCCCCTTGGTAGCTTCCTTATGCTTCAAGCCCTTCCCCCAATTCAGGATGTAGCACTTCTGCTAAGAGTCAGTCCTGCCACTTCCTCCAGAAATCCCAGCAATTTTTCACATGTTTGTCCCCCTTCTTTTTTTTTATAGCAGTTTTATTGAGATATAATTGATGCGCCACAATAGTCATCCTTTTAAAGTACACAATTCAGTGTTTTTTAGTGTATTCACAGAGTTGTGCAAGCAACACCCCTACCTAACTTCAGAACATTCCATCACCCCCCAAAGAAACTCCCCACCCGTTAGCAATCACTCCCATTCTCCCCTCCCCTCCAGTCCTCAAGAGCGACTGATCTACTTTCTCTCTCTGTGGATTTGCCTAACTCAGGGCATTTCTCATGAGTAGAACCATGCAATATGTGACCTTTTGTGATCATTGGCTTCTTTCACTCTGCGTGATGTTTTCAGGGTTCATCGTGTTGTCGCATGTATCAGTATTTCATTTCTTTATTTCTGAATAACATTCCATTGTATGGCTGTACCACATGTTTATGCGTTCATCTGATCACGGGCATTTGGGTTGTTGGTACAACTTTTGGCTACTGTGAATAGTGTAGCAGTATCTCAGGAGTTTTAAGAGGGAAAAATCCCGAGAGTTTTGGTCCAGGCATTCTTGGAGGGGTGGGGGTCGGTGGCAGGACAAGGAGGGGTGGAGATTTCCCGTGGCTTCTCCACCCCCTGCTCCTGCAGTCCGGCTGCCTTCCTTCTCTTTGGTGAATGAAGCCTTGTTTACTGCTGAGCTGTTTTCTGTGTCACTGTCCCCTTCTTCCTTGTCCCCTCCATGTCTTCTCCCAGCCCAGGGCCCTCCCCTCTGCAGGAGTTTGCTGCTTTTCTGTCTCTGTCTGCTACTCTGTCGCAGTGTGCCTGTCCCCAAACTGAGTAGGGTTCTCGAAACTGCTTAGGGTTTCCTCTGCTCACCTTCCTCCCTCACGTCTCCACCCCCTGGAGAGGGAGCATCAGGAGCTCATCGGAGTGACTTGGGTCTCTCTCTTGTCCTGACGGCCTCTTTCCAAGTGCTATTACAAGAAGTTAGTCTTTTCTTTCTAAGTGCTGGGGTTTCGTTCATTCTGTTTTTACCTATTTTTTGTTCATTAGTTTTAAGGGGAGGGAGATTTTGCCATTTGGTTTCACTCTTTCCGAGAAAGTATGCAGGTGATTCTCCAAAAATTATTACAAATTATTAATTTAGTTGCTACATAACAGTCCATTGAATGAATATAACATGATTTATTTAAGAACTCACTCCTATTTTTGGATATTAAATTTGTGTCCATTTTTGGCTATGATAAATAATGCTAGGAGAAGCAATTTTTGCAAAAACGTTTTTTGTTTTGAGATCATTTTCTTAGCTTAAACTGCCAGATGTATTCATATAATTACCTGATCAAAGAATAGAGTGATTTGGAGGTCCTTGAAACATCTATGCCAAATCGTGTCCCCTAAAGAGTGTTCTAATTTGCACACCTGCCAGCATGGGGTGAGAACGAGTCTCTGATTGAATACTTGCTTTTAAGACAAAACCGATCAACAAAGCACATAACGAACTTCTTACTGTTAAAATTTATAGCACCGTGGATCAGAAAGAGCATAAAAATCATTGTAATTGCCTTAGGCATATAAAGTATGAAAATGCTATTGGCATTTAAAAAAATCTGAGTACTGTTTGATTGCTGGGGTTTATTTCAATCAAAAACATAGAAAGACACTTGTATCAGTGTCATCTAGCACCTGGGTATAATTAAGTAGATTTTTCAGAATCTTGACTTTAACTGGGCCACTTTTTGTTTTCAACAATTTTATCAAGGTATACATACATACCAAAACATATGATAAGCCAAGCGTGGTGGCTCACGCCTGTAATCCTAGCATTCATTCTGAGAGGCTGAGGTGGGAGGATGGCTTGAGTTCAGGAGTTCAGGACCAGCCTGAGCAAGAGTGAGACCCCCACTCTTTTTCTACTAAAAATATAAAAAATTAGCCAGGTGTGATGGTGTGCACCAGTAGTCCCAGCTACTCAGAAGGCTGAGACAAGAGAATAGCTTGAGCCCAGGAATTTGAGGTTGCTGTGAGCTATGATGGCGCCACTGCATTCTAGCCAGGGCAACAGAGCAAAACTCTCAAAAAAAAAAAAAAAAAAAAAGAGAGAGACTACACTGCATATTTTAAAGTGTACAATTTGATAAATTTTGACATAGGTATACATGTGAAACCATCAAGCAATCAAAATAATGAACATTTCCATCACTCCCAAAAGCTTCCTCCTGGTCCTTTGTAATCCTCCACGATCCTGTCTGCTTATATCAGTAAAGATTAGCTTGCATTTTCTAACGTTTTAAATAAATGAAATCATAAATTACTCTTTTTTGCTTAGATCCTTTCAATCAGCGTCATGATTTCGAGAGTCATCTGTGTTGTTGCATTTCCAGTTTGGGGCCATTACAAAAAACTTGCTATGAGTATTTGTGTACTAGTCTTTGTATAGATGGAGACTTTCTCTTCGGTAAATACCCAGGAGCAGAATGGCTGTGTCGTATGGTAAGTGTGTGCCTCACTTTTAAAGAAACTGCCAAACTGTTTCCCAAGGTGACTATGCCATGCCCCCGCAGGGTATAAGAGTTCTATTTTCCTCACATCCTTGCCAGTCCTTGAGAGGGTCAGTCTTTTTGAGTTTAGACATTCTGATTCTAAAGTGTGCTCAGTGGCATCTCGTGGTTTTAATGTGTATTTCTAGCTGTGCTACATTGATGCTGTAGAGGCAGAGGGTATAGTGGAACTGAGAAGTGCCTTTACCGTTTGGTGCCTTTGGATAAATTATTTAATATTACTATGCCTTGCTTTACGCTTCTAAAAAATAATGATAATGAAAACTGCACTACATATCTGAACATAGTTGTTAAAGTTAATGGACATTGTGACTGTGAAATGCTTTGTCATCTATGTAAGTGTTAGATATTATCATGGTCGTGGTTAAATTGCTGCATGATTTTGGGCAAATCACTTCAACATTTTTGAGGACTCCTTTCCAGGTCTATAAATTGAGGATCTAAATAAGGTAACCTCTAAGTTTCCTTGAAGTATGAAAATGTTCTTGTCTAAAAAATATACTGATGTTCCAGTACCAATTATATATATAAAAGACATTTATGGAAAAGTACTTTTTAATGTGGAAAAGATGACAGCTAAACATTAAAAAGCCATGCATACTTTATGATTTCTTGTTATCTTAGCTATGCCAAATTTTAAAATTCTACCACAGATTTCTATTTTTCTGTGTCTTAGGTGGAGGTGGTGAGTAATAAGTCCTTTCTTTTGTTTCTGTAATTAATGTGATTTGAAGAAAAAACAATTTTAACATGTATGCAGAAACTCATCTTCTGTATTCCAAAACTTCCAAATAATGCCATCATTTTACTAAACACCACGCAGTCCATTCAAAGCACTGTTGCAAAGTTAAAGAACTATATCTGGTTATTCAGATCAAGAGCCAAGCCAAATTTCGGGATGACAAAAGGTCTAAGAATCACTTTTATTTGGATTTGACTATTAATGAAATTTAACTTCAAGGAATACCTAGCTGGAATTGAGAAGACCAAGGAAACTATGGTGTAGATTTATTAGGAAGATGCCAGGCTCCTTATTTTAATAACATTGGCCTAAATGTCTACTTTATTGTGTAAAATCAGGTAAACAAACAGTGAAATTTGGTAGAATAGCATCTCAAAGTTGATTTTCAAATCATTAAGAGACTTCAGAATATATTAACAGCTAGTTGTATGTAAATAATATATTTCTTAGGAGTTGACTCAAACACATATTTATTCCCTAAAAATTTCAGTGACTTCATTAATCTATTACAATACAAAACTGCTTGGTTTGAAATGTACTCACAGTTACATGATTTTTCCTTCAAGTTTTCTCGAATACCTGGTAAATCATCCATACTCCATAGGGTTTAACAGTCACATTTTAGGTAGAAAAGGGGTAGTAGAAAGTAAGAGCCAATTTCTTCTTTCACATTCTCTGGCATTTAGCAGATTGCAAGTTGACAATCTCACACCATTGGTTTCCCATTTCTGTTTAAAAACTCTGTCTTTCCCATTTTTTATTTTTTCTGAGACAGAGTCTGGCTTTGTGGCCCATGCTAGAGTACAGTGGCGTCATCATAGCTCACTGCAGCCTCAAACTCCTGGGCTCAAGGGATCCTCCTGCCTCAGCCTCCCCAGTAGCTGGGACTGCAGGTGTGCACCACCACGCCCAGCTAATTTTTCTATTTTTAGTACAGACAGGGTCTTGCTCTTGAACTCCTGACCTCAAGTGATCCTCCTGCCTCAGCCTTCCAGAGCCCCAACTTTTTATTTCACTGTTATCATCATCTTTTTCCAGTTCCTGTACTCCATTTCAGGGCTTGATGTTATAGTGTTTTCCCAACAGTTACAGAACTACAACTATGGCTTCAGGTCTTCCTCCTTCCCTGCAGTCACACCTGTTGCCCTCTCTCTGCGAGTGGATGGAGTGACCACCCATCCCCCAGCACTGGGCTCAGCCAGGTGACTTGCCGGGCTAAGGGATTCTCCCTGACCTGGCACGAGCAAAGTCTTGAAGGGGGCTTACGTGTGTGACTTGTTCTCTGGCACCTCTGCCATTGCCATGAGGACGTCTTAGGCTAGCTGCCGGAGGATGTGAGACACGTGGGCAGAACCACATCATCCCAGTCGTGCCCAATTGCCTGGACCAGACCACGGCTAGCAGACCCCCCAGTCTAGCCAAGGCTGGCAGGGTCGCTAAGCCAGTCCTCACCCGACTCCGGACACCTAGGCAGGAAACACTGAGCCTTCTCTGCCAGTGAGAGTTTGTGGCTGTTTGTCATGTAGTGTCATTGTGGCAACAGATAAAGGCACATTACCCAAAGTCCCATTTCTAAGTGACTTCCCTTCATGTTCATAAAAAAGTTTTTTTAACTAAACAGAATATGAAAGTATAGTAGTCTAGAACAAAGAGCTGTAGCCATCAACTATTAATATATGTGATCTCTTGCACTGTTGATAGTAAGAAAAAGTTTTGTACCTACATCGTTTGACAAGATGGATTTATTAATACTATCAGACCTGGAAGAATAAAGCCCAGAGTTTGGCGCTTTGCTGGCTTAAAAAAAAATCAGGTTTCTTATAGAACAATGGAGTTTCCTTATGAGTCTGGAGTACAGTTAGATTGTATAGTTCTCAGGCAGTGCTTCTCAACCCCGGTGGCATATTAGAAACACGGGAGAGTCTTCTGAAAATATCTGTGCCCAGGCCCCATATCAGACCAACTGAATTACCATCCCTTGGAGTGAAGCCCAGACTTATATATTGTTTAACAGCTTTCCCAGATGTTCTAAGGCACAGTCTGTCCTGGCAGATGCTATCTTAAGACGAATGATTACATTATATAGGCGATAGCTCTAAACATTCCAGTCTGACTTCAAAAAGCAGGCTTCTGACAAAAAATTTAGCACTGAGTTACTTGTTTGCAACCACAGAATTCTGGTATCTGCCCCTAAGTGTGCTCCCCAAATGTGGACTCTAAATAACTGGTGCTGGAAGCTGGCAGCACCCACTGGGTGTCCCTGCTATGAGAACTGACAAGTTCCCATTTGGTGAAACCTAAACAAAAGTCCAGTCATATATGCATGCATGCTAGCAGGTATTTTGTTTTACAATTGCATTAAATTATTTATATGCTTAATATTAATCTGTTCCAGGAATATGTGCTGTGAACTCTTAGAAGAAAGTACTCCATGATTTTGATTTCTTTGGGTTTTATCACTGAAAACTCTTATTAGAGAAAAAGAAATTATTTTTTTAGTTAACTATTGTAATCCGTGATAAAGACCAGAAAAAAAGTTGAGTTAGAAACAGCTCTGATGGAGCATGGTGTTGTGTACAGGATGGGTATTGCCTGGGAGTAAAAGGTTACAACTAAAAGTCAAACCCGTAATGCTTGATTCATAGGAAATAGTTGGTAGCTCTGGCAGATACTGCCAATCGTGCTTAACAGTATTCTCGTTTTTTAAAAATGGTATTAGACTGTTTTAGCTGGGCTCGTGGTCACTCAGAGTGAAGGCAACATTTTCCAGCCTCTCTTGCAGCTAGGTGTGGCCATGTGAATGGGCCCTATTGGGTGGGAGATACGCAATATTGAGATGTGTAACTTCTAAGGTTTTCACCCTCCTCTTCCCTTTTCTCCCTTGCCATGAGCTAATGGATCTTGTGAGCTGTCTTGGAACATGCAGACAAGGCCACCACCCCAGCATGGCACCACACCAAGAGAGAAAGTGCGTGGACACTGATGATTTTATGGGCAGAGCCTTGGTACTGGCGTGGAAGTTTGTGCAGCGGAAAAAAATAAGGTGTCTTGTTCCAGACCCCGTATTTGAGTTTGACCTGCAGCGGTATCTATGTCCTGATTGATATAGTGACCAGTAATATGCTTCCTGCTCTCGATTAAATATTGTGATCATGCTGGAAAATGGAAATACAATCGAATTATAGCCAGTGGTCCTAAGTTGTATTCTGTGTGCTCAGTGAACAAATGAACAACATGTATAATATTCAGCTCTATCACATGTTTAAAGTGAGAGAAAAGGCCTCAACTTCAATGAGAAATATTGTGTCATGTATTTCAGTTTTTCTAAAAAAGTGCCAGTGAAGAACATTTGCAAGATTTTAAGTGGCTTTCTATAGTAGCATGTATTGGCAGTATATTTGGTTTTGTTAGTAGCCTGATTCTAATATATTAGAGCCAAAAATTGACTCAATTTTGAATGCTAAAGAGAAGATTTCTTAAGAAAATCAAACTGGGTGCAAACAGTTCTATCACTGTGTGTATGATTCTTTTAAAACACCAAATACTCAATTTTCTTCCTTCTTTAGAGAGAAAAAAATAACATCATGTTGTTATTATTTACTATGCTGTAAAAGAAATTATAGAATGCTCTCCAGAATTAAATACAACCAAAGAATGGAAACCATTTACTCCCAACTCAAAGCATACAGCAGACCAGCTTTTGGGGTACAGTAGTCTTTAGTTGGAAATTTCTTCATAATTTCAATCTAAATATCCAAAACCATTTTTCAGAGCCATAAAACATTGTCTTCCAGCTCTGATGATTTATAACTGTGAGTTAGAATTTTCTTATTAGTGGAAGAAAGAAGAAAACAAAATCATTTGGATATAGCAACTGATCTAACACTTTAGCTATCCACTTTTGAGATTAATGCAGATTTTTGGTAAGAAGATTGCAGGTGTTTAAAATCTCTCTAACAATTACATATGATTTTTTCTTTAAAAATTCTCATAAATTTTTTTTAATTTACTCAACATTGATGGTCCCTATGTAGATAAAAGTGTTCAATAAGAGGGTTTTGTATTCCAAAAGTCAAAGAAAAGCTACTCTAAGTTATCTTTTCTCCAGGGTTTGCATTCTCAAATTCTTGAGGGTCAAGGTTCTCTCCTGTGGTCCATGAGTGAATTTATGGGTCTTGTCCACTGAAACTATAGTCAAAATTTTAAAGCTTATGTATTTTGTTTTGCTTTTTTAGATACAGATCCATAGTTTGCATCAGATGCACATAAGAGTCTCTGACCCCAAAATAGATAAAGTCTATAAGGTACTGAATAATAGATACTAAATAAGAGCTTAATATAACCTTGCTCCATAGCATTAGAAGATTAAAGCAGCTTAATCCAATCTGGAGGACAACAGCAGAACATTTGGTGCAATAGTCCACAGTTTTCAAAATCGTATTATTTTTCCTCCTTTCTGCAATCTAGCTTGCTTTCTGTGATTGTGAAGCCAGAGCCTTGCAAAGGCTGCTGAATGGAGAGTATAGCTCGAGACTGGAATGAGAGTTTGATGTTTACTGCATCAGTTTCAAAGCTGTAAATATACTATAGTTGAGAGATGGAGCAATATAATCGTTTTAAGCTTGAAAAAACAATGATGCATAGCCAAATACTTTGAACTGTTTGCTTGTTTAAGAAGAACTCTATTTCAAGATTTGATTACCACTAACTCAGACAACCTTTTCCTAAGTCCTTTCAATTCCATATCATGTGTTTCAAATTTTGTCTGCATAACTTATTTTTGTTCTACTTTTCTGTCAAAAACAATGTGGAAATCCCAGGTTATATAATTGAGGTCTTGGAGAGACAATATACATCTAGCCAACCAAAATAAAACGAAAGCTATTATCATGAAACATGCTTAAGGAAGTCTATCCTTTGTTCGGTTAAAGTGTGCCAACATTTGTGATCTTAGAATGAAGTCAAAGGAAACTAAAATGGGTTTTCCTTAATGCAACCATGTGCAGAATAATACTTTACCATCACAGATGATCTGTAAAAATATGTGCGCATTTTTAAATACCCATGAGAAGAAATCAACTTTAAATAAAATAATAATGTATTATTTTTGTAATTTACATAGCAGCTGAAATCATTCTATTCATTCTTCTCACTTGGGTTTATTATCATCCCTTTTAGACAAGTAGAAGATTCTCTGCAAACCCTCTTTATACTGGACAGACATTGAAATGTTCATTTCTTCCTTCCTCCTTTGAAGCAGGTTGAGTGTGCGGTTCATTTGCGTTACTGCTAGAAGGGGAATTTGCATGGCTTTGAACTAATATCTCTCCTTTCCATAGATGTTTAAAATTTACATATGAGGATGTTCTAGCAGGAAGAGGTTGCTAATGTGCAGAATTGTGAACTAATGATGCAGTCCACCAGGGAACAGGGTGGCAACACTTGGAACAATTTTGATTTCTTCGTGGAGTAGTCAGAGAAGGAAGTAGGAGACTCTTGACAGCCACCTGCCTGGCATAAAGAAAATGTGTCACGGTGATCTAGCACCTCTTACATTATCCTGGATAGAGCTTGAGCCCATCCTCTTAAGTGAGATATCACAAGAATGGAAAAATAAGCACCACATGTACTCGCCATCAAATTGGTACTAACTGATCAACACTAGGGTGCTCACATGGTAGTAATAATCACTGGGTGTCGGTCAGGTGGGGGGTGGGGGTGGGTAAACTCACAGCTAATGGATGCGGTGCTCACTGTATGGGGGAAGGGCACACCTCTGGCCCTGGCTTGGGCGAGGCAAAGGCATTACTTGTAACCAAAATGTTTGTATGAAATACAAAAAATAATAATAAAAGATATAATCATAATACTAATAAAATAAAATAAAATATTAAAAAAACCCCAAAAACAAAAGAAAATGTTCCTCTCTTGGGTGGTAGTGCAGAAAGACAGACCATTACTGGTCTGGCTATTAGTATAAAATTGCTATAAACATGCTTAACAAAGAGAAAATGGGTGGCATATGGACACTAGCTGGGACTTCTGCAAACACTCAGGGAAAGAATGAACAAAGGGCAGTCTTCCTAATACACAGTGGAAGAAGTAAAATGTTTTCCTAAATTTTTCTGTCAATGTCAACATTTTGGATGGAATTATGCTGTTAGAAAAAAGACTAGTCCCAGTTTTCTCAGAAAGAATTTTCCCTGCAAATAAGCCCGCCTGAGTTTTTAATATGTAGGGTTCATCTTGTCAATCAGTTCTGTTTTATACTTTTCAATATGATTTCATTTCTGACCCATAAATTATTTACCAGTGGGTTTTAAAATCCCTAAATGCATTATTGGTTTCTTGGCTATCTTTAGCTATTGATCGCATTTGTAATTTTATTGCTTTGTTTTTTGTTGACTTGTGCTTTGTGGTCAAAGTATGTGATCAACTCTTATAGATGGTCAATATGTGCTTGAAAATATGTATTTACTGTTTTTTGCTTGTAGGACTGTGTACACAGTGTATATATATGCAAATATACATCAATTATGTTAAGTTTAATAATTCTGTTCCTATTTTCTCAATTCTTACTGAATTTTATTCTCAATCTGTCTTCGAGAAGGACATGTTTAATGTCTTCCATGATGACCCAAAATTATAGATCGTTTATGTCTCTTTGTATTTCTGCTTATTTTCTGCTTCATGTATTTTAAGGCTATGTTTTTAGACAAATACAGAATCAGGATAATTATGTCTTCATGGCAAATTTATCGTTAAGTAAAACAAGCCTTGATCCTTAATAATACCTTTTTGTCCTTAAGTTTATTTATTATATATCAGCTTTCCTGTGGTCAGCATGCATCTGGTGTTGTGATCCTCACTGGTTGCCCCCCCAGAATCCATGTATCCCTCTTCCTTCCAACAGAACCTCAGGCTCGTTTCCGTGGCCGCCTCTTTCCCACTTAGCTGATTGTCTCCGGTGAAGATTTGATTGGTCAAAGGGTGCATCCATTACATTTTTCAAAAGGAAGTGCGCTGGTAGGTAGGTAGCCTCTGGGAAAGTTTCCTTCTTCTGAGCAAGAGCCATATCTCTTATCTCTACTTAAATATTGCTATTTCTGCTATGACACTTGAAATTGCTGCAGGCATCTTGCTAGATGCCAAAAATGAAACCAGCACAGAGGATGTCGGCACAGAGAGAAGGAAAGAACTCAAGTCCTTCACGCAACCATTACCTACTTTATTTTTGCATATACTTTTTATTCTCATGTATAACTCTTCTTTTGCTACCTTCTATAAACTGAATAAAGTTGAGTTGCTTTGGCCTCAAACACAGAGGGTTGATTTTTAACCTCCTAAGAGGGGCATTCATCCATTTACATGTATTTAATAATATATTTGCTCTTCTGTCATCTTATTTTGCTATTTTTGACTTATTTGCAATTTCTTTTGCTTCTATCTTTTGTTATATTTGGTTTTATTTGCTTTTTGCCTTACAATTTTTGAAAATTACAATCTTCATTCTGCAAGTGGTTGCCTTTAAAAATAAGAAATACCTTTTTTTGTAAAAGGGAAAATTGATGCAATCTAAATGTTACCAAGAATTAAATAAATCATTATTCACACAAATATTGAAAGTTTATAAGCAATTGAAGTGGTAATATTGATATTCACGTGGAAAGGTTTTCAAGACGTGCTGTGAGATGATAAAAGTAGTTTATAAAACTGTGTTTACAGTTGACCTTTCATGACTTCCTTTAGCCTGTTTCCATTCCCATTATATTTAGCAGAAATTCTATGTTTCTGACATGTATAGATGCCACCTTTTCCTAGTTTCCACAGCTAGTTCAAGCTTTCTGGAATTTTTATGTTCCTTTAGTCATATAATTGGCCCGAGTGGTCATGTGAGAAATAGGGTTTCTATATTTCCTGTAAGTCTTTTTTTTTTCTTTGTAAATCAATATTAGGCTTCGTTCATTCCTTCCTCCAATAAGTATTAACGATTACCTAAGTGCCAGATGTTTAAGTCTAATTGTAATGCTAGATATTTAAGCTTAACTGTAAGATCATTGAATCTGTAAACTAAAAGTAACAAAAGGAAGAGACTGGAAGGTAGAAGTTTCTAGAAAATAAAAACACAACAGGGTAGCTTTGACCACGAATGAAGAGCAGAAATAGTCTCTCCTTCATGTATTTGCCGAGTTTCAACTGATTAAGTAGGGTAGTGATCAGAGGAAAGTGTAAAAGAGATTAGCAAGTCTGGAGTTATTTTTAAAATGTGAATTTTACTCAGTAACTTACCAAGAAGAAGATATACCACTTCAATGCCTTAGAAAACCAAAGCCTGTTTTATTACCTTAGTGTACCTCCTCTGTAAAATGGGGTAATAAAGTTCAATCTCCTAGGTCTAGCCTGAGGACTGGGTGAATACAAGTAAAATGTGACAATAATGATATTATTATATATTACAATGATCTTATATATTACCTATATAATACAATAGTGACATATTTGATATCCCAGATACTGTTGTACTTACTTTTCATAGGTTAGCTCCTTTAATCCTCCTGACACCCTATAAAGTAGGTGTAATTCTCCTTATTTTGCAGATGAGGTTTTGAGACTCACTCTAGACATTTCCTCTAAGAGATAAAAATGTTTTTCTAGAAATTTCAGAGACATCAAGAGCAGTAATTATAAAGAAAAAAACCCTGAAATTATCCTTTACAGAGCAAAAATCGTTTTGTTCATTTAAGAGTGAAAAATGTACCTTGCACATTTATTCTCAGCAATTAAATCTCATTGAAATTAAAGTAGAATTTATTCTGACAATAGTTATACATGGAAGAACTGAATTTACATTGACATGTTTTCACCTTTCAAAGATCCAGCGTGAGAGATGAGTATTCACATCCCTACAAATTCAGTGATGATATTAAGTTAGAAAGCAGATGGCTGGGTAGCAGCTATTAGCACTTTTAATACATAAAGCTGTTGCTTTTCTTTCAGGCAGAAAAGGGATAGATCCAGGCTAATGTTCACTCCCAGAGAATGTTTTCTTTCCTTTTTTTTTTATTAATTTAAATTTTTTTGCACACTTCCCAGTTCACAGAAAACTGAGGATGTTTTCTAACCTGCCACAGTTTGCTGTATGGTAACCTTGTTTCTGATTACCTGCCTGTTTATTCACCCAACCCAGAAGAGACTCGCAAGAGGGTCTATTTCTCCTTCTCCTCCGTAGCCCAAATACCTGAGGCAGGCATTTTACTGGCCCCCTTCACTGCACACTTAATCCACTGAGTATCAGCCATGTGGGTTGGGCGAGATGGAGCCCCCCAAGTCCCAGGCTCTTATGACTGAGGAAATCAGCATAAACCCACCCCCGTAGCAGTGCCTGGATTTCAGGGGTGGCCACGCCTAGGCCTAACCCAATCTATGTGGTAATGGCCTGGGTCAGTTCAGTCAGCGTGAAGCCCAGCCAGCTGGTTCTGTGGTTGGAGGAAGAGAAACTCCTCTGAAGGGTGCAGTGTGAGGATGTGAGACTTGGAGTTGCTGCAGCCATTTTGCCACCATGAGGGAAGCCAGCTGAGGATGAAGCCAACCAACGGATATAGGAGGGCACAGCCAAAATAATTTCAGAAAAAGAGAATTCAAACTATGATCAAACTTTACCTAAAGATCACTCTATCTTTGGACCTTTCATTCACATGAGCCAATAAATTCCCCCCACCCCCTTATTTTTTGAGACAGGTCTCACTCTGTTGCCCAGGCTAGAGTGCAGTGGTGTGATTATAGTTCACTACATCCTCAAACTTCTGGGCTCAAGCGATCCTCCCATCTCAGCCTCCCAAGTAGCTGGGACTATGGGTGTGCACCACCATGACCAGCTAATTTATTAAAATTCTTTGTACAGACAAGGTCTCACTCACTATGTTGCCCAGGCTGGTCTCAATTCTCTGGCCTTAAGTGATCCTCCCACCGTAGCCTCCCCAAAGTGCTGGGATTACAGGTATGAGCCACTGTGCCTGGCCAAATTCCCATTATTTGCAAAGCCATTTTGAGTTAGGGTTTCTGCTATTTGCAACTGAAAGCATTTTAGTGGATGCTGATTGTGGAGCCAGGAGCCAGGCCTGCCCAGAAATACTGTATGTGAAATCCAGGACTGGCTATTCAGCCAAGAGGTGACACTGTCAGTAATGACTTGGTTTTTATTAGTGCAGCTGATTAACGGCTTCCTGATGCCTTTTATGTCTTCCCCACGCTGCACTGATGTTCTTGCCTTTGATGTGGTCCCTATACCTCTGGGTCCCTTCTTTTTGTTCATCCTTGGTGATCTGGCTGTACCTCTTTCCATGGTTCTCTAATTTGCCTTTCAGAACTTTGCACAGTTCTGCTTCGCTAACTTGGCATCCTGTCCCCCATCCTGCGCATCCCATACAGTTTGTTCACCTGCCAACACTGTCTGTTTAAAGAGCATCCAGATCTCTGGACTCTTCTCTTCCCATTAGGGCTCTTTTTAATTTTTTTTTTTTTTTTTTTTTTGCCAGTGCCCTAAACCTGTTGAAATTTGTTTTCCCAGAACTGATTATTTTTTCCTCATCAGTTTCTTTCCTTTTCCTTAGGAAAGAAATGATATGCCTTTTTTTAATTACTTTCACAGAAGGTTCAATACTCTTTTAGTTCTTTATTAACTCTGCCGTTATTGAAAATTGAGTTAGAAAGGACCTTTGCCTTATGATGCATTTTGTACCAAGTAATTATCTCCGGTGTACTTTCAAATCTATTTCACAGCTTGCGGTTGACCCATTTTTTCCCCAGCAAATATCAGGGTGGTTAGAAACCTGTCTGATCACCACCACACTGGGGTCTTCGGATGCAGGCCCTCATGTCATTTTGTGTGGGATAAATTAAAATAAAGCAGAACTAACTATGCATTTATATTGTTTGCTTCTCTCAAAGACAGTATAATAAGTTTTGAAGATAAAAAAATGAAATGACTGCCATAATCCCAGGAGCAAAAACAATTACTTTTATTTTTTACAACCCTCCCTGCCTCCCAACACACATCGACATTATTTCCACGTATTCTTGGGAAGAAACAACTTAGAAGTTTTAAGAGGTGGCTGCAAGATTCTTCTGAAGGGAGAGAAATGTGTTTTTAGTAAAACCAATTTCAGGACTGTTTTGGTGGTGGAAAGAGAGCCTCTAGGATTTGTCCTGCGTGTCCTCTCCCAAGCCCCACCATATGCACGCTTCTTTGCTGTGTGACTTTGAGACTCCCTCCAAGTGGAGACTCTGTGACTCGCTTTGACTGACAGCAGAAGGGATGATCCCCCAGTTGTCCGCAGGCTTCAGGAATCCTCGCATGATTCTGGTTGTTCTCTTGGAACCCAGTGGAACCTGCACGAGCCCAGGCCAGCCTCCTGGAGGATGAGAGACTGAGTGGAGCAGATTCAAGTCAGCACAATTGTCCCAGCCCGGGCCCCAGACACGCAAGAGCCCGGCCAGCCAAGCAAAGCCAGCCGACAGGTGGCAGCCGGCGCGTGCAGGCGCCCAGCTGAGCCCCATCCAAATCGCTGACCTGGAGCCCCAACAAGCAGCTGTTGGCAATGGCTCATTAAGCAGCAGGAGTGATTGATACAGAAACATTTAAATCTCTGAGCATAGCATGGGGGAGGGTGCTGGGCATGAGGGGAAGCTGTGAGAGAGGGAAATAGGTGGTGAGGAAGAGAGACCCCAACAAGGCCGGTGGTGGGAGTGAGAGGTTCTTGGTTGTGAGAATGGCCGGGTGACAGAACTGCGTGTGGGGTTACAGAGTGAAGCCTTCTGCAGTCCTGCCCTAGCCCCTAGGTGGTCAGTAAACATCTCCTACTCAGGAGTGTCACTTGCTTTAGGTGAGTGGCATTTTTCAGAAATCAAAGAAAAAAGGGCTGTGTTTTATGAGGTGATGAGGGAGGAAGGAAAAGGGAACTTGCAAGAGGTGAGACGAGAGAATTGAAGGTCTAGATGATCAGGCAATGAGCAGGATAATAAGGTAATGGGGAAAAATACATCCCACTCAAAAATTCCTGGAAATACCGGAAGAGCGCTGCATTTTTCACTCCATGTGAGCTCAGGCCAATGGCATTGGAATCTTAGTGGATAAGATCACCCCTCCAGAGAGAGAACTCTCACTTACTCGGAGCTGACATCGGGTTATCCGGAACTTCTATCTGCCATCCGTCATGTTTTATATTTTCATTTGTATCTCCATGGGAGGTGGCTGCCAGGGAAGATGTGTGGTCCGTCCGTTTGGCTCTGACATCAGTACAAAGTCATTTTCATTGCTAATTTTCCTTTTCATAAATCCGGAAAGAGAGGAGAAACCATCCGTGCCACCCCGTGAACAAGGCCAGGCCACAGCAAGGCAAGTGCAAAGTTAAAACTAAATCCCGGGACTTATTTGAGGAGAAGGGAACGACTCAGACAAGATGTGGAAACAGGATGGTCCAGAATATTCGTGGAAGAGAAACCGTTTAGTTTGGCGCATTGTAACAGGCAATATTTTGAAACACCGTATGATGTGTTTTTTTTTCTCCTTAGTATTTCCAGAGTTGGTTTTCTTATTTGTTAGTTTGGTTAGTCGGTTGTTTTTAAAACCCCTGCAGCCTTCTCTCTGTTTAAGCCAAGAAGCTGAAGATAATCTTTTCGCAGCGAAAGGGGAGACGGAATGCCACCCAGAACAAAGACGTCCTTGCTCAGCTTTGAGTTTCAACCTAGATTTTCAAAATAAAGTCTGCAAATAAATAATCATCCCCCAAAATTAGACTTTCAAGCAGGGGTAGGAGGTTTTCTCAGACGTCTTGGAGCAGATTTTTTATATAAAGGACCAAAGTTTGGAGGATTGGCCTCAAAGAAGAATGAAAGAGAATAAGGTTTTAAGAAGTTCCTGCCACACAGAGGAGTGAAAAAGCCTCATGTTGGGAGGAGAGACTGGGAGTGCAAGAGGGAAGGGAACGAAGTTGGATGTGAGAGCCTGGCCTACTTTGGAGCTGGAGGAAATAAAAAAAAATCAGGAGCCTGGAGGAGTTTAAGCTTCTTAGGGAAGGTCCAGTTTCAGCAAAGCACCAGGTCCAGCCTGGCTGAGGGAGATTTCTAAGCCAGGGAGCTTAGGGCAGCCTCGCAAGTCTCCACAAATGATTTCGTGGTGCAGGGAGAGCAGCCAGCAGCTGCCGGCACCCTGGGAGGGTCCAGCAGTGCTGAGATGACCCAGATTCCAGAAGGGCCGGGGTCCTGCAGACAGCCGCAGGGCGGGGGCTTCTAGACTCGGATCCATGAGCGACGCCAGCCAGGAACACCAGTGCCCTCAACATACTCCCAACACCAGCTACACACAGCACGCCCTGTGACCAGGAGTGCCGAAACCGCCTGCATCGCGACAGGGAGGATGAAGATGAGGAGGAAGCAGGGTAGCATGACTTTTCTAGAGCTTCCTATGCTTCTCCCCAGGACTCCCCTGCCCATGAAGGCCCAGCGGGAGGGCAGCATGGAAGGAGAGAACACTGGGGAAGGAAGGAAAAACTCAGAAAGATGTAAGCAGTTAGCCAAAAGGAGCTATTTTTAATCAAAAGAGGCTAGACACTTTTAATTGGCAAAGTCAAGTTTTTCACCCATCAGTGGAAAGACGTGTAAAAATTAAAGGAAGTTACGTAAATTTTTTCACATCTGAGTCAACATATGTGAAGTTTTTTTTTTTTTTTTTTTTTTCCTTTTGGACCAGACTACGTGTAGGATATATTTGAAGGAGAATGGTGGGAGGTAAGACTGGGGAGGTAGGTTGAAATTAGAATCAATTGAATCGAGGAAAGGGAAATCGAAGACATTCGTGTCAATTTCCTGTGATCTCCTCTGAATAGAAAGGCTAGGACGACATCCCATAAACTAAGAATAAAGTGAAGGTTTTCAGAGCTTATAATGAATTTCCTCATTTCTTCTCTGTAACATCAGTCCTCTGCCTAAAGGGCACAAATAAAAAATCTTCTTTCCAAGGAAATTATTAACAAAATTATCCAAAAAAGGCAAACCTCATATAGCCACAGTGCAGGAAAGTCCATTAGGATCTGCTTTAGAACCCCAAGTCTTGGCTGGAGGACGTGTGCCTCTAACATCTGCCTTGCACATTCGTGACACCCATCGGCAGAGGAGAAAAGACCCTCCTTTCTTTTACACCTTCAGCTTTGTTGTTTTAGCTAATAATTAGTTGTTTAAGAGAATAATCCAAATAAATCGACCTCGGAGATTACAGCACATTAGCTTGTCTTCCGTTTTCAATCAGCGTCGGCAGATGTTTATTGCTTCAAACGGGACAAAATAATCAAGGTGATTCCCTTAATGTTTTACACCTTGCAGTTGAAGATTAGGAACGACCATCAAAGCATGAAAAAGCAACACATCTGCTTCAAGGCGAACGCGGAGCTAGCCATGAGATCTTCCCCATGTGTGCGCGGCCTTCAGGCAAGATGAGGTTTGGTTGGGGCCACGATTTCTCTGCAAACGAAGGGATGGGGGGAGGTTGTGGAGAAGCAGACAGCGGTATTTGCAAGCAGTCAAGGGACCTGTCTCACCACCCTTATTTATGGGCCTGTTTGTAGGTTTGGATTCCGTCCACAATGCAAATTGAGCAAATTCTCATGGCAGCATCCCACCAAAGAAATATTTCTCACAGCTCAAGCACAAACTTTTCAGAGGCCCCCAGCTTCTTTCTCTCTCTAAAAGTGCTTAATTGCACACAGGAGTTGCAGAAAACTCATATTTGCCTTTTAGCACAATCTAAACATCATGTGGTAGAACTTTTGAGAGGTAAGGTCACTTTTTAGGTCATCTTGGCACTTGTTAGTGGCACAGTTGTAAGACCTTACTATTATTCCAAGAGTACAACTATACCTTCTTAAATACCTAATTTGTACTCAGTGAATCACCCACTGGGAAAACTTGGCTCATTCAGAATTTAAAATATACTGAACTGCCTGAAGGCACTTGAGGGGGTTCCTTGTTTTAGGAATCAGTGACTGTGAAGCTGCTGGAATGGCCAAATGGCGGATGACCTGGCATGACCCAAAGAAATAATGAAAGTGCACATAAACGAAGCCACTGTGTTGATAAAAGAACCCCCATCTAACCAAGAGGTCGACTCGTCCAACATGGTACCCACGGGCCACATCCGACTCCTGAGCAATTGAAATGAGGCTACTGCAAATTGGACTGTGCTGTCAGTTGAAAATACATGCCAATTTCCAAGACTTAGTGCAAAGACAAAATATATCATTAATAACCTTTATATTGATTAAATGTTTAAATGATAATATTTTAGATGCACTGGGTTAAATGTATGAAATGAATTTCATCTGTTTTCTTTTTCTTTTTTAATTATGACCACTAGAAAATTTTTAATTACACAGTGGCTCACGTTATATTTCTGTTGGACAGCACTGCTCTGGAGGTATACCAGGGTGCTGCATGGAGGTCAAGTTCGTTTCACAGTTGTGGACTCATTCTCTACGGTATAAGAAATCAACATTATTGGCTACTTTTAAGACTTTGTCAGTTATGCCAATTTTTTCTTAACATTTTATTCTAATACTTTTTATTCCTATTCCTTAGTCCTGGCCCTCTACAAATTTATACCAGGTTCCACATAGCAAAATGTTTATTGGTCTCATTTCTTCTCTTATAATCTGTTCATTGTGGCCCTAACCAGATCAACCTTTAGGAAACCCTTGTATAGATTTTTTTTCCCGTGCTTAAAACCCAGTGACTACAGTCTGGGGAATTTGCAAAATCTGGGCTTTCCAGAGATTCTGAGTCAGTAGGTTGGGGTAGGGCCCAGACTTTGCTTTTTAACCGGTACCCAGTTTGGTCTTAGGCAGGAGACCCGAGGAATACTGGCCTGTAGAATTAAGCTGAGATTCCTCAAGATAATTTTCAAGTTTGTTTTTTTTTTTTTTTTAACCTTCATAATCTGGCCTTGGTCCAATCTGTCTTAGGGAGGATGGGAACATCTGTTCTTAGGGAACCTCTGGAAGCAAACAGGACTCTGTCCTGAGTTCTGGTTCTTCCCTACCTGAGGGCAGGAGCTGGCCTTAAAGTCTCCTGTCCTGCTATTCTACGACCCCAAACTTACCACAATGATTATGTGAATCTTCAGAGGAATCTCTCCCAACTTCTGCCTGATTTGGGGCAGTTGACCTTTCGTAGTGCTGAGATCATACGATGAATCTATATTGACTGACATGGTTTTGACACATGTCCTTCTTTGCAGATTATTTCCTCTGGCTTTCTGTTGATCGGCTCCAGGTATCTTTAGGGATGCTAATGTCAAGACTTAAATAAACTCTTATTCTAATGAATAAAGGTGATGACATTACAGACTGGTGAAATCGAGGCCCTATCTGGTCCACAGATTTGTTTTGATTTTTCTACATTGTGGCTGTTAGGGACTGAATTTTGTCTCTTCTAAGTATGTTGAAGCTCTACTTCCCAATTCGACAGTATTTGGAGATAAGACCCTTGAGGAGGTAATTAAGGTTAAAGGAGGTCATAAGGATGGAGCCCTGTCCTATAGGACTTGTGTCCTTTTAAGAAGAGGAACAGATGACAAAGATTGATCTCTCTCTCACATGCACAGGAAAGTCCAGGGGAAGGTGTAGTTAGGAGGTGGCCGGCCACAAGCCAGGAAGAGAGGCTTCACCAGAGACCAACCTGCTGACACCTTGATCTTGGACTTTCAGCCTCCAAAACTGTAAGAAAATACATTTCTGTTGTTTAAGCCACCCAGTCTGTGGTAACATTTGGGAGATTGACTATAAAAAATGAGTTTCTGCTGAGTAGTTGTAAAATCTGCCAACAATCGTCTGAAGGTGAATAGTAATTTGTGTGTATTCTCCAGATCACCACAGTCTCCACCACTCCGATTTGTGTCCCAGACACGGAGGCTAAAAGTCAATCGGAAATTGTATCACTATTTGGGGGAAAAAAAAAAAAACATATCAAGCTCTTTTCTCTCATTTATATTACTTGCCTGGTACTTGTGGACATTTAGGGTTGTAATTGCTAATGTAACTAATCTGATGGCAAATGTCAGTTTCTTTTCTAATAGTGAGAAAGGATTTGCTTTTAACTATGCATACTCTTCTGTCTGAAATCCCTTTCGATATACACATAGTCTTCCTTTATGAGCCAGCTAACCAGCTACAGATTCTTCACGTCCCTAAGAACTGTACTGATATACACGAATATGTCTTTCAATCATGAAAATAAATTAGACATGATTCTACACTGCAATGACAAATCTTAACTCTGAACATCATGGGCCAATTATGTAATTTATAAAGGATGTCTTTTATCAACCAATAAATCAGGGTGACATGAACTAGCAAAAGAAAAGCTTCCTTTGATCTTGACAGAATAAGTCACTTTGACTTGAAGATTTGAAAATAATGGATTGGCAGTATAAGGATTCCATCTGTTATACGATTTCAAGTCAGCCACGACAATTATGCATCAGAAACATATTGAAATATCAACTTTACATCTTGCATTTATAGAAATTGAAGCATAAAATATTTTAAGAGCCAGAAAATGTAATAACCATTTGTCTGAGAAAATGGAAGTAGAAGCTGAAGACAGAGAGATTAAAGTGGAGGAGAAAAAGAAGGAAAACAAATGTTAGAATGAGGGGAAATTAATGTAGCAATTACAGCACAACGAAGAAAAATGTGATGCTTTAAGGGAGAACAGAAGTCTACGAACCTGTCCTGTATTTACTTACTAGTTGGCACACTTCGGTTGGGAGTGGACCTCTATTAGATCTATTCAGGCAAAATATAGAAAGAGACGTAGTAAATCACAATTAGACAATGGAATAAACGAATGAATGGGTCAAAATCATTTTTTCTTCTCAAAACAACAATACTGTATGACACAATCTCTCACTGATCTTTTGAGTTATTATTTCATTTGTGTGTCTCTATACTCTCGGGGTATAATGCAGCTGCTTAATGGACAAAAACCAAACGCGGAAGTGGTCAGAATTTACACAGGAGCCAGTCTAGTCTGTTTCAAGTATGCTGGACTATTACTAGTTGTAGTTTAAAGCCATTACAAATGTGTATTTTATAGATTATTTTTGTGGTGTTTGAGATGAGCTATTTTTCTCATATTTTCAAAAAACCTTTTATTTTATGTATGTGCTGTGTATCTCATTTCTACTGAGGATTTCTCTTTTAAATTCAGTACTAGGAAATAGGAAGAATATCTGCCTTAGAAGTTTCCAAATGATAAAAAAGTAAAATTAATTAGGAGTGTTTTTATTTTAAAAAACATTCGTGTTCACTGTGAAATAGATTAGAAGACACAGAGAAGAAAAGAGGAAACAAAAATCTTATTCCACCATTCAGGAATAATCACTTGCTTACACCTTGGCGTATACAAGTCAGGTCTGTCTTTCACTGCAATTAGCTACATGCATATAATATTTTAAATGTGCTCACGCTGTATATACTGCTTCAGAACCAGCTACAATATATTCTGAGAAGCTTTTTATGTCATTATTATTCTTCAACATGTTTTTATCATGTGATTGAACCATAATTGAATTAACCAAACTTATCATAACATTTTTACCATTATAAACAATAGTGTGGTAGACGCCCTTGTAGATAAAGCCTTGGACGTAATCCAAGAGCCACACAAAAATTATTATGCTTTTGGTATGCATTGCCAAATTGACCTTGCAGAATGATCGGGCCATTTAGATAGAACCTAGTAAGATATGAGTGTATTTATTTTATCAATTCTCCTGTATTTTAAATGAGATCATGAGTACAAAACACCCCATACGATGCCTGCATACAGTAGCATCATATAAAAGTTTATTCCCTTTCTACTGCATTCTCGTTTAGGGTGAGTTCCACTTTTTACTCTTAAGTACATGTAGACCCGTTGGGTTTTGTGGGGCATTCAATGAATTTGAGGTAGCAAGGCTCTTAAATATGTGGGTTTCTGTATTGTTTTCACTGAATTACAGGAATGGACATAGCCTATTCCATTCACAAATCTTCATGAAATGAGATTAAACATTTTAAATTATTTGGACTAGAAAATTTTCTTTATCTTGTTAACCTGATCCCATTAGGTAAAAAAGAAAAAGGATTTACTTACGGTTCTGGGTTGTCCGTTTATTAACAACTGAGATTCTCATTTTCCTAAATTGAAATAAAATTTTCCAAATATTTTGAATGAGAGTCTCTCAGTTCTGTGCAAACGCCCGAGAGATGTAAAATGGTAACACCAAAATCTATCAGAATAACAGGATTTGCAATGCCGGGCCCTAAGAAAACTAACCTTGCATTTACTTTCATAAACTAAAAAAATTTTTTAAAAGAAGCAAGTCATTTTTAGTGCAAGTCATCCTGATAGTAGGAAAAGAACATTGACTGCAAATGTAGAAGGATCATGGCAAGGATTTCTAGAAGGAATCCTTGTAAACTAAAGAGATTGGAAGATCAAAGAATATCTATTTAAAATTCCTTCCACCTTAAACCCCTTTCAAACTGAAACAGGCACCCATTTCCAAAAGAGCATATAGCATTCCCTGGGTATCCTGGGGAGAGTAAAGCCTAGAAAAAGAAACTTGTCACTGAAATCTTATAAAGAATTAAGGTGATCAGCCTTAAATAGCACAAAATAAATATAACAAAACACCTCACGCAAAAACTAATGAAAAAAAAGTGAGCTCTCCCACCGTGTATGGTAGCAAAACAATGGTGTGATCACCCCGTGTGTTCTCTGAAAGCCGTGGGTGTTTTCACTGGCTTTGACATTTTCCTAGTAAGAGTAGAGTTTTCCATTATGCCATTTCACAAAAATAAGCCAAAAATTGACCTCGAAATTCAACTTCTCGTTTATTTACTCTAAAGGTACTATATTTCTGATGTTTAAGAATTAAAAACAAATTCTTCCTTAGAAACATACAAGACAATCTGCATGTTACTATTCTCATCTGTTTCAAGTGCTTGGTTTCTTTAGAAATGGCACTGTTGCTTTTGTTTTATGCATTTATTAACCATAAAAACAGAAGCCCCAAGTTTCTTTCTATCAAGCACTTTGTAAAGAAACAACCTCTTTCCTCCAACATCCATACAGTTTTTTTTTTGTTGTTGCGTTGTTTCGTCTGTTGCACCCTTTCATTCCCAGGACTCACTAATTCAAGAATATTTTAAAATCTGAGGACAATGATAGACTTTTCCTTTAATAATAAATAACAATAATGTTTATTTATTTCCCATAGCTGTCCTAATCTGTGGTTTCTAGATGTATTTTTAATGCTAGTGAAACAAAGCTAAACAATGACTTTAACATCAGAAATATCTACTGTTGAAAGCTGAAGGATTTCCTCTATTATTTGAATTCAATTCTTAGTTAGCATTAACACCATTTCCTTGTTCACATCACCCTCTTTCATAAGCTCCTTTGAAAAGCAGTGAAGACGAATTGGTGTTTTACAAAACCTTTGAATTCTTAGAAGTGCATTATCTTTTTTTATTGGGGCATCTACCACTGGAATCATTTTCCTCCTGGTCAGGTGTTTCATTTCATACTAATTATTTACATTTGACTCAATTAAGTTTATGATCGTTTTCAAATTATGGCGAACATATACAGTATCTTAATATTTTTCAATAAAACGTCCCTGATTGCTTTTTAAAGCATTAACCGAGGTTGTCAGCTTATGAAGCTGATACATACAAAGCTATTTTTCTGGCTAGTGTTAGGATGCTCTGCTCGGGACACTTCGTTCCCAAACATTTCAGCACACCGAGATTACGTATGTGATTCTTTTAAGTGGGTTCTAATGTTTCTATAACCTGATAAAATGCTATTAATCTTTCGTAGCCACTTTTTAAAAAGTACTTCGTGTGCCGAAAACAAGTTCAGAAATTCAAAGCAATTTTATGTGAAGGAAAAGCACATCAGCAGAAATTAATTTCTTTCAATAAAATGTTGGTATATCTCTGTGGGGAATAAAACATATAATTGTTTATGCTCTATAAGTCCAAGAGTCACAAAAACTCGTTGCTTATGTTCTTGTGATTTGCATTATCTGGTTCAGTGACAGTTCTACATTATCTTCTCAGATGTTTGATAGTATTTAGAAGAAATTTGGGATGACCTCAGGATAATCTCTCTAAGTCCAGCTGCTTAACTCTAAATTCTATTTAATAGCAGTTTGTGAAATCAGCACATCTCCTTGGAAGTCTCTTGTGGGTTGCAAGCGATCAAACAGACAAAGCCGTAATGACAGGACAGTTAGATAGGTTTAGCAGAAAGGGAATTCTAGAAACATTCATGAACGACTATGAACTGTGCAATTCGAAGGTCATATCTTTTATTAAAATCACCACAAACACAAAAGCATCACCGAAATATATATATATACCATACATATATATTCTCAAACTCTTGGAAAATTATCACGTATTTATCGGCTTTACATTTTAGCATATACCTGAAATATTAAATAGAACAGAAATATCCGTGTAATTCTCACATGCAAAGCATCCTTTGCATTTTCAGTGTGTGTGTTTTCATTTAGACTGATTAAAGGACTTGCTAATAAACGTTTCCCAATTTAGGTTTCCTGGCCATGGGAGTGACATGTCCCGTGTCATGTAAAATTTGGTAGCTTGGAATGTCCGTTCCAATTTCAAGTGTATCTTGCCTTTTCTGTAGCAAGAGCCAGCCTGCGGATGTTGGATATGCAGCCAGCTGCAGCTTCCTGGAGCTCCTGATCGGGGGACCCAACCATAGCCAGTAGCAGCTGTCACACGTAAAGGAGGAGGAGAAGAAGGGAAACAAGAATAAAACCATTAATCTACAGACATAAAGTTAGGCTATGAAAATAATTTTTAATCGTAAACATTTTGAAAAGCTACCAATTCCATTTAGGTAAATGCAAATACAAATGGTGCTTCATCAGCTCCAGGAATATCTTGTGCAATTCTTACGTTTTTATTTTCTGGAGCTGGGCTCGACCCATTTCTCTCCCCCTTTCTCTGGGCATCTAACTGCTGTTTCTCTTGCATCCTTTCTGGCGTTTCCCCCTCCCAGGACAAGCCAACGGCACACCATGCCTAGACTATGAGGGCATCCACCTAGATTCAATCTGTTCGAATTCCAATCCACTTGATCGTGTCACAACCTAATTATATCAGTCCCTTTATAGGGAATTTCACTGATTCCCAATGCCAAGTAACTAGAGCCTGATCAATGAACCTTGCCTTGAAAGATGTGTGCCCTCTGGCCTCAGTACCCCTCCAGCCACTCATCTTTCTCCTCTACGCCAAGGTCACACTTCCCCACTTCTCTTGCCTTTGTGAATGCCGCCTCTCCACCCAACATGCCCTCCCATCCCCTTCTCTAACTTAGTAAATTTCATGCATCTTTCAAAATGGATCCACCCAACTTTCCCACAAAGCCTCCGCTGACTCCCATCGACAAAATGCCATCTCTCCCTCTTGGGGACTCTAACAGCAGTTTACTCAAACATCTGTTGCTACACTTATATCCTTCCCGTTTTAACAAATACTTGGGGTACTGCCCTCTGTCCTTCTTTAGATCGTAAATGCTTAAAGAAACTTCTAATACAGTGGCTAATACATAGTAGATGCCAAATAAATATCAAATTAATGAATTAGAACTTCTAAAATCTAGCAGTTCTGACTCTAATGAATGGTTCTGCTAAAAGTTAGTTTGAATCATAGACTTTTCTATATAGGAGCATTTGAGAACACATGTGGATAATGCCAGCAAATGAGGATGATTTGATAAGCAAAGAAATCCTATAAAGAGAAATACTGTGAACTGCCTTAAACATGCCAGGCTTAGGAGTTTGGCTTTTATTCTGTAGGTGATAAAAAGAGGTTATTTAGGCACTTTAATCAGGGGAATGGCATGGTAACGTGTATTTTAGAGAGGTAACTTTTACAGCAGTATATAGTCTAGGACTGCAGAGAGAAGAGACAGAAGGCACTAGAGGTGGTGAGGACGGAATAAAAGGTAAGGATCGTGGGGAAGGAACGAATTCAAGGGATATTTTGGGGACTAAA
>CM052453.1:18046223-18103740 GCA_028533085.1 Varecia variegata
ACACCTCATGCACTGTACGCTCACCCCCAACGCAGCAGCAAGTGCCAAGTGACAAAATGTGCCCAGTGTCGGTTGGCATGGTGACCCCCTCAGGAAGAAGTCAGGTTGCTGCTACCCAGAGGAGGCTGAGAGTCACGGGGTGGGCACCTCTGTGCAAGGACTGGCAATGGGCACCCAGGGAAGGTCAGCAGAACAGGGCCCTGGGGTCCCTGTCGAGTTCTGTTTCTCTGATAAGTCACAAGACTCCATTCTGGAGACATGAGTGGCCCCGAGAGACAGGGCTTCACAGCGGTCAGGGCCTCTGGCAGACTGTGATTGGCCTGGACACTGAAGGTCCTGTGGAAATACAGTCCAAGGACAGGCTGCCCTGCATTTTCTGCCTTGGGGTTCACGGTGGCTCTCCTCCAGTTCTTAAGAGTAGGTGAAAGAACATTTCCGTGGGACAAAATAATCTGGGAAATAGAGCAGGCAGGAACTTCGTCAATACGTGGTCAGCACAAGACCAAGCATGGGTTAGAATATCAGGTGGGCTGAGCAGCAGTCGATCCTGAAAGTTTAAGGGATGATTTTGGCGTCATCACGTCCTCCAGGAGCTTCTTGAAAAATGTGCGAGGGAGGTCACCCTCTCGAGACTTACATGTCAACCCTCATCCTTGACTAACTGTTTGCCTGGGTATAGAATTCCAGGTGGGAAGTAGTTTTTCTTTAGAATTTTGAAGGCATTGCTCCATCATCTTCCTGCTTCCAGCATTACTGTTAAGAAGTCCAGGGTTAAAAATGATTATTTTTGATGTTTGGTTGTGATTCTCTCTCTATCTCTCTGTCTCTTTCGGAGATTATAAAAATCTTTTTTTCTTTATGCTTATGTTCTAATATTTCACGATGCTGTATCCCCTTGTAGGTCTGTTTTTACCCATTCTGTACAGGGCACTCGATGGATCCTTTCACTGGCAACTTATGCACGTCAGTTCTGGGAAATTTCCTTGAGTCGTTTCATTTCATTTCCTCCTCTCCATTTTCTTAGTTATCTCTTTTTGGAACTGATATTCTGAGATTAGATCTTTTGATCTTTCTCTAATTTTCTTATCTTTCCTATTTTTGTGCCTTTATCTCTTGGCTCTACTTCTGGGAGATTTTTTTAACTTTAGATCTTCCAACTCTTCTATGGAATTTGTCTTCCCTGAATGTTTTTTTTTTTTTTTTTTTTCATAGAATCAGGCTCTGGATTCATGGATGTAATACCATTTCTACCACACTGAGGGTATTAATTGTAATAATTTAATTTTTTCCTTCTCTCAGCTATATTCTGTTTCTTCCAAGGATGTATTTGTTTCTATTTGTTTGGGTCTCTGTCTTCCAAGTTCATGATGTCCTTCAGATGTCAGTTACTTGTTGGATGAACTTGTTGGGAAATTCTGTGTACATACACAGGCTTGTTGACTTTGCACTTTGCAAGAGGGTGGTCTGGGTGGTCCAGGGGATAGTCACAAGTGTGCTCTCCACAAAGACACCAGGTTGAAGGCAGCTGAAATGCAGCCCTCCCTTACTCACCAATTCATGAACCTTGGTGGGGCTGTGTCCTCCTGGAAGAAGGGACACCTCTTTCTTCCCACAAAATCTCCAACTTCAGTAGAGCGTCTACACCTCGCAGAGGCTGCTTTCTAGACACCTGTTGGGTTGGGAAGGGGCAGTGATTCAGCTTCACAGAGCTGGGGAATGGGCCATAGCTTTTGCCCAGCCTTCCTCGTTGTAACCTCCACCTTTAGCCCTACCAGCTAGTTCCTGAGGAGTGTTCCTATCTGTTTTGAGGCTTCTACATTGTAAATTGGGTTTATTCTCAGCTTTTGCCACTGTTGGCTTTGCATTTTGATTCCTCAGGTCTGCTAGGCCAGTGGTCCCCAACATTTTTGGCACCAGGAACCAGTTTCATGGAAGACAATTTTTCCACAGACCAGGATGGGGGGATGGTTTCAGGATGATTCAAGTGCATTACATTTATTGTGTACTCTATTTCTATTATTATTATTACATTGTAATATATAATGAAAAAATTATACAACTCACCATGATGCAACCTCTCTGCTAATGATAATCCACATTTGCAGCCGCTCCCCAGCACTAGCATCACCGCCTCAGCTCCACCTCAGATCACCAGGTGTTAGATTCATAAGGAGCCACAACCTAGATCCCTCACATGCACAGTTTATGCAGGGTTCGCTCCTATGAGAATCTAATGCCATTAATCTGACAGGAGGCGGAGCTCAGGCAGTGATGCGGGCGATGGGGAGTAGCTGTAAATATAGAGGAAGCTTTGCTTGCTCACCCGCTGCTCACCTCCTACTGTGTGGCCCAGTTCATAACAGACCACAGACCGGTACTGGTTTGAGGCCCGGGGGTTGGGGACCACAGTGCTAGGCAGTTGCCACTCTTCCATTTGAAAAATTGCAAAATTTTGTTGCTATTGTCTCCTCTACAATCCTCCAATTCTCCCTGTCCCTCTCAGTCTATGTGTTTTTTTAAATATTTATTTAGATGTAATATTAGTAGATTTCAGAAGAAAGTAAAATTAGATTAAGATTTGAATCTGCTACTTTATCTGGAATAATCCATAAGTTTCCTCCAGACTCTAAGAAACACGCCCTCTTGATATCACCTTTGGACACAGTGCCTGCACTTGAGTTTTCTCCCCTTGTCAAGAGATTGAAAGTCTACGTGGTTGTCTGTGGTCTACTGTTGGATCAGTTTTGTGAGAGAATATTTAGAAATAAATTTCCTGGGGGAAGGTTATATATGTAAAGCAATCAGACAGAGTGGAATGAGGTAGATTCAACTGTGACACCTCGAAAATTTCAATCTCCAGCCCTGAGCTGAACTCCAGACCACTTGACTGCCCACTTGACATCTCCCCCGGACAAAGCTTAACTCCTGATCCTGCATCCCAAACCCGACTCCCCACAGTCTCCCCTTCCCGGTTAATGCCAACCAAGCTCCACAGGTGTCCGGGCTGAAAACCTTGGTGTATCCTGACGCCTCTCTTTCTCTTGTAGCCCTGATCCAAGCCATGAGCAAAACCTGTCGGCTCTGCCTTCCAAACACACCCAGAATCTGACCCCTTCTCATTAGCTTCACTGCTGTGGTCTGAGCCACTATCATCTCTTGAACTCAGTGTGACGACTGGGCCAAGTTTTCAATATACAAAAAGATCTGGAGCAGACTTTGAAGGTGCCGCCTGGAGAAAATTGAAACACCGAGATTCAGAATGTATGAGAGCCTTCCCTTCCTTTTCAGACAGCAAAGAAGAGAAAAGACGGCTAAGTGAGCTTCCGGAAGAATGACAGCCTCGTTCAGAAATGGCCATGGGGCTTTTCAAGAACTGACAAGTCTAATACTCCACTTGGCAGCTGCTGGCAACGCTGCCATAAATTCCCTTCCGTCCCTCCAAACCTTTGATTCTTTTTCTTTCTTTTTTGCTTTGCATACAATGACCTTATGAAAATGTCTCTGTTTGGGTTTATTTGCTGTTTTCACGGTGGGCAGCAGTTAGTGAGGAAGACAGGTCAAAGGGACTGAGTTCCCAATTTAGGCCAGCTCCACGCAGGACGGACGACACGTGCGCAAGAGCGAGCTAACCCACAACGTGGATCCGGTTGTGAGAAGGTGGGGACGTCTGCGGCGATGTTCAGAATGTCCCCGAATCCGGGCAGCAGAGCAGACTTGAGCCAACGTCTCCTATACACGAGGGGAACAGCAGCCCCCGTGAACACGGAGTTACTGAATATGTTTTTCTGAAATGTGCATAAAATTGTGACTCAAGATGACATCTCATCCCTACATGAAATAAGACAAAAGACATTTTGACCCAAACGATAACCGATAACCTCTCCTCTAGCCTCGGGCCTTGACCTCCCAGTTCCACTGATCTCTACGCTCTTGCGCCTGGCCCTTGGAAACGCCGGCTCGTCTCTGCCTCTCACCGCCGGCCTCGGTCACTCCAGGCTCCAGGGAGGCAGGATGGGACCAGGGCACGGAGGTGCGCTCCGTCTCCAAGCCCGCTCGCGCTGGCCTGCGCTGCGACCGCGTCAACTGGCAGGGCTAAGCCCCGGCTCCCTCGTCCTTCCGGGATGCCAACAGTGCAAAGTGGAACCCTGGCTCTCACCCAGGCCTCTGGATCACGCACACAGCCTGGGCGACCGCGCAACCTTCCTGATCTCCGATCCCAGGCGGGGCCCGCAGTTCTGCCCGGCAGTCCTCCCAGGTGTCTCTCTCATCCGCCTTCATTTTCCAAAAGCAGCTATTTAAAACCTCTCCACTCTCCTCAAATCACCTAGCCCACCACTTCAGTTCCCCGCTCTCAGCATATGTCTTTGCCTCCTACTTGGTTGGGAAAATAGAAATCACGAGAAGGGAAGTGGCCCAACTCCCTGTCGCCGCACACACACGGATCCCCGCCGCAGGCGCCGTCATTTCCGCCTCCCCATCTGTCCAGGGGAAGAGCTGTCCGTCCTCCCGGCCCAGCCTGTCTCCTTGCCCTGCGCTCTGCGTTCTCCTGCCTCCCCGGGGAGCTCGCTCCCCCAGCATCTTCACTGCGTCCCTGCCCTCCCTCCTGCTCTTGCTGCCACTTGGCATTCAACTCGCTCAGTCTCTCTGTCTCAGGACAGAAACAAACCAGGGAAGCAAAAGGAGAAGCCACCAAAACCCCCGGCACCTCCCCTTCCAGCTGCCACCCTCGCTCCCTCCTTCTCAGCCAAACTTTTCAAAGAGTGACCTCACTTGTGGCCTCCATTCCCTCACTTTTTCAAGGTCACTCGTCCTCACTTTGCTATGCACCCAGGGGACACTTTTGGTGTCCACTTAAATACTCTCTTCTCTTGACTTCATTAAAACAACCCTTTCCTCATTTGTTGGTTTGGATTTTTTTTTCCCTCTTTAATACTCTAAATGCTTCTTTTGTGGAATCCTCTTTCTTAGTCCATCATGATAGGACTCAGGACATACTGGTATGTCCTTCAATTTTCTCATTTTTTCTCTACACGCTCTCAAAAGGAAATGTCATCCCCTCTCATTGTTTCATAAACCATAGCCCTCAAATCTGTGTCTTTAAGGACCTGTTTACCTACCAAGTATATACATATGCTGCATCTCTGTGTATTCCAACGTGTTCAAAGCTATTGTGTCCCAGATGAACACTCATTTCCCTCCACAAGCAGATTCCTTCCATCACCCATAAACCCTGTGTCCCAGCCAGACATTTCAGCATCATCTCTCACCCCTCTTCCTGGTTCTTCACTTCCAAAAAGTCACTAAGTTCTATCTACTGTTTTTACCTCTCAATTATTTCTGGAATCCACCCATTTCTCTCCTTCTCTGGTTGCAGCCACCATTCTCCCTCCCTGAACCACCGTCTAACTCATCTTCCAGCCCTAGTCCCACCCATTCTCACACCTTTTAATTTTTAAAAGGCCAGTGGGACCCACTGACTCCCTGACTCAAAATATTTCAATGTCTCCCCGGTGCCAAATTCTAATTCCCTAAGAGGGCTCATGGAGGTCTCCTTCAGTGGGCTCCAGTGGATATTTTTCTCTTCTGTTCATCTTTAGCTTCTATTTTTTTTTTCAGTGAACATACATTCCTCATTTTAGTTTAAAAGTTATAAGAAATGGCTTGGCCAGAAAGAAGAAAAACCTGTGAATGAGAGGAGGAGTCATCACAGTGGGGGTGGGGGGCAGGAGATCAGGTCATAGAAACAGGAACCAGAGAGGGGTTGTATTTCAGGGAAACAGGGATGTCAATATTATTATCAATGTAATATGCCTTGGAGAGGTTAAGTAACTGCAGGGCTGAATAGAGTCCCTGGGATGTGAGCATTTGGAAATCCCTGAGATTATTGATAGAGAAGTCTCGGAAGTTTTGAAGTCAAGAGCCAAGTGGCAGTGGGCTGGAAGGCGAGGGGCAGAGAATGCTACACCTCCGATATTGTGGGTTATGTGATGGGTATGGTGGGTGTGAACAACGGACAGGGCATTAGGGAATGATCAGGAGGCAAAGAGAGATTAGGGTCGAATATGCAGGAGTTAGAGGGAATAGCCAATGTCAGTTTCCAGCCTCAGGGGAGACAAAATTGGGATCACCAGCACAGAGGGTAGGAATGGCCAGGAGAAGAAATATTCAAAGGCCAGAGGGAAGATGTTTAAGAGGAATGTAATCACAGGTAAGTTTGTAGGTGTGAAACAGGAAATTGAGGTATGCTCTGCCTTTAACTTAAATTTTCTTTTTAATAAGGAAGGCAAGTTCATGTGAGTAATATCTCTACTTAATGCAGACATAGGTTCACAACTGATCATTTAACATATAAATATTTTCAGAACAATAAAATATATGCATTACTTATTAGAAAACAATTACCTTAATTATTTAAAGAAGTTTTCTATGGAATCATTTTATATAACTTTGTTCTAGGGAAGGCTAAGAATTTATATAATCTGATATAAAACTGTAAAATTAAATCTTATCAAGCTAAGAAAAATTTTAAAATTATTTAATATAAGAAGATGGCCAGGCCAAGAATTATATAAATATGCACATATTAAAATGAATAATTTCCACAATATGCCTTAACATTGGAATCAGTCTCCATTTTTAATGTTTTATATTTATCTCCAAAAATTGGCACATGATTAGAAGGAATTCAAAACCAGAGACAAGCCAATATTTGAAATACATTATTGGATACAGAATAAAATAGATATTGGATATAGAATGAAATAAAATTCTATATTGGATATAGAATAAAATAGGGGTAAAAATAGAAGCAACACTATCCAGAAGAGATGAAGCCAAAGAATTGAAAAGGAAAAAAAAAAACCCTTTTCTTAAGCCACTTTCCCAATTTTATTTTGATTTCACATCAGCTTTCAAAAGCAGATTAATGTGGAAAAAATAAAGCACAAGCCTGGAGAGGAGAGCCACAGTTTTTCTTCTTCGATGTCAGAGAAATAGCTTTCCCTGCTCCTACTAAGTTGGAACTAAGTTCATAAGGATGAAAATAAATGACTAATTTCTTGGGAAATAACCTTAAGTGAAAGATTCTTTTGGTCCAATAAATTGCTTTTCTTAAACTGGGGTTGGCTTAGCCTCATTCTCAAGGCCTCTTCTGCCCTTCCTGTCATGGCGCCCTGTCGGTATCAAGTGTACCTTAAGAGTCTGTCTTGTCATTTGCTACCCATTTGGGGAATGTTTTCCTTCTCTCATATAATTTGTTGGAAGGAATATGTCAAATACGGTTGCTATTTCTCTTTAAAAACTCATTTCTAATAGGACTTGTCTAAGACCTTTAAAAGTGAAACCTAAAAAACATGAGAGTAAAATTTCACAAAGCAATGTTTTTACCAACTCTGAAAGAAAAAACAAACAACCTTGATAATCCCCTAAAAGCTGTTAATAGGTAGATATTAAGTTTAGTCTTTTTACTAAAATTATATAAAATGATGCTTTTCAATTTCATCTTATAAGAACTTCAGATTTCAGTGAAAGAAACTGAATGAATTTTAGAACAGAATGATCCTTCTTTCTCTCTGGCAAAGACCACGTTCATTTCGGAGCCCATCTTGCATGATTTTTGCCAAGTTAGCTTTTCAGAACTACAGGGCTGGCCCTAAGTGAGGTATCTAGGCCAGAGATTGAAAATAAAAAACACTTTTAAGCAGTAGAATCCTTTTGCTTCCCCTGCCCCAAACAAAACCTTGATTCTTCTATGAAATTCACATATATATGAACATACATATGTAAGATAAAACGGAACATGTGGACAGAAAGTAGGGCATAGTGTTCTGGAACTTGACCTGTTTCTTCTTGTTCTCCATATAGATCCTCCAAGTACCTTTGCCAATTCCATGATACTCCAAAAACTGCTCATCTTCCTCATGTCTGGGGCTAATCGTTGGTTTCCTCACCGCTTTGTTTCCTAGAGTGTCTTTCTCCCTTGCTCGTGGCTTAGTCCTTAACTGGTGACAGCAACCTGCCCACGGCCCCTTCATCCCACACGGATCTGCTCAATCCACACGTACCCTTCCAACAATTGCCCTAAACCACTACCTCCCCCAGAGTCCTACAAACTCTCCTTTTCTCAGTCTGAGGGGCTCAGCTCAACCTTCAGAAGAACACAGTTTAAACACGTACATTCCTACTGAGTTTAAAAACTCGCGGCTTATGTGGACACAGACTTGATTTTATCGTGCATGTTCTCTTTCAAATGTCTTTCAGTTGTGCAATGAGGTTATTCCTAGTGCTGATCCTTGAAGAACACTGCCGAGGAATGTGCCCACTTGCTGCTAGCTGCCGATTTTATCTCTTGTCCCCTGTCGCACAGCCAGGTTCCCTTACCGTACACAAGCTCAACTTCTTTCCTGTTGTTATGACTCATCCACACACACAGACACACGCTCACACACACATTTCCTTTTAATTCCTTTGGTACAGAACTTTGTCAAAAAATATCCTGGAAATCTACGTAAATGGCCCGGCACGCTCTATTTAGGGCTACAGCAGTAGAAGAAACCATAAGCTATCTGTTAACACATTTCATCAATTACCAGAATACACAAAACCAGTAATGCTATTTTTCCCCTTAAACCAGGTTGCTCAACCAATACGGCAAAAGGACTTCGTGTTGCATTTCGACAGAATACATTCCCCATGCAAATCAGCCATCACGATCCTGTGCTGTGTTAAAGCTCTCATGTATTAGAAATAAACATCTCTTTTTCGGCATATCGCTTTACTCTGACATAAGCCGTTGCTGAGAAAATTATCCTAGTGATTTACTATTAAGGGAATCAGTAATAGAAATAATTTTTTAAATTATTTCCATAAAGCCAAAGGGTGCAAGAAAAAGTATCCGTGCAATATGGCTTTTCTAACTTGGCAGCAGCAGGTGGAATCTGTGATGAAACTTCTACCTTAACTCAACAGATTGGCTTTCTCCCATGCCCGGCCGTGCTTTTTGAAGCTTTTCATATACCGCAAAATACATAATAAAGGGTAGTTCAGTGTACTCTGAACCCCAGCTACATGGCCATGACATGTCTGGAGGGGACTCTGAGGCGCATTCCTGACTATGGTGCAACGCTTTCTGAAATTACGGTCTGATTTCTCACTGCCAGTTCTGGCTGCCAAATGCTCCCGACAGTGTGGCCAGTTTGTGGTGTCCCTAAAAATCATCAGCAATTTGAAAACATTAGCGCCCAGCAATAATCATACTTTGCAATGATTGCCTGTATTTATCACCTTACCTTTCCAGGGTATAAACTGAAAAAAAAAAAAAAATCATCCAGTGGAATTAAACTTCTCTAGCAGCAGGGAAAATAAAGAGTTGAAAAGAAAATGCATGATACGAACTCGGCCCCTCTCTGTACTGTTTGGAAATCAAAGTAAGCAATTGAAGCTCTGTGGCTTATGTGGCTACGTAGAAGAAAAATATTGTAAACGTGTATCCTCCCCCAAATACATTTTATTTTGTCTTCACATTTGCAGAGTATTTTGATATATTAGGATATTTTGGTTATGTGGCAGGACAAAAAATGGGGAGAACAGTCCATTGCTTCATGCAACAAATATGTGCTATGTTCTGCTCCGTGGCAGGCACCGAACGAGTTCCTGAGAACGCAGGAGCAGATAAGAAAGGCACAGCTCTGTCCTCAGGGACCCTGCAGTTCACTGAGATGCACAATTATGTCAGTAAAACAGGGAAGAAAAGATGTGCAAGTCCTAGGTGACCATGGATAGGTCTAAATGTGGACCTCCCTGGGGAACAAGAGTGAACGTGAAACCTGAGAGATGGACGTGCGCAGTGCAGCGTGTGATGTGGGGATGTGGAGAACAGGCCCCGAGTGGGGCCACCTTACAGGGATTCGCAGCGTGTGCATCCACCAAGGTGCCAGCCGAGGAGGCGAGCGGTATCTAGCTCCACTCTGCTCTAGAGCTTGGGCATCTCCCCGACCCAAGAGCATGTTTTTTGCCACCCCAAAATAGCAAATGATTGCCAAGATGTGCCCCATGAATGCATTGGTTTGAGTCCAGGATAAACTGTTTTCACATAAAGACCCCAAAATGTAGTGGTCGAAACGACCTGTAAGTTTGGTCTCCCTCGTGTCACCCTGCACGGGCGAGTGGTCCAAGGCTGGTGGCATCGCTCTGCCACCTTCAACGCATGGGCTCATCTTTGTGAGTGCCAGGCTGCTTCAGGGGGCGCCATCCCTCCGCCTTCCGGAGTAGGAAGGGGACCCACGAACACACAGGGCAGGAAACGCAAGGACCACGCGTCACTCTCCCACTTTCCCCTTCCTGGGAACTTAATCCTACAGACACACCAAGACGCAGGGGCTGAGCAGCGTCTTCTCTGGTTGGCGGCCGTGTGCTGCCATCGAAGAGCGGAAGGTAGACATTGAGGGACATCTCGCCGCCTGCGCCACACGGAGGGTGGGGACAGGGGCAGGATGATGTTGGGGGAAGGGCAGATCAGGCAACGGCTTGTTCCAAGCAAGGGGAAAACCATGCCAGTTCTTTTAAAAGTGCAGTGAGAGATTTATGAGTATTTCCTTGCAGAAAGGGCTTTTACAGAAAAGGCTTAATTACAGTAGATACAAGCCAAGGTTTCTTAGTGATCCTGTCATTTAATTATCGTGTTTCCTTGTTTACCAACAACCTAAATTCTGCTTGCAGAAGACACCTGTCCAACTCATACAGTCTCTGAAGAAATTGCCTGAGAGCTTGTATTTTCACAGAAAGTATTTCTGTAGCTGCGGATGGAAACTCCAAGTATCCTGCATTGTTTAGCTTTAGACTGTCAGTGACCCTAGGAGGTGCTGTGGGTTTTCACGTGGTCACCCAGATCCCGACAGCACGCACAACCTGAGAAGCGAAGGTTGCTGAGCTGGCGCCCCCGGATTTATAAACGCTGCGGTGTGGCCCCCGCAGCCCGGCCGAGCCAGGGAAAAACCACCCTGCAGGGTGGCAAAGTCCTACCAGCAGCCCTCGGAGGAGTGTCAGCTCCCAGCCCGGACACAGGGCCCACCAGGTGGCTTCCCGGCCCTGAGGAGACGTGACATCGAAGCCGGCAGCTCAGATTCTAACTGTAATGGACAACATCGGGGCCGAGGATTCAATCCCTGCTGTCTGAGTTTGTTCAACGTATAGGAACGGGACTTGAATGCGGGAGGTCAGGCTTGCGGAGGAGCAGCTTAGAAAGTCGCCTATAGTCGCCGGTAGCCTCGGACTGACAATTCTACGCAGCAACTACAAGAGCATTCTAATGTGCTCTCCATGAGGCGTGTGCGCATATATGCACATATATATACACATACATATATGCACATATATACACACATACATATATGCACATGCATATACGCACATATATATACACATATACATATATGCACATGCATATATGCACACATATACACACACATACATATATGCACATGCATATATGCACATATATACACACATACATATATGCACATGCATATATGCACGTATATATACACACATACATATATGCACATATATATACACATACATATATGCACATGCATATATGCACATATATACACACATACATATATGCACATGCATATATGCACATATATATACACACATACATATATGCACATGCATATATGCACATATATATACACATACACATATATATACACACATAATATACAGGGTGTCCCAAAAGTCACCATACATAGGGAAAATATTCATTACAAAATTTTACAAAATTTTTCCTTTTTCCTGTAAAGAATATTTTGTAAATAAAGGCACATTTAGCTACAATTTCCCATTTTTCCCTACATGTGGTGACTTTTGTCTGTGTATATACATATATACACATACACACACACACACACAGTCGGCCTTAAACAACATGAGAGTTAGGGGCACCAACCTCCTTTGCAGTCAAAAATCTGCCTATAACTTTTGACCACCACAAAACTTAACTACCAACTGCCTGCTGTTGACTGGAAGCCTCACCAGTAACAGAAACAGTCAGTGGACACAGTGTTTGCATGTTCTATGTATTCTAAACTGTACTCATACAATAAAGTAAGTCAGAGAGAAGAAAATGTTATTAAGAAATCATAAGGAAGAGAAAATATATTTCCTATTCATTAAGTGGAAGTGAATCATCTTAAAGGTCTTCATCTTCACATTGAGTAGGCTGAGGAGGAGGAGGAAGTGGAGGGGTTAGTCTTGCTGTCAGGGGTGGCAGAGGTGACAGAAAATCCACGTATAAGTGGATCTGCACAGTTCACGTTCATGTTCAATGGTCAACAGTACATATATTCAACTGTATATATATACACACACACAGAGTTTTATATACATATATAGTAATACATACACACACACACATACACACACATACAGGAAGGTATTTCATTCTTCCTGTAACTTTTCGAGGAAAATAATATCCCCCTCACAGAAATGATGAGGACACAGAGCCCAGTGACCTGCCAGGAGCACCCGCAGCCAGGATCCAAACCAGGTCTGACACCAAACACATGCTCATTTCCCTGCACCTGTCTTATTTATTTCACTAGTAGGTTCCTCTCTCGATGTATCTGTTTTCTAAATTTGGTCAATGAGACCATTTTGCCTAAATTATATGTACATATATATCAATGACATCTAAAATGATTTTTTTCAAAACCCATCTAAAGTTGCAAATAAGTCATTGCTATAGCCTATGAAAAGTAAGTCAGAAAATTCTGATGTTTTTATTCTTAAAAAAATTGCCTGTGGCAGCTTCAGTGCCGAATGGCTGTGGGGTCTTTGTCTTAATGGTTCACTATCAAATCATCCTTTTTATGATAGGACATAATTTCTCTTAGGATTTCAAGGAGTATGAAAAATAGAGTTAGGCCATATTAGTGGTTTTGATTTAATTGATTGTTGATAATTATTATTGATTTATTAATAATAAAGTATTGGCTAATCAATCATTAATTTAATTGATTAATTATCAGAGTAAAAACTGGAAATAGTGCTAAAACATAGAGGACTGGTTTAATAAACATCAGTGAGTATAGTTCAGTGAATCAAGAATAAGCCTCAAAGACAGAAATGGAGACTTGCCCTGTCTTTGCAGAGAGGAGCTGAGCTGAATGTCGCTTAAGTCAGGCCTGTGAGTCCTCCTTCCAGATCCCAAACTGCACACTGGGACGATTTCTGGGACTTATACAAGCATAACTGAGGGCAGATTTTGATGCAAGAAAGGTAAACTCATGCGAAAGGATTATTTGTTGTCAACACAATTCCACTCTAAAATAAACCAGCATCCTTGCCACCTGAGTCATAGCAAAGATGCCCACATTCCCCTCTGTGCTTGCTGGTGGCATTCGGAGTGGGACTGGTTGTGGGGCCAGCTCGCCACACATCTTAGACGAGTGTTTCTACCCTTCTTTGGCAAAGATAGTAATTTTCAAAGAGTTTTTCATTTTTACTTCTCTGCATGTAAAAATGGAATGAAAAATATCGGGTTGACATTCTGGCAAGTAGTTTCATAGGCAAGTGACCATCAGAAAAAAATACTTTAGAAATTTATTTTTATAGAAATTTGATCAGGTTTCCCATAATCATGGTCTAATGAAAATATCAGCATCTGCAGCAGTGTGCATATTTTAAATTCTTACAATAAGCAGAGGTATAAATACAGGCTAAGGCATCAATCTGAACAACAGCTCTCACTGCTGTAAACAGGACATTGGGGTGCTTTAAAAATTCCCCCCCCCAAGGGACTCAAAATTTAAACCTGGGTTATAAAGAATGATAACATAAACTTTAGAAATATTTTTCTTACTTTTGCACATGGGTAAACAAAGATATAGAGAATGAAATGCTTTTCCCCACAAGCATATTGTAAACTATGACCATATAAACAAGTCCTCTCTTGTTAACCATAAAAATAAACCATTGTGTCTCATCACTCCTGAGCCTCCTATATAGTTATTCTGATTTAAATTTGCATAAGCTATAATTAATTTGATCTTTTAAGGTAACTTTTGTTTAGTACCTGTGCTTTTTTTAAATCTGTGTCCAAAGACATTTCAAAGAGAGACATTTCACACCTCAGCAACGAGTTGGGAAATACAGAGAACACGGCTCCTTAGAATCTAAGAGTTTTGTACTTTTTTTTTTAATAACAAAAACTGGCTGATCCTGAAGAAAGAGAAACAAGGAGTCTTAGAAGGGAATGTTAATGCATGCATATTTTTGGTATATTAAAGACTCCAACGTGCTAATTCAAGCACTGTTTACTTTTTGTATATAACAGGTTTGCTGTTTTCAAGGGAAAAACAGAAGATATTTTCTGAGTGCCAAAAGCTGCTTATTCATGAAGTCTGAAGTCCCATTATTATTAGTAGCAATTCTTACATTTAGCATCTGTGAATAACTTCTTATACGAGAATACTATTTTGGGTCAGCTGAAGGCCAAAAATAATGAGCTGGCCTCATGCCTTTGTAGAGCGAGTCAAAGAGCTGCCAATTAATGAAATTCATTTTTTGTTGTTGTTGTTGCTCCCAGGATAAATTTCAGAAAATGAAAACAAACAGTTGTTGGTGTGTTTCCTAAATTTCCAATGGAAAGACTGCATTTCTCGCAAGTTGAAAGATGGTGCTGTAAGTAACCAAACAATTACGAGAAGCTGCTGGTGTATTTCTGTGGTTTAGCAAAAGGGCCAAGTCGGAAGGAAAAGACATTCCCGGCATTTTCTAAAGCTAGATAAATACAGAAACGGAATATAGATGAAAGATGGAACTGTTCTCTATAGTGTCTGCCAGATTCCTCGACTTTTTGGCATCCTGATTGAATTTGGCAAATGTAACCAGTAGCAATCTTTTCCATTGAAAGGAGCAGCGTATACTTTATTTTACTATACAGTTTTTGACCCTCCAAAACTGTCTCTCTTTTGTAGAGGAAGATTCTTTCTACAGAGTTGGCTGCAATTTCCTTTATTTGAAACGGATCGTTCACCACTGACAAATGGCTGCGGGGCATAGCCACTGTTGAGCAGCTCCACGGAACCTACAATCAGCAGGAAAACATCTTTCTTTGAAACCAGAAGATGCTTTAACATATGCCAACATTGTCTCATGCCAGTCTAACGCTTTGATACCCAAACCTATTTAAATTTGAGGACTCCTGGACTGTACCATTCAGACAAGATAAGCTACCCAGCACTGTCTTTCTCTTCCATTGGTGATCAGAAAAACTTTCAAGTAGCCCAGCATTCCTAATTGTGGTAACATGATAATGTTAAGAAAATGAATAACTCTCCCATCCAAAGTCAAATTTTCATTGAATCCAATAACTCTTAACCCTAAAATTTTTTCTTAGCTGGCAGTGATTCTGTAATAAACTTATTAGGATCTATAAGTAACAATCTCTAAAATTATGATGTTCAAGAACAAATATCAAGGCAATGGCTTCTGACTTCAGTCAACTCAGGAAAGAGAGGCTCACACCTAATGTCTTTTACATAACTCAAATGGAAATGACCTCTGTTTCTAACCTTTCATTAGTTTCCTCCAAACCAAAGAAAAACAAAAGATGAGAGGTACGCACCTGTTGCTATGAGGTTTTTCAATGCAACATGATGGACAGATATTTAGTTTTCAAACAGCCCAAAATTCAGGCATAGTTTGTACAGTTGACCATGGTTTGGATATATTATTGTTATTAATGTTATTTGCCATCTAGTGCACTCTTTCTTAATCATTAAGTAGCAGCTAATTTAAAGCAAAGGAAAAGCAGTAGCTTGGTGTGAGTGCCAGACAAACCCTGTGCTTTCAACTTAAAGTTTGGAGCCAACAGTGACATATAAAAATCAGAATCTGTAATTTGCCAAGCTTAAAATCCCAAAACCAACATGTGAATGCTTCACCGGTTTATATGCGCATAAAATGAAGGCTGTTTTGTGCAGATTTAAAACGGTTAGGAGTGTGTCTTTTCTTAAACTTAGGTTGACAGTATAATAATACACCTCATGTAATCACAAAGTATTTGACAAACAAACAAACAAAAGAGTCAGCTGTTATTCTGTTCAAATTTCAGAATTCTGAATCCATACCAGGAGTTGGCAGTAGCTAAGTCGGGAATATTTTCAATAAAAATTATAAATAATTACCTTTCACATTTTATATTTTACATCAATTTAACTCACAAAGCCTGCCTTATGAAAGAGTTCTTTAATAAAAATAAAACAATAATAAGAAGTAAAACTAGCCAAAGCTGTCAGCAAGAATTTGTTATTTTAACAAATAAGGCTGAATATTCTAGAAGTTAAATATTGGGTAAAATGTCCTCTGTAAATCTCTTTTTTTGTATTTTTTATTGATATTGTATATTTTATTGATATTGATATATCATAGTTGTGCATATATATGTAACATCTTTAAAAGACTTGCAATAATAACCTCATGAAAAAGGCATATATGCAAAAAACCCTAAAACAGCCTAACAAGCAGTATGACAAAATATAGTGAACACCAGCAGTTCAGTTTTGGTCCTGAAATTTATATCCTGGCTTGTGACATTTGTACACATCTTTCAGAGTGTCGTCCCTGCTCGCCATGAATGCCCTTGAAGGCCATTGTGCCTTATGTCCAGTGTCAAGTCTTGGAGGCCACCTTGTAACGTATCATACTGTTTTCCTTGTCCACCGTTGATTGGACTAGGGCTGGGTGCTTTTCCTAAACTGGGCCAATTGGATTCCCTTCCCTTATTTTTTTTTCAGACAGAATCTTGCTCTGTCACCGTAGGTAGAGTGCAGTGGCGTCATCATAGTTCACAGCAACCTCAAACTCCTGGCTCAAGCGATCCTGCCTCAGCCTCCAGAGTAGCTGGGACTACAGGCATGCCCTACCATGCCCGGCTAATTTTTTCTATTTTTAGTAGAGATGGGGGTCTTGCTCTTGCTCAGGCTGGTCTCGAACTCCTGACCCTCAAGTGATCCTTCCGCTTTGGCCTCCCAGAGTGCTAGGTTTACAGGCATGAGCCACTGCACCCAGCCCCCTGATATTTTTGAATTGAAAGTGAAAAACAGTGTGTCGCCTTTTTGGGTGATTGGATGCATAAACCCAGGAAAAGCAAAGAAAACAGTGGTGAAAGAGAGAAGGCCAACTTGTAGAGAAAGAATTAAATGAAATGCATAAGAAAGGAGGAGAGATTACAGATGGAAGGCTCTGGAGTCCCTTGTCCCAGCGCCTTCTCGGGGCTCTGCTGCTCGCTTGCCCATGAAAATTCTCTTTGGTGCACAAGCTTATTTGAGTTATTTATGTTCCTTACAGTTTACTGACTCCTAGTGGACCCTGCATCATATTCGTGGGACTTTGGACACATCAGTTAGACTGCTGAGCTAAAGCCTCCCAATCTTTAATATGGGGAAAGTAATATCTGCATCACAGAAGACTAAATGAGATATGAAATAAGCAACCTAGCCCAGTAGTGAACACTCAGTAGCTGATTGCTTTTCTTTCAAAAATAGATTAACCTGGCTGGGCATGGTGGCTCACGCCTGTAATCCTAGCACTCTGGGAGGCCAAGACAGAGGATGGCTTGAAGCCAGGACTTCGAGACCAGCCTGAGCAAGAACAAGACCCTGTCTCTACTAAAAATAGAAAAATTAGACAGGTGTGGTGGTGTGCACCTGTAGTTCCAGCTACTCGGGAGGCTGAGGCAGGAGGATCGCTTGAGCCCAGGAGTTTGAGGTTGCTGTGAGCTATGATGATACCACTGCATTCTAGCCCAGCAGCAGAGCAAGCCTGTCTCAAAAAAAAAAAACAAAAAAACAATTAACCTGTAACACACATTTTATATTTATCAGCTATTTATATTAACTATTTGCTAGTCTAATTATTAAGCCTAATATTCTAACATTGGCTAATTGTTTACTTAATGGGTGACTCCAAATTATCTGATGAAATTTAAAATCAAAATGGCCTCACTAGCAATTGTTAATTCTCTTTTTGTAGTAGAAAAAAGGTTTGTGAATGGGTCCTTAACTCTTCCCGTTCCCTGAGTCTCACATCCAGTCTGCGGTGAAGTCCTAGTGCAGCCACCACGTTCTCATGCTCTGACGGCTCACCAGCCTGACGTGGATCTGCTTCCATGATTTTGGACCCATCCCCTGAACACCTCCAAGAGTGATCTTATACAAACACAAATCGGACCATGTCGCTGTTCTAAAACTTTCTTTTCAATGGCTTCTCAGTACCCTAGAATAAAATCCCAATTCGTTATATGGCCTGGAAGTCCCCATGTAACCTCGCCCTTGCCCAGCTCTCCAAACACACCTCGTGTTGCTCTTTCACTCCCTTATTCAGCTTCAGCTACCCTGATCTGACTGGTGTCCTCATTCGCTTGTTTTTGACCAGGCTCTTCTGTAGAGCCTGAGAGGGTTATGAGGACCCTGGGCTTACTCTCTTTTCCTGACTTCTGCTGGAGGTGAGCAGAAGGGCAGGGCCTGCCTGTGTTGAGAATCTGTGCCCCGGATCTTTATTCACTCCTCTGGGGGAAGGGAACCCTTGCGAAGGAGGAGGCATTTCCCACATTGACACTGAGCATACGTGGTCATTGCTGACCACACTTTTCAAGAGATCTTGCCCTCAATTAGCAATGCATATTTTCCTCTGATTTCATTAATTAATAACCAACATAAGGTAATGGAGTGGGGTGGAATCACCTCCTTCCATAAATAGTTATCCATCTTCTACCTTTTGAAGGATTAATTTGTTAAACAGAAAATTCAAAAGCATACAAAATCATCGTCCAAAGATTCTATAAAGCCGTGGACCACCTCCAGATAGAGTCACTCAAAGTAAAAGCCAAAAACTAATTCCACATAGTAAAATCTTTCAATAAATGTAAATGATAAAGTGAAAGGAAATGTCGAATAAGTTGATTAATTAAAATTTTGAACAAACAAACATATTTATACAAGTTTCATATTTGAATTCTTATCAGGCATGAAATCAATGGAGTAAAAACAATAATTTAATAATAACTACTAAAAGTAATTATACATATACCCTTTGACCCAGGTATTCTGCTCCTGGGCGTATACCCAACGTCAATCATTGTTTATATGCACCAAAATACATGTCAAGAATGCTCATAGCAGCACTCTTTGTAATAGACTCAACTTACTCTCGTTCTTCTAATATGTAGAGGATTCTAGAACAAAAGTTTCATGTTCACATTTCCCATTCATAAATTCCTCAAATTGTTAGACAAATGCTGTATAATTTTTAAATAATGTCTGTGATTATATATAAAGTAACATATTATATATTCTCTAGAATAAACTAGAAACTGATATCTAAAATAAATTAGAATGCTGTATCTGGAATAAATTAGAAAATTAGAAACTGGTGTCATAGGTAAAAAATAAAAATAGGTTGAAGCCCTTTATTGTGAAGGACAGTCCCATACAATAAAAACAGCTGCCTGCACACAAATCTGTGCACGAAAATCCTGAAGGTTTGGACAGGATCCAGCTGAATCAATAATAATGTCCAAACCATTCCAATATCTATACGGTGTGAATACAATTGTAGTGGATGCTGTAGTGTGCCACCCAGCCTGAGTACAAAAGCGAATGGCTGACAGAGAGTGACTCTACATGTTCTTGATTACCTGACAGGTAACTATAAAATTTAATACTGAAAATTAATACATTAATTAAGAATACAAATAGGCTAAACATAGAGAGTAGAGGCTTAAGAGTCTTCTTGTCCAAATGGTGTTTTGGGATGATAATATGAAATCTTTAAGAAGAGTTTAGAAAAGTTATAGTGACCACCTATTCTGATCTCAAATTAGGATTTTTAGCAATTTATATTAAATAATTAATATATATATTTTTAGAAATTTATATTAAAAAGTTTTATAAGAGTACAATAATTAAATTACACTTAATTACATTTAGTCTATAATTGACCCTGAACAACACAAATTTATATTTAGATTTTCTTCCACCTCTGCTACTCCTGAGACAGCAAGACCAACTCCTCCTCTTCCTCCTCCTCCTCCTCCTCCTTGGCTCTCAAGGTGAAGATGATAAGAATGAAGACCTTTATGATGATACCCTTCCACTTAAGGGACTGTAAGAACACAGTATATAACACATACAACAGAAAAACTATGTGTTCCTCGACTGTTTAGGTGAGGCTTCCGGTGAACAGTAGGACATTAGTAGTTAAGTTTTGGGGCAGTCGAAAGTTATATGCAGATTTTTGACTGCATTGGGGGTCAGTGCCCCTAATCTCTGTGTTCTTCAGGATCAACTATACATCTAAATAAATTTTGTAGAAAAGCTTAAAATTATATCAAATTTGAATGTCTAGTAAAAGGAATCACGGAAGGAATACTTTGATGTAGTTTGATTCCTTTTTCTAAGTTTATGTTAGAGTGTCCAGGGGTTCTCACACTGTACTGTGCACACGGATCATCTGGGGACCCGGTTAAAATGCGGATTCTGATCCGGTAGGTGTGGCGTGGGGCTGAGGCCCTGCATGTCTAGCAAGCACCTGGTGGTGCAGGTGCTCTCTGTCTGGGGCCACACTGTGAACAGCGAGTCCTTAGCTCTCGGGGCGCTGAGAGAGGCCTCGAGCAGGGAGAGCCCAAGCCAGTTCCTCCAGGCCACAGGCCGCCTTTCCCTGTATGCCAGTGTGCCACACCAACGTGACGGTTCTCTGCTGACGGGCTGCACTGTTCTAGAACAGTCAGACACCATCTGGCATACTGCCCTTGACTCCTTTTCAAAGGTAATATCACGAATTGGATTGGCCGGGGATCTGGCACCCCGTTTCAGATCTTATGTTCCTGTTTTCAAAGCTGAAAGCTTTGCAGATGGTATTTTAGACCAGGTAACCTGCAAATTCAGCCTTCTCTCAGCTACAGTAATACACATTCTTTATAGTACAGTATTAGCAGAAATGCCTCTTTTTTTTTTTTATTTGGTGAGGAACAAACGAAGTGTCCTAGACAGACTGTCCTGCATACACAGTGGCGCTGCAAATCCAACAGCCACAACTACTTGCCTGTCGTAATTCCACGTGGGCCAGAGCCACAGTCACTCCATTCAGCCTGACGTCACACAGCGGAGCACTCTAAGGCCACAGTCAGTATTTGCTGAGTGAATCACGCTTTCCATTCAAGGGACTCATCATCACCAGGGGTTCCCTAACCTTTTCCTTTGGAAAGGTTGGTTTTTCTTTCTCTGGTCTACATCACGGCTGACCAGTAGAGGTGATGGTCTTGCTCTCTTGCCTTTGAAACGCCCGTGGGTCAGTGGTTCTCAAGCTTTGGTGCGCTCCCCGGACACCGCAGGAGCTCGGTTCAGACACGGGTTCCTGGTGCTGTTAACAACACTGTCTCGGTTGATCTAGGCCATGACCCAGCAACCGAGATATATATATATAAATATATATATATATTTAACAAGGCCCATATTGCTTCTAGACAGCTTGACTGTAGAACACACTTGGGAAACACTGCTATACACGGACTACAGTTGAACAACGTTACCCAAGAGTAACTGCTAGAATTGTTCCAAAATATTCAGAGCATTGTGTGAGTAGATGTGAGAGTTATAACTCACAAGGAGTTGTATGACTTTAAGAACAGATGCTATCATTCATGATACGCTAAGAGGCACAAAACATTCTGTCTTGGGTTTCCAGTTTGAACTTACATTTTCAATCTAATTTCTTCACTTGGGGATTTTCCTTTTGATATTAAATAATATATAATTAAGGCTATTTATAGTACCTAGAAGTTTGCGCTTTGGTGGCAGGAAATGTTTTTAAAAGGAAAAAAAAGATATATAAAAGATAACTAGTTACAAGGGTCTTGGACTTTTGGAATATAGCTCATATAAGTAGGTTTATAAACTTGATATAGGATGGTGAAAAAGGTTTGAATTATGCCCAAAGCTCATGCATTTGGGTTTTTTGGTTTCAATTTTCTTAATTCTAAAAATGTCGAGTATGTATACACACACACACACACACACACACACAAGCACATACAGCATAAAATACCATTACTATTAACTCAATTAACTACTCCTAACAAATATTCGTTACCTTTGGAAAATAAATCTACCCTTATTAAAGTCTATGCAATGGACGTAAATATAAAGTTATTTTTTTAAATTACAGAATCATCTGGTTTCAACTTCATGTCCTACAACTCTTACTAGTAATAACATTTAATTGACATAAATTAAGAATATACAAAAGTTATAAGGGCAGCAAGAGAGGCCGGAAAATCGCTAAAACTAAGGAGAGAAATAGGGCCCTCGGGGCAGATTTTCAAGAAAGGGTGTGAGGGTCGTCACAGGAAGGCAGACGCCATCGACAGAGAAACAAGCGGCTTCTCCAGCAAGTCTCCTTCCTCTTTGTGCTCTACTCATTCAGAGATGCTCACGCAGGCCTGGTCCCTCGGCAACACCCTGCACACAGGCTCCCGCAGGCACACGCGTGCAGGGTCACCTGGCTCTGCCTTCCAGCGGGGGCTCAGACAACGGCCTCTGGAACCAGGTTTCTCCAGCCCTTCCCTTCTGACCTGGGTGATTTGGGGCAAGTGAATTGATCTCTGTGAAACTCGGTTTCTTTATCTGTAAAACTGAGATGGTAACAGTTTCCAACTCATTGGCTGATGGAGAAGGTGGAATAGAGTATGTGTGAATGTGCTGTTAGACTAGTGTCTGACACACAGGAAGCCGAAAAGCGAAAATGATATTAAATATTTTCATTATTGTCTAGCACTTTTGCTACACTTACAGGCAGCTTTCTTTTTCATCTTTTCTCACCTCTAGGTATCAAGAAGGGGAGGGAAATTTATTTGGCAGAGCATGGGCTGGTGGTGGAGGAGCTGGATTCGATTTAGCAGAAGCCAGGTGGATTTATTCTAGGGAGGCGGAGCTGCTTGGATGAAGGACGCAAGTATTCTATCAGCCCAGACCCTCCTAGGCACATTCAGTTTTTCCCAACTGCTCCCTCCCTGGATGTTTTAGAAAACTGCCAAATAACCTCAGCAGCAAAGGCATTGCCTGGAGCTCTCCAAGGAAAATTTAAAACGAAAAAAAAAAAAAAGTGGCTTTAAAGAGTCATTCTCTTGTATCAGAGTTTTATAAGCACTAAATTTGTAAGAACACAAAAAATGAAGATTAGCATTCTTAATTCCTACTGAAGAGATTCTTCTATTGGAAACTCTTCTATCCTACAGAAGCAAAGTGCTAAATAAATATGAAAAAGATGGCTTCTAATGGGCTTTCTAAACAGAACTATTAAAGAGCAACATGGCCTAGTAATCTCCAATTCTTTTTAAAGTAGCAAAAAGCTATTTTGAAACAAGATCTCAGGAATAATTGTAAGATATAAAATAGAACAAGTAGCTGCTTTAAAGGAAGGTGATGCCCCCACCCCGAACACTGTCTTCCCCTTGCTCTGAGTTCTAGACCGTGATCTCTGCCAGGGGAACCCAAGCGTCCATGAGACAGTTTGAAATCTGCTAGTCAAGTGGGCACAACACCAAACAGGATGTCACAATAACTTGTGATGTGACACCATGTACTGATTGTGTGGGTTTAGGTATTTCATTTATTTGGGCCTTAGTTTCCTCATCTGCAAATTATGTGTTTAAAATAGAAAACTCGCCTTTACCAGCTCTAACTTTCTATGAATTTATTATATAAGAGAAAATATAAAAAGAAAGCAAGGCTTCTCCTTCATGTCAAGATAGAGTAAGGCACACTTATAACATTGACTCAAACTGTACAAAACTGATAACGTGTAACCAAAATGTGTGTACCCCCATGATATTGTGAAATTAAAAAAACAAATATAATTATTACCAAGCAAAACATATCATGGTCAAGGATTCAAATGATTAATTCTTAGTTTCCTTGCTATAAGTGAAAATCAAGTCTGTATCTTCTTTTTAAATGCAAAGATTGTAAGAAAATGTTTAAAATTTTAATACAAGATATCTGTTAGAGATACGGACTTATTAATATATTTCAATCTAGATACAATGGGGATCTTTGATTGGCTGTCCTAACCTCAAATAAATTGGTGGATTTTCCAACAAATAAAGGTAACCATGCACTAGAAAATAAATAAATAAAGCTAACATGGGTATTGTCATTTGTGTTACATATTGTTATATATATATATATTTTTTTGAGACAGAGTCTTGCTTTGTTGCCCAGGCTAGAGTGCCGTGGCGTCAGCCTAGCTCACAGCAACCTCAAACTCCTGGGCTCAAGCAATCCTCCTGCCTCAGCCTCCCGAGTAGCTGGGACTACAGGCATGTGCCACCATGCCCGGCTAATTTTTTTTTCTATATATATTTTTAGCTGTCCAAATAATTTCTTTCTATTTTTAGTAGAGGCGGGGTCTTGCTCTTGCTCAGGCTGGTCTCGAACTCCTGAGCTCAAACAATCTGTCTGCCTTGGCCTCCCAAGTGCTAGGATTACAGGCGTGAGCCACCGCGCCCAGCCCATATTGTTATATTTTATCCATATATTTTTATTGGCATTTTACACTGGAATCATGCAATATTTCATCATATAAATGTACTTAATTTTTATATAGGAAAAATAAAAAGTATTTGGCTTTAAAAAAATAGACTAAGGACTGGATTTATCTTCCTGTCTAAAATAATTTAAAAATGGAAAAAAAATGTGTAACATAATGATTTTCAAGATACTGGATATCAGACAGCAAAAGACCATGATTCCTGAGAGGAGGGAAACAAAGAAGCTAAGCCCTGAGATGGTCCCAGACCACTGCCTGGGGAGAGCTGACTGGCTGCAGCATAGGGAAGGGGAGCCCAGAACCAAGCTTGGGAGTCTCCCTGAGTTGAGAAGACAGAGCTGGAAATCTTGGGGAGCTACTAGACAAGAGTGTTCAGGGCAGATTACTGGAGAGGAGAGAGCTGAGCATAGAACCAAGATCTGCAGCAGGTGCCTCCCGAATCTTCAGCGCAGCACTAATCAGCTCCTGTCTGAGAGGAAACAGCTTGAGAGCAAGAAAAGGACCACCTGGAAAGATTACATGCAACAGTCTGAAACCACGGCAGGGGAGGAATAGCGTCTGATCCCACCACTCAGAGTGGGAGACGTTATAATGTGCGGGATATGAGGTAGAGTGCCTACAAGGATCTCGCCTCAGTGGTGGGAAAGAATTAAAATACCGAATATTTATCTTAGTTTCCACCTTAAAAAAAAAAAAAAAAAACCGGACAAAGAAGAGGAAGTGAAACCCCAAAGGAAGCAGAAGAAAGGAAGTACGAAAGATCAAGTTGGAAATCAGTGAAACAGAAAACAGAAAAACAACAGAGAAAAATCAATGAAACTACAAAGTGGTTCTTGCAGAAGATCAAAAGAATTGATAGAGTTCTAGTCAGAATTTTTGCCTTCTCTTTGGGAGCAAAGAGAAGACAAAATTTATCAATATCGTGAATGAAAGAAGTGCCATTAACTACATATTCATTATATAATAAAAGGATAAAGAATTATTATGAACACCTTTGTGCCAATACATTTGACAACTTAGATGAAATGCACTAATTCCTTGAAGGACTCAAGCTATCAAAGCTCAATCAAGAAGAAATAAATAACTTAAACAGCCCTATATTGGTTAAAGAAATTGGATTTTGTAATTTAAAACCTTCCCAACATGAAAAATTTATGTCCAGATGGCTTTACTTGTGAATTCTACCAAATATTTAAGGAGAAAAAAATAGCAGTACTATAAAACTCTTTCAGAAAATTAAAGAGGAAGGAACATGTCCCAACTCATTCATTGAAGCCAGCATTACCCTGATACAAAAACAAAGACATTACAAGGAAAGAATACTATAGACCAATATCCCTTATGAATATAGGTGCAAAATTTTGAGTGACATTTTACCAAATTGAGTTCAATAATGTATAAGAAGAATAACATCATGGACCACTGGGTTTATCCCAGTTATGCTGAGTTGGTTTAACATTTGAAAACTGATCAATGTAACTCACAATAATAAAAAAGAAAAAAAACCAAGATAATCTCAGGTAGATATAGAAAAAATATTTGACAAAAAACAACATCTATTCCCTGATAAAATATGCCCATCAAAGTAGTAATAGAAGGGGAATTTCCAACCTGATAAAGGTCACCTTTTGAAAAACCTATATTAACATCAAATTTAATGGTCAAAAACTGAATGCTTTCCCCCAAGATAAGGCATATGACGAGAGTGTTTGCTCTCACCACTTCTTTTCAACATTGTACAGGTTAAGTATCCCTTATACAAAATGCTTGGGATAAGAATTGTTTCAAATTTTGGATTTTTTCAGATTCTGGAATATTTTTATATACGTAATGAGATATCTTTGGGATGGGACCCAAGTCTAAACAAAAATTTGTTTATCTTCCATATACACAGAGCCTGAAGGTAATTTTATGTAATATTTTTGATAATTTTGTGCATGAAACAAAGTTTTTTCCTGTATTTTCACTGCAAACTGTCATATGAGGTCAGGTGTGGAATTTTTCCACTTGTGGTGTCATACCGGCACTCAAAAAGTTTTGGACTTTGGAGCAATTTGGATTTCAGATTTTCAGATTAGGGATGCTCAACTTGTGCAGGAGTTTCTGGCCAGTACAATCAGGTAAAAAAGAAATAGCTAAAAGGCATCCAGGTTGAAAAAGAAGAAGAAAAACTATTTATTCACAGATAACATGATTGCCATCTATTTTTGCACTGCTCACAGAATGCAGAATAGTTTTTAAATTTTTGTATGGTTATAAATAATAATCAAAATAACAACAATAGTAACAATAAAACAAAGAATCTGTGACAGACACTGTATGTGGCTCATAAAACCTAAAATATTTATTATCTGGCCTTTTAGAGAAAAAATTTTCTGATCCCTGTTCTATGAAGAAAATTTGATGGAATCTCCAAAAACCTACTAGAACAAATAAATGAGTTTAGCAAAGTGGTAGGATATAAGATTAACATACAAAAATTGATTCTATTTCTATGTAATATCAATAAACAATCAGAAATTGAAATTTTAAAAATACCATTTACAGTAGCAACCAAAATGTTAAATACGTACAGATAAATTTGACAAAGGATTTGAAAGGCATAGCCAATGAAACTATAAAATTTTGCTGAGAGATCTAAAATAAAACTTGAATTAATGGAAATACTCCTTGTTTATGGGTCAAGAGACTCAATATTATTAAGGTGTCAATTTTCCCCTAAAGATATAAATATTCAATGCCATTCCAATCAAAATTCCAGGAAGCAATTCCTGTAGAAATTGGAAAACTGATTTTAAAATTCCTATGGCAATGCAAATGAACCAGAATAACCAAAACAACTTTGAAAAAAGAGTAAGACAGGAAGACTTCCACTACCTACCTTTAAGGCTTATAAAGCTATAGTAAATAAGACACCATGGTATTGGCATAAATATAGACAAATATAATAATGGAATGAAACAATGAAACAACTGATTTTTTAGTTGCAAAAGAAATTCAGTGAGAAAAAGGCAGTCTTTTCAATAAATAATGTACATATTCCCCCAAAATGAACTTCAATTCATACCTATGTCATAAACAAAAGTTTACTTAACTGCATCATAGACCTAAAGTTATAAAATGTCCAGAAGAAAACACGAAATCCTTGTGGCCATGTGTTAGGCAAATACTTCTTGGATATGACACCAAAAACATAATCCATTAAAAAATAAATTAGACTTAATCAACATTAAGAACTTCTGCTCTTCAAAAGATACAGTTAAGAGAATGAAAAGACTAGCTATAGACTGCAAGAAAATATTTGCAAATTACACATACAGTAAAGAACTTGTATCCAGAATGTACACAGAATACTCGAAACTCAATAATAAGAAAATATACAACCCAATTTAAAAATGGTAAAAAATGTGAACATACTCTTTACCAAAGGAGTTATCTAGTTGGCATATATGCACATAAAAATGATATTCTATCTGCATTATTAATCATTAGGGAAGTTGAAATCATGAGATACCATGACACACCTATTAGAATGTCTAAAATAAAAAAAAAAATGACCATACCAAGTGTTGGCAAGGATGCTCTCATATACTGCTGGTGGGAATGTCAAATGGCACAATCACTTTGAAAAACAGTTTGGCACTGTCTTAAAAAGTTACACATATATGTACCACATAATCCAGCCATTTACTCCTAGGCATATGTTCACCCAAAGACTAATACATGAATGTTCATCGCAGCTTTATTTGTAATAGCCCAAAATTGGAAATCAACTTTCATTAACAAAAGGGTAAACAAATTGTGATACATCCATAAAACAAAGTACTACTCAGCAATATGAGAGTGAATGATATGGGTAAGAACGTGGGTGAATACGAAACTAATTAACCTGGGTGGAAGAAGCCAAACAAAAAAATGAGTACATACTGTATGGACCCATTTTTATTAAGTTCTAGAAAATGAAAACTTATCTATATGGACAGAAAACAGATCAGTGATTACTTAGAACAGAAAGGAGGAGGAGGGAGGGATAACCAAGCGATGCCAGGAAATTTCGGAGGATCATTATCTTGGTTTGGTAATAATTTCATGTGTGTGAGTATGTGTATGTGTGTACACATATATGTGTCAAAATTTATCCTATTTATACTTTAAATATGTCATGTGTATGTCGATTATCCCTTAATAAAGCTCTTAAGATTTCTTAAAGTTAAAAAACCAGAAATGAAATAAGGAAAACATTTGATGTATATATAATATTAAATTTAGACATGATGAACAAAAATCTAACTTACTGGAGCCCTTAAGTAATCATAAACTTCTTTCTCATTTTAAAGGAGAAATACAAATAAAAAGAAAAACGCCAATCAGAAGTAAGCCTGTATAGTACCCTGTATGTGGCGCATATTCACTGGTACCTATTAGTCCTGCTAAGTTATTTAATAGCATGTCACCGAGGGGACCATGCCCAGCACTCTGGGGAATATCTGAAATGGGAGAAAAGTACTCAAAACCACAGTTACACTGGGAGTTTTAATTAACAGAAAGTATATTTAGCTCCAATATTAGGTATAGAGGTACCTAATGAGAATTCCTGGGTGACCTCTGTCTCTCAGATTCATTTACTGGAATCACAAACGTTAGTGACTTTTCTTTTCCTGTGCTAGGCTTCAAAAACCATGGGCGTGTTTGCTTCTGGATCCATCTTCCTGGGCTCTGGAACGCCACTCCACTTACCGAGCCTAAGAGGCGGCCAACACTATCCTCTTGGCTCTACCAACTGAGCAGTCCAAATTGAACTGCTCTCTCCTCACTCTGCCAACGCTGGGCATATTTCTGGTGGTATTTTTCTGCAATCTCTTCAATTTCCTGCCTTTCAGAAAGTTATAGGCCATAATGCAGCCTCCACTTGCCTGGTAGACACATTTGCAAAAACAGATCCAACGTCACCATGGGGAAAGGAGTTTGATTGCCTTTCATAGGTGCTCATCATCCTTTGATTCAATCACTTTTTCTGTCTTAGGAAAGAGCTGGCCTTGCTCAATTTTTCCTGCAATTTCTTCCCCTCTTTATATTACTCTCCTGCATTATGGTTTTATTACAATTAGCAAATAACTTTGATGTATATCTTTTAGACTTCTCATATTATCAATATAGTTTCCAACAACTCTGTATCCACATTCACAAGATTTTGCAATGATACAAATCCCTGGGCTGATACTTTTCAGAAGGCTGACTGTGTTAAATCGTACAGAGGGGGACCGGATTATTTCTATCTCATTGTAATGTAAGGGCTTGATTAGTCCATACAGAAGAGAGTCTCACCTGGAAAGGCTCTAACACAGGATTATTTTTCAACGTAATTGAACCAGGAAATCCTTGTTGACCTCTTAGCGGTGTTTAAACACAAACCCTCTTGAAACTCATTCTTCCTTCGGCTCCTAGAACTCCTGGTTAACCTCTTAACTTCTCAAGTTGACTTTGACAGTCCTTCTTCGGAGTTTATATGCCCCCAAAGTGAAAATGGAGACATTTCCCAGGCCTCTCTGAACTCTTTGCCAAAAACATCTTATCCACTCTCGTTAATGGCTCGATACCTCTCCGCTGATAATTCCCGAATCTTCCCCCCAACCCCAGTCTCTAGCCTTCTGCTGTCTAGTAAGGAAACCACTAGCCCACTAGTGAGCACTTAAATGTGGCTGGTCCAAACTGAGATATACCGTAAAACACACTGGATTTTGAAGACTTAGTACCAAAAAAAAAATGTAAAATCTTTTTAGTAATTTTCACATTGATTATGTGTGGAAATAATATTTTGTATATACAGTTTGAACTGCATGGGTCCACTTATACTCAGATATTCTTCTGCCTCTGCCACCTCTGAGACTGCAAGACCAACCCCTCCTCTTCCTCCTCCTCCTCCTCCTCAGCCCACTCAATGTGAAGGTGATGAGAATGAAGACATTTACAACGATCTACTTCCACTTAATGTATAGTAAATATATCTTCTCTTCCTTATGATTTTCTTAATAACGTTTTCTTTCCTGTAGCTTACTTTATTCTAAGAACACAGTATACGATACATGTAACATAAAAATAGGCATTAATCAACTGATGATGTTATTGGTCAACAGTAGGCTATTAGTTAAGTTTTGGGGGAGTTAAAAGTTAGATGTGAATTTCAACTGCGTGGGGCGTCAGCGCCCCTAACTGCCATATTTGTTCAAGGCTCAACTGTATTGTGTTAAATAAAATATATGACTAAAATCAATTTCATCTTTTAAAAAATCTTTTCTTAAATTGGAACTACTAGAGAATTTAATATTACAAATGTGCCTTACGTGACATTTCTACTGAGCAGCACTGCTCTCCAGCTAAAATTCAAACTGAGTATTCAAAAAGAACATATTAGAAACTGAACTCATTATATTCCAAGACCCTCAAGCCTGCTCCTCTACTGTTTGGATGGAATAAACATCGGCTGGCATGAGACAGAGACAGTGCGTTATGCTGGCCACTGCCAGTGAGGACATCGTACGACAAAGGAGCTAACCCTAGAATAAATTACTTGTGAACAGGGGACAGGATGACTCTGGCAATTGTCAGAGTCCATCAACACTTGCTCACTGGCAGCTGCAGCAGGAATATTTGCAGGACTAAGAAGTAACACTATGAGCATTTGACTTGAGAAGGGCAGCAGTAATTAGGCACAAAAACAGCCAGGGATTTGCCACGATAGTGACTAAAGCTTGTATGCATCTGAAGTCAGCGTGTTAGCAGTTATGCATGCACCTGTGGCACGTTCACCGCAGGTAACTGAACCAGCCCAAGGTGCCAAATATTTTCTCACATTATCTTGGCTAAAGGAATCTTCCTCTTCATCTAGCCTGAAATCTGGAGTCATTTTTTTTATTAAACTCTTTTCTTTATTCCCCATATCCAAGCAACTACCAAATCCCATTTATTATTCCACCAACACCCCATACACCACATCCAGATTTTTTTTTTTGCCTTCTTAAAGAAAACCAGAGAAAGGAAATACAGGTTCTCGTGCGTCCCCCATGGCTCAGTGCAGGGTAGAAAAGAGAAAGGAAGAGCGAACCTCCACACTGGGCGTTTGTTCAGGTACCCCCACAATAAGGCCTCCCTCTGCATCATCCGCTGCAGAGTAACTTAGCAAAAATGTCCTGTTCTTTATAGTTATGCTCCAGTAGCGATACCAGGTAGTTAAGGATGCAAATGGATGAGACAGAAAGGCCCCCAAGATACGTAAGGATGACCTGGAAAGGCTCTAGAACACAACAAACGTGACTTTTTTCCTCTGCTTTTTTCTTTTCTGGCCCCCCACCCTAATCTTTCTTACTACCTTCTTTTTCTAATACCTATAAGCCGTGTGGGTAGGTGAGCATAGTTTTATCACTTTATACAGTAGGCTAAAATTCATAAATGATTTTGGATTATCAGTTGAGTTGCATTAGAAGAAATCATTGAGAGTTGCATATACACCAGGCATTTATGTCAACTGAACTGTAACATGTAAACATTATTAAATTTTAAAACTTTTTGAGCAGCCTGGAAATACTCTTCCTGAGCTTACTGGCAATTGTCTAAGTATATGCTGTTTGTAAGACACTTTACCAGGCTGCTTGAATTTTATAGCTTCATTTTTATAAAGTCTATACTTAAGGCATCTTAGGTTGTGCAAGTCCTTGTTCAACAATAAAATGTATAATTTTAAATTAGAAATGTCTTCTTTTTTGAAAGGCAAACATAGTCATATTGAAGCAACAGCCCTTTTATCATTCCTTAACAACTCGAAGTTAACATTCCAATATATTTTTTATAATTTACTTTTTCAAATTGCTACTTAGTTTAAAAGCTGCTTTTTATGCCAGATTTCTGCTTGAAGAAACTAATTTGGCCTAACTTATATGCCATAAAAACAGATTTATAATGGAAAGGTTGACACATTTAAATGTAAATTGAGTTTAATTTCACAAAAATTAACATCACGTTCTTCAACTATAATAGGTTTGAAGGATAAATTAAAATAATCACCTCAAAAAGTTATCAATTAGTATTTTAAGAGTATTATTCCTCCTAAGATGTTTCATACTTGGCATATCTAGGTATGATTAACTGGAGATTTTATCTCTTGTCTAAAAGATCAGGCCTACTTCGGGCATACATTGCAAAATGTAAAAGCATTTGGTTGTCACAGGCTCCAAATTAAGGTAATAAACAGTAAAATTATATTATACAGGCCAGGCGAGGTGGCTCACGCCTGTAATCCTAGCACTCTGGAGGCCAAGGCGGGTGGATTGTTTGAGCTCGGGAGTTCAAGACCAGCCTGAACAAGAATGAGATCCCATCTCTACTAAAAATAAAAATAGAAAGAAATGATTTGGACAGCTAAAAATATATATAGAAAAAAATTAGCCGGGCATGGTGGCACATGCCTGTAGTCCCAGCTACTTGGGAGGCTGAGGCAGTAGGATTGCTTGAGCCCAGGAGTTTGAGGTTGCTGTGAGCTAGGCTGACGCCACGGCACCCTAGCCAGATAACAGAGTGAGACTATGTCTCAAAAAAAAAAAATATATATATATATATAAGGAAACAAGCTATAGAAAAGAATGAATGTTTTAAATCAATTTTTCCTAATACATGTAAGCTATTCATGTACTCTAAATATTTGTATATTTATTGCCATAAAAGTATTCTAGGTGGTTTCCAGTGTGTAAACACACTAAAGTTTATCTGAAGAAATTCTCCTAACTGTATACTGGTTAAAGGAAAAGAAAATCTGATGCACAGATTTAACAAAAAAAAAAAAACATGTCTTTGAATAGATCCTTTGTTATTATGCTTAAATCTGGGGAAACTCAGTCTCGTCACTGAAACTAGCCAGTCCTCTTGCTGCTTAGTTGGTGCTACAGATAAGCTGATCATTTCTTATTTACGTGTTAGGTAAACGCCAATAGAATTATGAATACCACTGATTGTTCATGGGCTGCACATTCTCTTTCGCCAAATTCAAGTTATGGAATAAGTACTTATTTTACTAAGCACATTTATAGTCTTTGATTTAGAAAATTCTATCTCCATACAACTTTTCTGCTGCATAAAATATGGTAACCGGTGGCTTGAATGTAGCCATGCCCCAACGGGGAGGCAGTTTTATGGGTCCACATACCTCCTTTAGTGAAATCTTGGCATGACTTAAGTTTATTTCTAGGCTACACTTACCAAACGTGGAGTAAAGCACACAGCCATTCAACCGTACCTTCACCGCGCCGTTCTCGTGCATGGTGATGCAGTTATCCGCATCTTCTGAGAGTTGGTACAAGGCCTGAGCTGTCGCGCGGTGCACATTGGTGTCATTCGACTTCAGGTAACGCACCAACGGAGCAACTGCTTTGTTTTCTCCAAAGGCCACTCTGTTCCTGCCCCACATACAGCACCGGGAAATAGCTTCTGCCAGGTGACGCCTCAATTGATCGTTATTCTGCACAAAGGAAAATGAATGTTTGTGCGTTGCAATGAATGATCGTGTTTATGCACTTGATGTTTATTACCCTCCGGGATGCCAGTGAGTCTAGAGACAGGGGCCAGCTGGCTACTGGAGTTGCATCTTGAGGGAACTAGTCTTTTGGTGGGTCACCAACAGACCAAGGCTCAATCTTGGGTTTCCTTTTTATGAATTGAATGTGGCCAGTGCACACAACGGTGACCAGGGGTCTGACATCAGTCATTTGCTCAAGGCTTGATTTCCTTTAGAGTAAGTCTGCTTGCAACACAATATTACAGATCAGCAAGTTGTTTCATAATATAAATATTCAAAGACTATCAGATAGTCTCAAAGGAACACTTCCCTTAACCGGGATAAGTGAATTGACTCAATTCTTCACCCTGGAATACTTCCACATCAGTAATACACCTTAGTTCCAAAAGGGCAGAAGACAGTGTAGCAAATATAATGACACGTTTTGGGTCTCCCATTCCCCATTCTATGTTTTTTATGCAGACTATATACTTCTTTTTGAATGTAGTTGCCTATAATATAACTGAATAGGACAGTTTTCTTTTTATTAATTGTACTGTTCTTTTGAGTCAGGCAACAACTTGGTGTCCTTAGCTGAATCTGGCAGATACTCTTAGGAACTCAAAATCTAGACCAAGCATCCTTCCAGAGTTTGAATTCTGCTCTACCACTTTCCTGCCAAGTGGTAGTCCAAGCCATGCTCAAATACTTCTGGTCATGGTGAAGTCATTGTCTCTCAAGGCTGCTTATTCTATCTGGCACAGCTCTAGATAAATGACGCAATGATTGCCAAAGTCTTCTAGCTCAAGAATGCCATCGATCCAAGCTTGCTAAGCTGGAGGAGGGGCATCTAACGTCTAATGTTGGCATGAACCACTATCTTAAGAAGAATAATGATGGCGGTGGGGAAGATGATAGTTAACACTTACATAATAGCATGTGTATTTGCCACCACTTTATTTGCCAGTGGCAAATAAAAAACAGCCTCTATTTTACAAGGATCTTGCACATTAACATTTTACAGTTTAAAATACACTTTCACATATATTAGTTTCAGAGAAATTAAATGATTTGATCAAAACCTCGCACTTCATAAGCAATGGGTATTGAACTTGAATCCAGGTTCTGGACTTGGAGCTCATTGTTTTTGCCACTACACCATGATAACTTATGACCATATGCATTTAAAATAAAAAGATGTGCTACTTACTGTATTTGCCAGCTTGGATAATAATGGAACAACTCCATGATCTGTAATAACAGCTAAATTTTCTTTATCTTTTGCTATATTGGTAATAGCAGCACACACGCTTGCCAAAACTTCTTTGTTATCTGATTTCAGTAAATTCACAACAAGTTCCAAACCACCAACAAAGGAACGAACCATTTCTCCAGCATCCTAAGATAAAAATAAAAATAAGGATGGTATCAAAAATAAACCTATATTTAAGCTTTTTCAAAAAAGGCAAAGAGTAACAATTAGGGCTGTGAGGTACACCTTTGGCATAAAAAATAAATTCAGTTTGATTTATTTCTATATTATATGTAATTTCTATGTATGTATGTGTACAGTGTGTGTATATACGTGTATATAAACATATAACACATACACATAAAATTCAGTTACAACAAATATTTATTAAATAACTATTATGTGAGATTCACTGTGCTAGCTACTGAGGATATAAAAGTTAATAAAATAGAGTTGATACTTACTCTTTGTGGTAGCTTTGTTCTCTAAAATCATTGCAAACACTGAATTAGCCAATACTGAACCATTGCTCTTAGGGGAAATTCAGGGTTAGGTTTCCTGCAAGCCTCTGGCTGTAACATTTTTGTCAACTGATTGATATATAACCTTGTTTTATGTGTGTTTCTGTTGGAAGACACCTTCTTTCGTTTATTTTGTTAATTCATTCACATTGAGCTCACGGCCAACAGCACTATAATAAACTCATGCAAGGGAGCTTAACTAACTCAGGCACTTTGTCTATCAAGCAACCAACAGCTATCTTGTGCTTAGAAACTGTAGGTAGCTCTTCAGCACTACGCCTGGGGGGACGTTTTAAGCAGTGAAACAACCAAGAAAAAGCACAAAATGTGAAAAATGTGGCACCAAGTAGACCGCAACATGGACACTTGTTTATAGTATGAGAGCCAAAACAAGGAGGCAGGGCATTGCCTTTCCAACCTCAGCTGAGAACATGCATGTTACATAACTCAAATAGTTCCCCTCTTTGAGTGTGTCCCACAATGGCCATGAGTACTGATTTGGGGGTTACTAGGAAATTTTAGCAAGTGGGCAAATTCCCAAACAGAATCTGTGAATCATGTGGACCGACTGCGTATATCCTTTTGCCATCATGTTGTTTCCATCTGGGGGCTGGGGGCGGGGGGAGATGGGCATTAAGAAATTATAACAAATAGCACCAGTGGGGCGGGGAGGTGAAGATTCTACAAATACATATAACAAGGGCATCTCAGACAGTGCAAAGAGTCAAAAACTGGCTCCCCGAGAGGATGTCTGTAAGCTAAGACCCAGGGGATGAGGAGTGATCCGGTGTGAAGAAATTCTGGGTGGACAGACCATCATGTGACATAGATCTAAGAGTGAGAAAGAAGGTGGCTTTTTTTTTCCGGATACAGAATGGTTAGAGCATAAAATAGGAAAGGAGTGTGGGAGATAATGAGATGTGAGCAGTGAGAGCTTGAAGGGTCTTACAAGGCTTGGTAAAGAATTTGGAGTTCACTTCAAGAGCATTTGAAAGCAAATAAAGAGGTTTAAGTGTGTGGAAGGATTTTTGTGTTTTTAAATCAATCTTGTGTCTTAGCAGATCACTCAGGATTGCAGGGTGCAGAGCTGGGGTGGAGGCAGAGAATGGCGTGGGGAACCCAGAGGCTATTTCACTGGTCCAGAAGAGAGGTGGTTTGGATGAGGGTGGGGGTCTAGGCTTGGGGAGGAGGGTGTGGATTTGGGGGGCTTGACTGGAGAAGATAGGGACAAGTGATTCAAGAATGATTTCCACGTGTCTGGCTTGACCTAGTGGTGCAAAATGATGGAAAATGAATTTAAAAATTCAACAGAGCAAACAGGCAGAGAAGATCTAACACACGTATATCAGAGTCCCCAAGAAGAAAAACAAAACAATACAATGGAACAAATTTTTAAAACTATATAATTAAAAAAAAAAAAAACTGTCTCCTGAAAAAAAACTTGAGAGTGTATTGGAAAGTTGCCTTATGTACCTGGGAAAAATGCTCCAGCATGGGCTAATATAAAGACATATTCTACTACAACTGCTGGATTTTTATTTTAGAAGAAAAATTCTTTGGTCATGTAAGCAAAAAGATCAAGTCACTTGGAAGGGAGAGAACAAGACATTATCATTAGACTGTTCAATAGCAATGTTTTATGATGCAGGAAAGGGAATAACACCTCTAAGCTACTCAAGGAGAGAAAATGTGAATCAAGGTTCTAATATGGAGCCAAAACGACTTTCAAAGTATAAAACTGTTATAAACGTGGAAGGGTTCAGGGAATGTTAACAAAGGCCCTCCTGAGGAATCTACTTGAGAATGAACATCAGAACCCCCAAATGACTGGAAAGACATTGGCAAAAGGACTGCTGATTTCTCAAAGCCTCTGTTAGCTTCAGTTTCCTTCAGGACAATGTCTAAATCAATGTCATTCAAGTATTTCCCAATCTGAATTTTACTTCCCAGGATCCTCCTTTGCATAAACTATACTCCAGCTCCCAGGATTATTGTGGCTTAAAGGGCTATGTTCTGTATCTTTGGATATGTTATTTTGTTTACCTGGATGCTCTCTCAAACTCCTACGAACTCCCACTCCACCCTGCAAACCCTGATCCATCTTTTATTAGCAGGCAATTGTTTGGTTAGGGGCCCAATAATTTGTTTAGGGGCCCAATTATGGCCAATGGGTCTGGAATGATGTCTCCTAGGAATCTTCTGGGAAAACTGTCCTATTTAGAAGAGGGAATCATCACAGGTCACAGTGAGAATGGCAGAACAGAAAGGGGAAAATAGCTTGGTCCTTGATGACACCATTGAGTTGCTGGGGCAACTAATCCTAAAATCAGATCTGGCCATTTATAGCCAAAAGCAGCTGTAGCCTTTCGTTCATGTTATGGTGATGGTTTTCCTACAGGTCCTTCCCCCTTTTCATTTTAATTGGTGAACTCCTCAAGGACAGAGACGCTTGGTCTTGTTCTTGTTTGGTTCTCCCTTGGGATATAGGCTTGCATTTCTCACTCAGTGGACATTCAGTAAATGTTTGTTGAATTATAAAAATAAAAATAAAATTAATAAAGGGACTATCAGTTTAAGATACTTGGCCATAGTCACAAACACTAAAAAGAAAAGAATATTAGCTATGTATGATGGAATCTAAAATGGTAAGATGGCGTCAACAAGCCAAATTCCAAATCAGTCTTGCTCCTCGGAGTCAACCTCACAGAGTCTAACGACTTCGCGATTCTCTGGCTGTTTGATCAATAGCGACGGGAAGCCACAGCACTGGGGCCATACTGGGAAAAAGGACAAAAGTGATCGCATCTACCTCTGATCCAAGGCCTTCCTAAGGTGCATGGTATGAGATGCAGAGAGCCAAGGACCCAGTGAGATCACAGGCATAGCTCACCAAGTCTTGTAATGTTCACAGCCTGCGAGACAGAGAATGTCAGACCCAAAGCCTGCAAGCCCCTCTGAAGTCTGTTTATTTGTTTTGAAGGTGAGATTTCTTTCTTTTCTTTTTTTTTTTTTTCTTTTTAGGTTTAAAGATTTTAAACATATGACGTCTTGCCTCGCATAGTTTCTATGGAAAGGGAGGCAGTATATTTGAGGGTGGAAAAAGCAATTATTCTGCCAAAACTGTCTTTCGCTAATGCTCAACGACTGGGCAAATTCACCACGTTTTCCACCTTCTCACATATCTGAAAAACTGGTCTTTGCCAGCTTCACCGCTGGTACGATATTGGTTATGCACAATTCAAATGCTCATCTGTAACAGGGAAACTCTTAATAATAACAGTAATAGTAATAATAGTAACGCCTGATTTTTTGCAATGTATAAAGGGCTTCCTCATACATTCTCGTGCAGCGTCTTTTCTCTACACACTGTGCACTTGGACTTGGAAGCTCCCGCACTGATATTTACTAGATTAAACCTAGTTTATAGAGAATCAGAACAATCTTCACAATTTAGGGAATTAATGCCAAACGAGATGAAGTTATTTTGCCAATGACATTTCCTAAGACAAACAAAAACAGTCATTGAGAAAGAGAATATGAAACACCTTCATAATGCTATTAAAGGTGGAATGGTTGAATAAGCAGGAAAAGGTGTCAAGTTCAAATTAAATAAGATCAAACAGAATACACAAGTAAGATGAAAAATATAAAATAGCAAAATACTAACATTTAGCTAATGGGAAAATATTAACAAATTATTTACAGATTAATGAATAAAACAGAAAACTGGGTATTTTGGCACTGAGCAATTTAATTAATGGGTACAAAATTCCTTCTCTTGCCTACAGCGAAAAGAACTGGCAGTTTTCTGATGAGGTGAGATATACATAATGCAACTTTAAAGCACATACAAAGCAAGCGTAACATGACTCAAGACAAAAATTCTTAACCAGAAGAGCTATAAAAACACCGCTCTGTGCCGTAGAGAGACCATAGGATATATAATATAGTATTTGAAGAAGACTTAAAAATAGCACATAGCATATAAAAAATTTCAAAAATCCTACATTCACATTAGAATAGTATGCCAGAGAAGCCAAACTGAACAGGCAAATCTTGCCCTAAACGTGTATTTAATAAATTAAATCCTTTTAAAATTCTCAATATAACCTATAAATACTCAAAGAGAACAGAGAGTTTGTTTGTGTTGCTCTATCACAATAAGATCCTTGTTCTGTTCCTACTAGTTAACAAGTACTATAGCTTAAAAAAAATTATTGCTGATTTAGAATTACCTTACACTCTTAAATGCATTACTTCGAAAATCAAAATTAGAATATCAGTTACTATCCCTTTCCTTATGAACTGAATGAAATATAAATTAGTTTCAGGTAAAAGAAATGAGATAGTCCTTCCTTATAGTCTAGATTGACATAGCAAAAAAGCATTACACTTGGAGGGTAGCTTTGTCCAACTGAATAACAAGAAAAATAAAGAAAACAAATTTAATGACTCTGATTTTTTCTTCTTTGCATGCCTAATTCAAGATAATTTTCTTAAATATCAGAGATAACTGTGATTTTTTTCCATTTGACCATGCCCTGTGTTAATCCTGTGTTAGATGCAACATTCCATTAATGAGGAGGTCTAAATTGTGAGGCAGCATTGTGTAACCAGAGGTTTATAGAGTTAATTATGTGACATTCTTAACCAATGATGTATTTGAAAGGACTTTAAAACAAATACAAGGTGCAAAACAAATGTCATATTATCATAAATAGCTATTATTTATAAATCTATGTGTGTATGTCTATGCACATATCTTTTATAGTCATATAGTCATATATGTATATATTTTAATATTTTTAAATGTATATATATCAATTTTTTTTAATTTACTGCTTATACTCAGTAACCTACAGATTAGACAAATAAAGCAGTTTCCTGTTCAGATCCAGAGAGGTGCTTCGAAAGAGTGAGTTATATGGATCTGGCTAAAAAGAACACTTGAAAACATAATCTTGACAGAAAAATAAAATCTAACTACATGGAGTATCAAACTCCAAAAACAGGAAGTCTCCACTTTATGAAGAGATTGTTTTCCCAAAGTTTACTTGGGTCTGTTACATCACATTTTTCAATAAATTTATGGTTAGCATCCCAATTTGATACCATTACATTAACTATAACTGATCATCATCTTGAAAAAGAAAAAGCTGGAGGAAGTTTTACACTTCCTGATTTCAAAACTTACTGCAAAGCTACAGTAATCAAAACAGTGTGGTCCTGGCATAAGGACAGACATGCAGACCATGGAATAGAACAGAGACCTGGAAATAAATCCTCCTGTATTTTATCAAATGATTTTCAACAAGGGTGTCAAAACCATTTGATGGGGGAAAGGACAGTCTTCAACAAACAGTGTTGGGAAAACTGGATATTTACATGCAAGAGAATGAAGCTGGACCCCTACCTCACACCATACACAAAAATTTAACTCAAAATGGACTAAGGACCTAATAATAAAACCCAAAACTAGAAAACCCTTAGAAGAAAAAATCCAAATCACAAGGTAGCTGAAGTTCTAAGCATGCTGATTTAGATCCACAAGTAGGGAGAGGGGCCTTTAGTTTAGACTTTATAGGAAAATAAAATAAAAATATTCCAGGCAGGGTACCCAAATACAGTTCACTTCTTGAAAACAGGGATACGAAGAGGCTTCCGCATTCATGAAAGGAGGCAGAGAAACATTACCACTAAAGGTGGCTTGTGGCTACTTCTTGTGTGAAGCCGTGTGCCTAGAGAGATGGCACTGTGACCCCAAACTGAGCAAGGGACAGAGAAAGATTTCACACTTGGGGAAGTTGCTAAGGCAGGGGCTTGTTAGTCAGACAAGCAAGCTTGCTGGAGAAAGGATAATCTTCTCCTGGAAGAAAACAGCCTCACTTTTGATGTGCTCAGCATATCAAATTTGAATCTGAATAATCCCCAAACAGAGAGACAATCTCCACAGGTGATTCTCTCACACACGAATTTTGCTCAGTTAGGAGACCGGAGGCTGGTCTGGAAGGTGGAAAGGGATCACCCAGTCTCATCGTCTGTTAAGCTCTCAACCTCGTGGGCTCTCTGTTGGCAGTGCTGCGGTTCCCACCTCGAATTCTCTGCAGTACCGTATTGTGGTACAGTCCCACTGCCCCACATTCTGGTCTCATGGTCTCACATATGGACACTGTCACGCTCTCCGAGTCCCCCAGCCCTGTGCTCTCAAAGTTTCCTACGATCGCACCCTTACAAACATGCATTTCCACAGTCCAGCAGCCTCATGACCTCCAGGTTTCAAGATTTTGCGATTTTGCGATTTTGCAATTTTGCAATTTGGCGGTCTCTTTGTGTTTGGTTCCAGGACCTGCGAGAGGAAAGGCCTGAATTCACTTGCGAAGCGTTTGGAGCCAGAGGTGACCCGAGTCTAACCAAAGGTACAACCAACCCTCCACCCAACTCAACTTTTGATAAGATCAAAAACATACAGCCTCAGAGCCACTCATGTAGTTGGGGGCTGAGCTGAAAAACAAAATGAGATGAGCCCGGACTTCTGGTCCGTGATTTCCAAGGCCTGATGGGGGATAAAGCTGTAGTCCATCTCCTAACAAACGCAATCCCTGATTGCATCAAACTGATCAACCCCTTCCTCCTGTGCCTAATGGAGGACAGAAGGCTTCCTCTACTATTTTTTAAAAAATATGACAGCCAGTACCCCACAAAAAAAAAATTAAAAAACCCACAAGATGTTCAAGGAAGCACATGGAATTAGAGTCTAAGGAGAAAAGAGAGAATTGGGAAGGAAAATTTTAAAAAATAATGACCTAAAATTTTCCAAATTTGATCCTAAAGAGCACCCCACAGATTCAGAAGATTGGGTGCAAATGTGGATCCTGGCAGGTCTAGAGATGTTGGAATAAAGGCCGTCCCACCTACTGGGTGTCATATCCTCAATCAATTGTAAAGTAGATTCCTCTATTGGGGAGGGGCAGGTATGGGCTGTCAGAGACTGCAGCAGCTGTCTTCATCGTGGAGTGGGAGCAAGCTCGAGAGACTCGGTGAGCTGGCCGAGTGAGATGGGAGATCAGGAGTTTTTCATGATGGTAACTGGCCCAATGACATGATTTTCTCTGGCAACATTCTCCCTCTGGACTTCCGTAGTGGACACATGCGTGAATGCCTCCGTCCAGGTGAAGACTTCATCAAGACAGGTGCAATGGAAAGAAAGAGAGTAAATGGACTTGAAGGTATCTCAAATGGAGCGAGTGTAATGATAGATTGTAGAATCCAAGGTCTGCAATGAGGGAAATACAGCTAGGAAGAGGCCTGTGGGCAGAAACACAGTGGGGTCAATGTGTAGGGGTCTGATGGCATCAAAGTGCAACAGGGGTGTCCGGAAAAATGAACTCGAAGCAGCAGCCATCTGAGCCCCCAGTCAGATGTCTGAGTCCTGAATTTTGTGATGGCACCACGTCTGATGGTGACAACGTGCACTGTGTGATCGATCCTGGGTGTTCTCCGCCAAGGTGAATAATTTAATGGGTGAAACTGTCAATTTAATAAAGTAACCAGTAACTGATAACCAACTGTGCTTTCAAAATTAAATGGAGAAATGGTTTCATAAGTAGCTAACAGCTGGCACATAATTCTGTTTCATTCCCGTTTAGAGTAAGCTATGCCTTTAGTTGTAACTTTAAATTTTGTGGACTGTATTACTCTTGCATCAAGTCCACCCTCCCCAGGCTAGCAGCTCCGTCCTAGCCCTCTGTGCAGTGGGGCAGGGACGTGCAGCAAGCGACAGACTGGACCCACAGCTAGTTGGTGGTCCTTCCAGCTCTGCTCCACAGGCTAACACCCTCACTTTCGCCCTGGCCCTTCATGTCCTCACTTGAAAATCCAATATGCAAAAAGAAAAAAAAATTGTAATTTTTGTTACAAAAAAAAAAAAAATTCTAAAGTTTGTTACTTCAATCTTTTAGGATTTTAGGAACTGAGAACCAGATGAGGTCTACACGCTTAGAAGTATTTGGCGACTAAAAATGATCACAGACCCCAAAACAGGCCACCACAACACAAACACAGGTCACATTTTAAAGAGATTTGAGATTTTTTTCAAAAGCTGCATTGATTCTTTGGCACACTGTTGGACAGCTATGCGTTCAAAGGCTCAAACATGGCCAGATCGAAGCTCGTAAACCGTGTTTACAACAGCATTCTTAGTCTGAAATGAAAGCCCTGCACACGCCTTCTCGAAGTTCCCGTTGGCTTCCTGGCGGGGCATGGCTCATTGGGCAGCTGAAGCTAAACAGGGAGTGATGTCAAATTCCTGTCCTGTTTGATCAGCTGCGTTCTGTCACACCTGTGGTGGGGAAGTTGGCCTCATCCATACTCAGTGCTTGACATTCCTGGCTCAAATCGCCCGGGCCTGTGTTCCAACCTCACAAATTAACTTCTCTTCTCTTTTGGGGAATCATTCTCAAATTTCTCTGATTGGCTTCTCTGTTTGGAGCAGACCTTTAAATCACTGGTTTTGAAATTACTAGAGTTTTGTGGGTTTTTTTCCCCTCCAAGATCAAAACCAGACATTTTCTAAACAAGTAGCAAAATTAAGTTTAAAAGGTTACAGGCCAAATGATCTCATGGATATATATTACTGATTTGGAAGACAGATTGAGTTTTCTTCCTAAATATCCAACTTACTTATTATACATTCAGAGTATTTATTTGAAAATAAGAATACCTGTTTCCTTTCTATGTCATAAGGAAATGGTGATTATACGTTAATGTGAATTATGCTAATCATTTCTTATGAAAAGGTAAATATAATTAAACTTCTATTTTTTCTTAACAAAAACTTCTTAAAGCTCATTAATGAAAGGAGACAGAATTAAGGAAATTACTTTAAATACTATCTTGTGACATTCAAAACAACATTTTTATTGGCAAAAGGCACAAAAGTGATTATAAGTGACATGACACATTCTTTACATGAGTTCCTGGGTTTTTCAATATCTTGTTGTTCACGGAGCACAAATTTGAGCTGACTTTCTGCAGCAGAGTTTTGCTTCTTAAGAACAAAGCATTTAATACATGGATTTCTGCCAGATTCGGTTGTTGCATTCTTTGCAGCACAACTTCATAACACTGAACACCTGCTCAGCCACCATTTTGCTCCAAAAACATGTTTGATTGTTCAGCTTGAAAGGAACAACTTCTCACTTCCATTTACAAATCTCCACATTTTTCACAAAGCAGCTATTAGTCTGCAGCCTGATTTGCAGCTCATGGAATTTACTATGTAACATCACTACAGAGGCTGAATCTTAGGATATCGTTTTAGCAACGTTAATAGGAAAAAAATGAACTTCCCTTAAACCTAATACAGAAAAGATCTTCAATGGTAAACTCTTAAATATAAAAGTCCTTAGAAAAATGCAGAGAATTTTTTTGTAATTATTCTAGTTTGACCTTCTGTTCTTCAGTTCTTGACTAAAAAACACTGTAGCTTTCTAACTGAAGCACTTGTTTCCTGTCTTAAATATTCTTTCAAGTGTTATAAAGACCATAAAACAGATTCACATGTCACACTCTTGACTTTTCCAATAAGACAAAGAACGGACAGATAATTATTAAGCTGGAAAGAACATATCTTTTCACCTAGTACATTTTCCTTATCACTGATAAGCTATCAAAAACGATTATATACTTAATTTCTTCAAAATGAAGTCAAATTTTAACCTTCCTAATTGAGATGCTGTTCTACTGCTGATAAGGCCAAAATTCCTCACTATAAAAATCCCACAATCTATTTGTTTTATGCATTTAACAACAAAATAGTGACAACACAAAGGCAATGCCAACTTACATGGTGCGTCTTCGTTTCTCTCAATTATCCCATAATTCGTTACTGAAGTCTTTGATTCTAGTACTTTGTTGCCTGGCTTATTCACAGATAGGTAGCTTTAAATATTTCCCAACAAGAAAAGAAGTCCTACATTCACTAGAAGCAATTTGCATATCTTATTTTCTTAATAGATAGATCTGAAAATGTGTTCTGATGTGTGTGCTGTGAACAACATAAAAATGGATAACATCTGCTTCGAACAGATGACATTTCGCCATGTCCACACCATGTGGACACACACACGTGGCACACTTAGGTGTCATGATGCCTGGCAGACGTGGCGGGGACCCTCAAGTAGCAGTAACTTGTTTGAAGGCTTGGCCAGCGTTTTCTTCCCTTGTGTGTGGCTCTCAGTTATAATTAACTAATTAGTTAATTATAGCTAGTTTCAGTGGCATTACTGTCAGTGCCATTAATCCAAGGAAGTTCTTTATTTCAAACTGATGCCAAATCCTACTATTCATAAGCTAATAAGTCTAAAGTTACTTACAAAAGCGTCCTATGTGAGAAGAATGTGGAAATGCTTCCTTACAAAACAAAAGGCAATTCTTTCCTAGAAAGCGGAGTCATTGACTTACCTAAATGGGAGAGGGGAAGGAAGGGAAGGAAGGATGGGCAAGGTATTTGGCAAGATCTCTTCTGGTTCCATTATTCCACTGCAAGCTGGATGCCCTAGCATATGCACAAGACATTTTCCACCCGTTCTCCTTCAGAATCGATAATCTTACTAGATTATAAATTAGAATTTTAAGCACCTAAAAACAATAGAACATACAAAATACTAATTGAAAATGCTAAATTGAATATAATCTAGTGAGAAAAGTTTTGGGTAGTGATGTCAATACAACACACGAGACCCCAAAAGAGTTGTAAGTACACACAACCACCACGCGTACATGTGTACATGTGTCACGTTATTCCCACTAATCCAAAAGGCAGCTGACTGTAAAATGCACTATTATTTTATGTACGACCAAGAAAGAGAAAAACCTGCCCATTAACCTAAGACAGACACACTGTCTATAATAAAACACATCCTTGGTAAGCTATGCTCAAATTTCTACCAGTGGGTCAGAGGCAACTTTATTTTCTCTCCCTATGTGAAAGAATATTCCAGAAAGGCTCAGATGAAATTTTTGTTTCACTTAACCTCACTGTTTTTTAACAACAGAAACTTAGTTGCACAAGTAAATTATGATCTGTATTATAATATATATAATATATATTATATTGTATGATATAGCCATACAATGTAATACTACACAGCCAAAGAAAATTAGTCAGTGGTATGGAATGATGTATATTGAGAATCAGAGACATTCACAATTCATGGTTAAGGGGAAAAAAAACCTGTTAGCTCTTAATAGCGGTTATCTCCAAGTGCTGAAATTACAGATGATTTTTTTTCTTTGCTGTTTTAGTTTCTAAACTTTACATAATGAACATGTAACTACACATAAACTCATTTAATTCTTGAGGTTTACAACTCTTTGTAGCAGGTGCCTTATGAAAACAACTCTCTTACTTGCATATCTTAGATATATATGGCCACCAAAATAATAGCCACTAACCACATGTAACTATTTAAACTTTGATTAAAACCTAATATAACAAAAAATTCAGTTACTTAGCCATACTAGTCACATTTCAAGTGTTCAGTAGCCACCTGTGGCTGTTGGTTGCCATATTCCAACTGTACATTTCATCGCACAAAGTTCTATTACATAGAGTTGTCTTAGACCATGGTTTGACTGGGATCTGTATAAATAATGAGATACAACTTTCCAATATTATAAATGTGCTTTCTTCCCTCTTCCCTTTCTCAGTACATGACCTCTTCCGTACTCTACCCCTGAGGTATCCATCTGCCTTGGTAGAAGGAGTTTTGGTGTAGAAGGATGCAAGAAGGAAGACCAATATAATATTCTGCTTCTGACCCTGGAAAATAGGACTTTTAAAAAAGACTAGAGCCTTGCAAATCAGGCTATTTTCCTAAGGAAAGATGTTTTAAATTTCCCTCTTTCCCATTTCAAGGGCTGGACTTGGTGTGTACTAGACCAAAAGGTCTTCAGAATTTTTGCTCACATACACCCATACATTTCCAAAAAGCTATCATCTATTTTGAATTGACATCTAAAAATGTTCATCCTAAATTTAGTCACAAAAGATGTATTTTTTAATATTTTATATATCATCAAAAGTTTGACTCTACATATTTCGCTAATTCAGTTTATGGAAATGTCTTCCATCCGACCTGATCAGAAAGGCCAGTCCTCATTGTTGAAATAGCCAAATGAGCGATGTGCTAGGAAAAACCTGACTTCATTTTTTAAATTCACATGAGGGTATTAATTCAGATTCCTTTGATAACTTTCTCACTTCCAAATTCAACTTCAAAGATATAGACAGAGAGATGACAGAAAGATGATAGATAGATATATAGATAGGCAGGTGGATAGATAGATATGTGGATAGATAGATAGGTAGGTAGGCGGATAGATAGATAGGTAGATAGATAGATAGATAGGTAGATAGATAGATAGGTCAGCCATGTGTTTGCTGCCTGGAGGAAATAAGGAGTTGCCTCTTTCTGTACTTCTTTCCAGAAGTTCTCTTGGCTTTGCTCTCACTGTACTCACACTCAGGAATTATGCATTCTAGAACTGTTCTTTTGCTTGGCACTCCAGAAGTCTTTTACGGTACTCAGAGCAATGTGCTTGTAAGATTAAGGAAGAGTGAGAGCCATGTCTTTCTTTATCTGTTCTCTCTCTTTCTCTCTCTCTCTGCCCCCACCCCGCCCCTGCATCTCTATGTAGGTCGACACAGATATATGGATATATGCACGCACCCACATGCCTCTTCCTTCCATATTAATCCTTCCCCAACCATGAGCTAGCTATCTTCCAGATTTCATATCATCTCCTTCTCTTAACAACTGAGCTTCTAGAAAGAAATATTGAACTTCTTTTTCTCTGGTTCCCCCCAATTCATTTCTCACTACAGTACCACCAGGCTTAAACTCGCATTTCTCAATGGAAATGGCTATGACCAAGGACCAGCTAATTCCTATATTTAATATACTCTCTTCAGTTTTCAAAGGCAATTGTCCTCTTGGGGGAAAACAATACTGCTGACCACTTCGCCGCCCCCTGACTTGGCTCCTTTCCTGGCTGTTTTGCAATCACTACCCCTGGTTATCCCTCCCTCCCCTGCCTTCCTCCTGGCTTCGCTCTGTCCTGGTGACCTCCTCCCACTCCACCTCCCCCCTTTTACCCCTCCTCCATGCCTCGACTTCTGCCACGTGCTGGACGACCTCACACATATACATTTCCAGTCCAGAACTCTTTCCTGACATCCGGATTCATGTATTCAAATGACCCAGCATCTCTACCTGGATGAAAACAAACCCACCATCTTTTCCCAAAATTATGTTCTTTTCATGTTTGGCAAAGTTTCTATGATGTTCCCTAGTTGTCAAAGTTTAAAAAAAATTTAAAAAACTTCAAAAATTCAAAACCTTGTTTGATCTCTTCCTCACAGTCAACATCCAATCGCTTACCAATTTTCTGATTCTCCTTCTTCATTGTTTTTGTTGTTGACTTCTCTCCATCCACACTACCACGGTATTAGGTCGAATTCTAATACTTTTCATCTGAACTACTGTAATAGCCTAATCAGTCTCCCACTCAGACATTTTCTAATCCATGTCATTCCGTGTTGAAGACGCTTCAAATGCTCATGTTACCGCGATGCTAAGTGCATGCAAAGGAGAGGGCAGTTCTTGGTGGGAGATGTGAGCGAGCAGAGATCTCTTCTTCAGGAGTTCATTCTTCTTTCAAGACAAATAAGAAGGGGGCTGAGGTTGCCTTTTCTTGAGAAGAACTCAAAGACACTGTCTTGGTGGGCGTGGGGAGCGCACAGAGGGCAGGTGAAGTTCAAGAGAAATGGAACAAGCAGCAGCTCTTTATGGAGCCTCGGATCTAGTCTAGGGTGTGGGGCCAAGGGCAAAAAGAGAGGTAGGCTGGGTCAGCCAGATATTCAGGACAGGGAACCTACCCAAAAATAATGATATGAAAATACTGGAATATCTCTTAAATCCAATAATATTAATAGATAACAGTTTTGGAGTTGAAGTCCGTAAGAAGACAGGACACGATTTATGCAAAGTAACAGCACTAAGTAGAAGTATTATCTATCAAAATGGTATCTCACCAATGATCATATTAAATTCTATATTTAAATTTATATTTTCAATGACCATCAAGAATTATCAGTATCTATGACATCCTTTTCTAGGAAAGAGAAAGGCCTTTCGTGTGCTTTCTCCTAGTAGCTCCCACTATCCAACATGTTTTTTTGAATCATCCTGTGGTTTACAGTCAGATTGTTTCTGTGATGATGTTATCTGTTTTTATTTTATTTTATGACATTACTTTTAAAGGAATTCTTTCTTAATAATTTGATCAAATTTGAAAGCCAGCTTTTCAACACAAATTTGTATTTAATAAAAATTACAAGGATTTATTTGCTCATTATTGTTTTATATACCTCAGGCTATTTTCTTTCTTAGAATCTTTTGTTTGGCTGGAAAATATAAGGTAATTTTTTTTCCAGAAAAAGTTCATGTGGGATAGACTTTCTGAGTGCTGACATTTCTAAAAGCAAAATGCCTGTATTCTTTTCTTACTTTATACTCACATTTGAATGCTAGTTTTGCAGGGTATAGAATTCCAGAATAAAAAATATTTCCCTGTAAAGGCAGGAATGCTTTGTTCCATTTTCTTTAAGAATTTATTGTGAATGATATTAAATCTAATGCTGGTGTGATTCTTGCTCTTTTGTAATTTTTTTCTTTTAATTTCTGAAAACAACAAGTTTGAATTTGGGTAAGGTATAAACATTTTTGTTTGTTTTTCTTGCTTGGTACTAAGTGGACCTTTTCGATCTGAACACTAGAGTCTTTCTCTAGCATTTCAGCTTATGAAGACTTTCCCTTTTGTAAAAAACAAAAATCAAGACTGCTTTTTCTCTTCAATTACTTTCTTCCTTTCTGTGTGTTTCTATGTGTTTTTCCCTTCATGTACTATTTTCTTTTTACATTTACTTTACATTCTTAGTTACTTACTAGACTTTATATTTCAGATAATTATTCAGCCACATTCAACTTAGTGTTCATCCCTTCTACTAAATTCATTGTTTTGCCAAATATATTTTCAATTTCCAAAAAAAAACTTTAAATCTATGAATTTTTTTTATAACAGCCTATTTGGACCTTTAGGTCTTTCTATATTCCATTCCTTACATTATTTCTGTTTCTTCTGAAGTTAGTTCTGCTTATTAATCTTGGCTTGTGTCTTTAATATCATTAATATTCCTTAAATATTTGGTGATCCTTGGTTGTTAATATTTATGAATGAAAGACTGGACTGATTAATTGAAGTAACTGATGAGGATTAGCCTTCAAGGATATACATCAATCTTTCCCCGGTAGGCTTTTTTCTTGCTCCCTAAATAATATCATTTAAATTTTACATTTTGAAAAATTCTTTGCTAATAGGAAGTGTATTGTATATCTATTCCTGCAACTTGTTTTTATTTTGCTCAATATGTTTGTGAGATTTATTGATATTGATGAACACACTGCCAAAATGCATTCATTTTTCACAGCTGCATTGTACAATGTGATGTGAATAGATTACCACCCTATTGCTCATTTTCCTATAGATTGATATTTGAGATCTTTTTAAACTTTTTGCCCTGATAAAATGGTTCCATTAATGAGTTTGTAATAGGTCTCCTCTACTAACATACATCACCATTCACTTTTTAAAGAATCATGTTAAATTTATTATAGAAATAAAATCCCTTATTTAAAATATTCAACAGAGAGAAATAGCTTAGGCAACAAGGATCTTAAAGAGAACTCTCTAAACCTGTGGAAAAACATTGAGGAAAGATAGGAGAAATGGGCTGCAAGAGATCTTTAAAGAAAATAACAAAATTTTCTTTAAAAACAAATGAAGAGCTAAAATAGACGTCAGAAACTTCTAGTCCAGTTTTTAGTGACAGACAAGAATAGCTGACACGCAGTAAAATTATGTGACCTTTTCAAAGTAACACAGAACGTAGTGCTTTCTCTGCAGGCTTTGCTATTATACAATAGAAGCAGTCTTGCTTGTCACTTGACCTTTAGTCTCTGAAAGTAGCAGGCAAACGCAGACCATTTTCTTATCACCCATAAAATAAGAACAGTCAACTTTTCCTCACTCTTACTCACCCGGGGTGCTTGACTCAATTGTACCAACCAGCCAGAACTGGGTAAGCACCGCCATCTTAGACTAGTTTCATTTGTCATTTTTTAAAACTGACCAGGAAAAGGCATTGCTCAAAGATTGTTTTGGGATAAACATTGCTCAGCACTCTTTTCCACCAGATAAGTCTGACCAAAAAAACAAGTCAAAGCAATTAGTAACCCGTGGTGGCATTATTCAATATGTCATTAGAGATTCTATTCGTACCTTTGCATTTTCAATGCAGGGACAAAGGGCCCACGCCGCGCTGGCCTTCACATCTGGGTGAGGATTTTTCAGCAAGGACCACAGCAAACGAACTCCATCTAAGCGATCAATTATCCTAGTGTGGAACACAAAACCGCGGTATAAACTGTAATTAGGAAGTCAAATGAAAATTTAAGTGGCCCACCTATTTACGTAATTCTAATTATTTTTTCTCCTTTTGACATTTTGCTTCCTTTTTTTTGCAAAACTTCAACAACAGCAGGGATACAACACGCTGTCAAATGGTCAGCCGTCTGATTTCAGTTTTAAATTCGTGACACAGAAAGCAAGCTGCATGATAATTACAATTCACATAAACTGAAAATCAAGCCACGTAATTTTTTAATTAGCTGAACACAGACTGTTACCTAAATGTAAAAATACTGGTTTCTTTCACATAGTATAGTAACATCTAAATACTTTCCAAAACAAATATTTATGCCTCAAAACCGTGCAGTTACCTTTTTTATTTGGTCTATGTTTAATTGACTTACCTTACTGTATGACATATTTTAAACACTTTCAGTTCTAATCTAGCATTAGGAATTAAAATCATTACACCACAGTACATCCTTTGTTGGGCATGAATAACACGTAACTTGTTTTCCATGTGTGCCCTTCCCAGCAAGACTAACATTGCAGACGGTGTTATAATAACTTAAACACACTGTAATCAAAATATCTTCATGACTAGCTGAAAAATGAATTATCATCAGAGCCATCTCTATACCATCTGTCTTCTGTTTATATATCAATCAGTCCAGAGAGCATAACCCCGCAGTAGGGTCCACTGAGTACTTGCAGTTGAAAAGAAGGCCAAACAAAACTTAATATCCTTTACAAACATGGCTTTGTTCAGAAAGGTATATTAAACTCAAAGCAGATGAAAAAAAGATAAAGAACATCAAAATTCCTTTGCTTTTTAATCTCCAGTTGATTTAACCACATGTAGTATTTAGCCACAGATAGAATAAATACGACTAGCTTAAAATGCCATTCAATTCTTCCTTGAAAACTGACATTAAAACATCTACATTTCTTGATTATCTGAGATGAGTTTGCCAGGAAAAAAAAAATGTATTTTTCCAAAAGTTCCAAGTAGGATATCAGTTTTGCATAACCTTATAGAATTGGTGATGCAAACAGCCTACAGTAAGATATAAACTGTCTCTTTAAAAAATGACTTCTAAAAAGGAAAAAAATGCACTGAGAAAGTATTTTACAGCAAAGCTTAAGCAAGCAGCTTTTCAAACCTAAAACTTTCTGTCAAAATCATGCTGAGAGCAAACAAAATTTTATTTCTCAATTTATGGAATGTCTAAAGAAACATTCTGGGCACTTCACAATGAAAAATTTGCTTTTTAAATTTACATTAAAAAGGCTTACTGCCTTACATATGCTACTGAAAATATAATTAATGCTGATCCCTGGGTCTCTATGTATTTTTTTTAACACAAAATTTCACAATGAGCAACAGTGAACAATTGTCTGTCCTACTTTCTTGCAAATTCAGCATTAGTAATATTTGAACTATACGCTGCTGGCCAGACATCCCTTGTCATTAGAGTGGGAGTTGTTTGGATGGCACCCACTTTCCAGTTTAAAAAGGAAAAAGGATAATTCAATCCTGAACCCTTTCCCCAAGACAAAATTTCACAGTTAGCTCTAAAAATTCACTACTGATTATAAGATTAGATATATCATTTCCCTCTTTCTCCCCAAACCCTAAGCAATTCATCAGCTGCTTAGTTACGATGGCTGAGGATTGCGGCCCCATTCCTGGTCTCTTAAAGACTCAGCGGAGTACAGAGTAACCACCTGTAGGAGGAAGACATTACTGAGCATTTGCAAGCACAGGAGCTGACAAAGTAGGGGCGCAAACGTCAGAGTTTAGCTCTATCCCTTGCATCTCCCTCATCCCCCGCATGAAATCATTTACTGCTGATATTTAATTCAACTTTTAATTCACAGCAACTTGCATATCTCTCCCTGCTTTCCTGTCCCCTATGCCAGCGCTCTAACGCTGGGGTTTACTACCGCATAAGCGCTGGGGCGGGTGTATAACTTGATTTTCTCGGTTTCCTTCCATCCTGTGAATCCCTGCAAAATTCATCTTTCTAAAGAAACTTCTGGAGCTTCTGCAATCGCTCCTTGGGAGCGGGGCGCCAGGAGTATGCATCCTGTGCATGCCACCGCCTAGCGCGCTCAGTCAACGCCTGTTGAACAACTCACAAGCAACAGATCACTCTCGGGGGCGGGGGAGGAATAAAAGTCTTCAGTGGCTCCCACGGCCTGCATGATATTAAAACCCCAATTCCTGAATCCAGCAATCAAAATTCACAGGGAGATGAAATTACTCATAAGACTCCTTGACCATCTACTAAGCCCTATGCACGAGGCATGCAGAAATAACGGACACAGTTAATTCTCATTACTAGGGGTAGTTTCGGTCCACTGAGTCACTGCAAACACTGGATGAGCAGATACTGAACTGCTGCTCTTAGGGGAAACATAAAGTTTTGTTCCTGTGTGCCTCTGGTCAGAATATTTTAATCAAATGATCAAATAGAACCTCATTTCATGTGTATTTCTCTGTAACGACACCTTCTTTAAAATATATTGTTGAATCATTAACATCGCACTTATGGCCAACAGCTCTGGAATGAAGCTTATCGAACACACGGATTTTCTCCGTAAGGCACCCCCAGCCTTCTTGTGCCTGGTCACCCCGCGCTACACTTAGGGGCCATTTTAAACAGCAAGATCACCCACCCCAAACAAAACTGTGAAACACATGGCACCAAACAGACTGCCAAACGGACAAGCTGTTCACAGTAGGGCCACTGAAACAAAAAGGCGGAGTGTCACTTCTGCTGACCTCGGCTGGGAACATGGGCGTTGGGCAACTCAAAGTTTTTCACTGCTCTGCATGTGTCCAGGAATAATGGTGAAAGTGACCCATTGATTTGAGGGGCTACATATGATGCGTCAATACAGAGGCTGCAAATAATGAGGAATGGCTGCATTTTAATTGTCCTTCAGGAAACTAGTCTAGTGAGGGAGATAAAGAGACGGTTGCATCTATCGAAGATGCTGCAATAGATGTGGCATCCATGTGAAGACAGAGAGAAGACTCTGGTTTACTCACAGACCACGGACACTCTTCTCCCTTTGTGCACTTTGCAACTATAAGCCTTTGCCCATGCCATCTCCACATTTTGCTATTAATATAATAATCTGCCACTTAAGGTCTGTAACAAAATCTGATCCACAAACCTTCTGGCTTCCTCCTCCTTTAAGCCTCTTGTAAATTTTGTCCTCCCCTTTCCTGGCACTCACACCACACCGCTTTGCCCGTGGCCGTGTGTGTTTGCTTCTTATCTCCCCAACTACCATGTAATTTCCTTGACAGCAGGAATCATACACTGCCCGCCACTCCCGGGGCACGCCACCACACCGGCGAATACTGGTTACATGGATCTGAAACCAGACCGTCTTTGCTTACTCCTTTTTCAATGAATCGAAAATCTCTCCCAATGCAAATATATTCTTTTTCAAATCTCATACTTGCCAAATAAGTGTTCAAATTCTAAATCTAAGCAGTAAGGTTTTCATTTGAAACTGTCTCTGGGTTGAAAGTGTATGCTCACAGAATTTCTTTACAACTTTATTGCCTTCTGTATACACAGTGATGGACTTAGAGGTAGTATTAATTTACACTACTGTCCATTCCCAGTGGGCCTGCCCCCTTTTGTGTAGCCCTTTAATTTGATTAGAATCTTGCTCTGAAATCATTTCCAGCAAGGATGGCAGCTCTTCCCATTTTTACATCAATAGAATTTTACATTAATTCCTTAACATTATAAAAATAAAACTGAATTATATGTTTTAAATTTCTTGAACTTTCTCATGGAAATTAAACTGCCTCGCTTGGCAGAATAACATCTTTCAGCTCTAGAAAGATGAATTTATATTCATATTCTGGCTATTAAAAAATAAACAAACCCAAAGATGCAGCTGCTTACTACGTGTCTCTGTCTCTTATATTAACATTTTCCAGGGTTGTTATGAAGTCTGGCTGGCTTGTCTGCCCACTGAGGCCACATATATGAACAAATGTGAGCAATCTGTGCCCATATTGTGGGCATGGGTAAGGCTGTGGGGTTTCTTTCTGGCAAAACCAATGTATCTATTTTGAAACCATAATTTTGCATGTTTTCTAAAAATTTCACAGTATCTGCTGAAAATTACACTGATAAATAGTATTGCATGACAATGGCCCAAACTAAATGTGGTTAGCCTAAAAGAACATGACGTTCTTAAACCACAACATTACAAGATGTAACTGCAATGTATAGGTTTGGAAACCAAGTCGGCAATTCAGTAAAAAGGGAAACAGAAATGTATGTCAGAATGAAAGTGATCATCCCTGGGAAAAGAATTTTGCTTTTTAAAAAAAATCCTTGGCTGGGTGTGGTGACTCATGCCTGTAATCCTAGCACTTTGGGAGGCTGAGGTGAGAGGATCACTTGAGGCCAGGAGTTGAAGATCAGCCTGAGCAAGATCGAGACCCCATATCTACAAAAAACATTTAATAGAAAAATTAGCCAGTTAGGGTGGCCTGTAGTCCCAGTTACTCAGGAGGCTGAAGCAGGAGGATCACTGGAGCCCAGGAGTTTGAGGTTGCTGTGAGCTAGGCTGACACCACTGCACTCTATCCTAGGTGACAGAGAGACAGAGACTCTGTCTGGGAAAAAAATCCTTTAAGTTATGTTTCTATCTCTATGTATGATTCTAAAGAGGCTATGAAAATCCAAATTTGGAGATGAGATATGAATGTGACAGCCTCTGGAAAGGTATGTCAAGAATTCCTTGGCCTTGGAAAAGCAAGCGGATAATCTGTCCTTTTATAGTTGGTATAAGCAACATGATTAGAAAGACTCTAGAAACTTTTTTTTTTTTTTTTTTTTACTTTTCTGCCTTTTACTTTAAGGCCATTTATTATAATTAGGAGGAAATTCTCTCCTTAAGGAGAGCTTAAGTTACACCATGCCAGTTAATACAAAGGTAATGCCTAAATGGAGGACAATATTCAAAATTTACTGAATTCCCTAGGTACTTTCAGCCCCTACATTCCTTGGCTTGTGGGCTCTG
>CM052453.1:18104240-18130347 GCA_028533085.1 Varecia variegata
TACACAACTACAGCAGAATACATATTGTTCTCCCCAATGCAAATGGAATATTTACAGAAACAGAACATATAGCTGGATCATAAAGCCAAATATGAAAGAACTGAAATCACAGAGAATATATTCTCTGACTTTACAGTTTCAAACTAAAATCAATACCAATATGGGATCTGGAAAATGCCCAAAATTTTGGAAATTAAGCAACACTTGTAAATAATCCCTGAGTCCAAGATAAATCATGAAAAAATAGGAAATATATTTAAATAAAAATTAAAACATAACTTTGTGGTGCTAAACAATGCTTAGAGGAAAATGTATGGCTTTAAATAATTATATAAGAAAAATTGACCTATAACACCAATGATTACAGGTTTTACCTTAAAAAGTTAGAAGAAGAAGCAAAATTTAAATACAAAATAAATACAATAAATATAATAAAAAATAAAATCAGAAATTAATGAAATAAAGAATGGATAAAAATAGAGAATAAAAAGTCAAAAGTAGTTCTTTCAAAAGATGAATAAAACTGATAAGCTATTAGAGCAAGGGTTGACAAACTTTTTCTGTAAAAGGCCAGATGTTTTAGGTTTTGTAGGTAACATAAGATCTCTGTTGCATAGTCTTTGTTTTGTTTTTGTTTTATAAAACTATTTAAACTATAAAAACCATTTTCAGTTCACAGGTTATTTTTAAAAATGGGCCATGAACCTCCCAAAAGAGACTGATGAGGAGAGATAAATAGAAAGAGAGAAAGAGAGAGAGAGGGAGAGAGAGGGAGAGAGAGAGAGAAGAAAGAGAGAGGGAAAGAGAGAGAGAATTGCCATCATTGTAGAACCTACAAATGATAAAAGAATGATAAAACAGATAATACAAGGATGTTATAAATAATTTTATGCTACTAAATTAAGCTTAAATAAATGAACATATTTATTAAGAAACACAGGCCGGGCGCGGTGGCTCACGCCTGTAATCCTAGCACTCTGGGAGGCCGAGGCCGGTGGATCGCTTGAGGTCAGGAGTTCGAGACCAGCCTGAGCAAGAGCGAGGCCCCGTCTCTACTAAAAATAGAAAGAAATTATCTGGCCAACTAAAATATATATAGAAAAAATTAGCCAGGCATGGTGGCGCATGCCTGTAGTCCCAGCTACTCGGGAGGCTGAGGCAGTAGTAGGATCGCTTAAGCCCAGGAGTTTGAGGTTGCTGTGAGCTAGGCTGACGCCACGGCACTCACTCTAGCCTGGGAAAAGCGAGACTCTGTCTCAAAAAAAAAAAAAAAAAAAAAAAGTAACACAAATCATCAAAACTGAGCCAAGAAGAAATAGAAAACTTACATAGTGCCATAACTGTTAAAGAAATTGAGTTTGTAATTCTTAAAACCAAATAAATGAAAACAGAAGCCTGTTTCACAACGAAAACTCAGATGGTTTTGCTAGTGAATTCTATCAAATATTTAAGATAGAAATCATCCTACACAAAATCTGTTGGAAAATTAATAGAAAAAATAATTTATCAACTTGTTTTATGAGGCCTACATAACCCTGATACTAAAACTTGGCAAAGCTATTACCAGAAAAGAAAACCATAAACCAATATATCTCATGAACATAAGCACAAAATACCAGCAAACTGAACGAAGAATACATGAAAAGAAGAATGCAACATGATCAGGGAGATTTTATCCAAGGAATGGAAGGTTGGCTCAAACTTCCAAAATCAATTGATGTAATTCACCTTATTAAAACAGAACAAAAGAAACATCATCTCAATAGATGAAGAAAAAGCATTTTATAAAATTCAAAACCCATGTTTGACTTTTTTTAAAAAAAAACCTCTCAGCAAAATAGGAATATATGGAAACTTCAATCTGATAAAGGGCATCTGCAAAACCCCTACCACTAGCATCACACTGGCAAAGAATTGAATGTGTTCTCCCTAAGATCAGATATAGCACAAAGATATCTGCCTTCACTTCATAGTTAAAGAGATCCTGGCCTGCTTAATAAAGCAAGAAAAAGAAATAAAAGACATAAAGATTGGGGGGAAAGTAAACTGTCATTATTTGCAGATTACATAATTCTACATGTAGAAATCCCTATGGTATCTACAAAAAAATTATTAGAAAAAACAAAGTTAGCAAGGTTGCAAAAATACATAAAGATATATATGAATATACAAAGGTATATTCGAAAATCAATTATATATCTATAACTTGCAATAAACAACTGGAAAAAGAATTAAAAATAATTACCAATTGCAATAGTATAAATAGATAACTGAAAAACTGTGAAGCAAAATGTTCAAGACTCTACATTGACAACTACAAAATATTGCTGAGAGAAATTGAAGACCCAAATAAATGGAGATACATGCCATCTTAATGGATTGGCAATCTCAATATCATTACAATTTCTGTTTTCCTTAAGTTGATCTGTAGATTCCTAACAATATTTATTAAAATACTATATAGCCTTTAAAAAGATTTAGATAAGATGATTTAAAATTTATATAAAATGAGTATCACCTAGAGCAACCCAAAGTATCTCAAAAAGAGGATTCACACTACTTATTACAAAGCTACAGTATAGTAACCAAGATAGTGTAGTATTGGCATATGGATAGAAAAATAGACCAATGTCAAAAGGAGTTCAGAAATCAACCTACTAATTTACAGTCAACTGAATTTCAACCAAGGTAGAAAGTTAATCAGATGGGAAATAGTGCTTTTCAATAAATGACCGTGGAACAATTGGATATTGTATGAAAAAATTAACTTTGACCTCCTTTCACTCCATTCTTAAAAACTAGTTTGATCACAGACAGGACATAAAACTCACTAGCCATAAAAGAAAAATTGATAAATTGAACTAAAAGTTTCTGCTCAAAAGGCAGCCTTAATGTTTATTGAGAAAAAATTATTTTACAGTACATATATCTAATAATGGATATATATCCAGAATATGTAATGGACTTCTTCAAATCAACCAAAAAGACAAACAATCCAATTAAAAATGGGCAAAACACTTGAACAGACCAGAAAAGAATATATAAAATACACAAGAGCAATAAAGACATGAAAAGTTACACCACACCATTAGTTATCAGGGAAATGAAAGTGAAATCTATGGTGATGTACCATTTCATCCTATTTAAATGACTAAATTTTCAAAAAGACTGACAACACTAAACGCTGGCACTAGGTGGGAGTGTAAAATTGTATAATCACGTTGGTGTACAATTTGGAAGTTTCTAATAAAGTTCAACATGTAACCTATGACCCAGAAATTCCACTCCAAAACTATGCAAAACTCATCTACAGTGATGTAAATTAAAAAGTGGTTGCTTAGAGTGGGCGTGAAAACTGATTAGAACATAGCATGAGTAAACTTTTCTGGGTTAAGGAAATGTTCTATAATTACTTTTGGCTGGTGGTTACATGGCTGTGTACAATTGGGAAAACTCATCAAACTAAACAATTAAGTGTAAAAACAACTCATAATTTTGAACAGAGAAGTCAGACAAAAACGAGCACCATGCTTCCATTTGGATAGAAGTAAATACAAATAGAAACGAAACTAAACTGTAGTTTCCAAGGATGCATTCTCAAGTGTAAAGTTTATGGAAACAAAGCAAGATCCCAATTACCATAAAAGGCAAGAAAGGAGCTATCCCCAGAGTAAAGAGAGGTGGCATTGGGTGGGCTGTGATCAGAGCAGCCAGGGGGATTTAGAGCAATGACAATATTCTATATCTTGGCTTGGGTGGCAGTTATATAAGTCTTCTCTTTCCAGTAATTTACTGATGTGATGTATTCATTTACATTATGCATCTTCTTTTGGATTATTATACCATATTTCATAAATTAAAAATTTTAAAAATTGTTATTTCATTATGAACACATGTATATGAGACATATAAGGTGGAGAAATAAAATCCACATAATCCTCAGATAAAAAAATCCCTAGAGTTTGTTTTAGAATGAGAACACTAAAATTCAGAAGATTAAATGGTTCACTTAATTTCTTTTCATTTAGCATTTTTGTATCTCAGATCTTTATGCTTTTAAAACTATACAGAGGAAAAATAAATAAAAAAGAAAATGTGAAACGAAAGAAAATGTTCTCATTGATACAAACATACGAAGCATATATTCCATTTCATGTCTTGCATAAGCCCTACAAGGTCACAAAGACTGGTTCTGTGGCAAAAGAAATATCTGGGCAGCCACAAGGAGATTAAATCTCTTCTGTATACAAACAAGCATAGATTTACTTTTTTTTCCTTTTTTAAAAAGAACAAATAAACCCAATGTAAAAATTGGAAAAAAAAATCTATGCAAATGCAACGTAATTATGTTTCAACCACAGAAGAGAGGAAATTTAGAGTTACAGATTCCATGGTGAGTTTTAATTCTATCCTGGTGCCTATGTTTTATAAAAGAGTCTTTTATTCATGATCACATAACACTGGACCATGTAACAATCGGTTCAACAAACGTGTACTTTACAATGTGTGGAAGGAAAATATTTTATAATATAAATTGTAGGAAATTAGCATATTATTTAGGTAAATTGTTAGGTAAAATTTGTTTAGAATCTTGGGCATTTATAAACTATTAATAGAAATAGCTTTTTCTTGATTATCTTCTGAAGAACATGAAATTTAACTCTTTTATAAGCTGACCTTTGAATTTTAAGGTTATTTTGAAGTGATGGAAAACTTAAAGCATTAGAATCTCAGTATGTTTTGAATCCTATATGCCAAGCATTTGTATTAAAAAAAAAACAGTTAATACTGAGTAAATCAAGAAGATTCATGAGGTCAAATAAATTTTTTTAAAAAACAGCCTTTATTGCTCTGGAGTTTGCTGGGATCCCTGACACCTCATATATCGAAATTTTACTTTTTTAAAAAAAGAAGAAAAAATATTTATTCTGCCATTTCTGTATAAGCTACATTTCAGATTAACCATATAGTTAGTGATCAACTCTGAGATAAACCTAGCAAAATTATTAGTTTATAAAGATAAAGAAAAAATCCTCATTGCCCCCCAGGCAAAAAGATCAAATATTAATAACTTACAAAGACAAAATAATTAATTATACAAGCATCAGACTTTTTTTAAAAAATGTTATGATGCAAGGCAACAAAGGTGGCATTTTTTAAAAAAATTCAATGAAAGAAAGTGGGAACCAAGAATTTTATATCTAGCAAGGCTGTCCTCTGAGTAGTTATAGAAAAATAGTTTTAACATATAAAAACTTAGAGAATTCTGTACCCATGAATCCTTCTTGAAAATTCTACTAGTGGATGAGCTCCAACTAGAAGATGACTATAAAACTTCAGCAAATTAGATCACATTTGCATAGATTACACAAGCAAATATACATGTAATTGTTGATCTAAGTTTAAAACAAACACAGAGTCAATGGTGGAAGAATGGTGTTTGAATGTTATATATAGCAAAACAGAAATAATGCACTTTTTAAATGGGAGGAAAAGGAAGAGGGAAAGAGAATATAATGAGCCCATTGATCACTCTACAGGTAATAGGTGGGAGTTAAAAGAAACCAATAAAAACTGAGAAACTAAATAGTGAATGATTAAAGAAGAAGAATGAAGGCATTAAAAAAAATTATAGGTACAAAGATAATCGCACTAGAACAAAAATGCAAACCTTTCTAAACAAGAGCAACAAATTAAAAAGCAACAAATTAAAGAGCAAAGACTACAAATCTTATAGCAAAATGTGAATAATTATAAAATATTACATTTTCAAAACTAGACATATTAGTCTTATCAGTAGGTGTGAATGAGTTTATCTTATTAAATAAGATCTTATTAATCTACTCACAAAGCAACACCCATCTATATACTGTATTCAAGGGCACATCTAAAAAAAAAGATTCAGAAAGACTGAAAATAAAGGGGTAGACCAAGATACACCAAGCAAATGGACATAATAAGAAAGCAGGGGTAAATAAAGTTTCATAAATAAAGTTTTAATGGACTATAGTCACACTCATTCATTTATATATTGTCTTTGGCTGCATTTGTGCTTAATGAACGGAATTAAGAAAAAATTCCATTAAACTCCTGGGCTGATAGGGAAATAAAAAATGAAATTAAGGAACTTCTAAAAAAAAGTGATGATGATAATGAAAGCACTACATATCACAATCTACAGGGTACATTTAAGGCAGCATCAAAGGAAAATTCATAGCACAAACTACTTTTATTATTTTGTAAAAGAATAAAAATAATCAGAAAAATATCTACAAAAGAAAACAAAAAGGAAGTAATAAAGATAAAAGCAGAAATTTATGAGGTAGAGAATAAAAGAACAGTATACCCAATTAATTTAACTTTCTTCAAAAGAATGAAATCGTGCCTTTTGCAGCAACATGAACAGAACTGGAGGCCATTACCTTAAGTGAAACAACTCAGACGTAGAAAGACAAGTAGCACACGTTCTCACTTATAAGTGGAGCCAAATAATGTGCACAGGTGGGAGCAGAGTGTGGAATGATGGACAATGGAGACTCAGAGAGGTAGGGGGTAGATGATGGATATTGCCTGGTGGGTACGATGTGTGATGATTCAGTGATGGATGCACTGAAGGCCCTGACTTCACCACAATGCAACATAACGTACCAAAATTGCACTTGTACACCATGAACATACACAAATAAAAAATAAATGGGAAAAACATAAAATAAAATAAAGTTTTTTCAGAAAAAATCAAAATAGAGAAACTATTCTGCTAACTTGATCAGGAGAAAAATGGGAGAAAGCTAGCTCACATATACAAAAATTAAAAATAACAAGGAAAAATAATCACTGAAAGAGACAAAATTTAAAAATAATAAGAGACTACTTTGCAGGCCACTATTCAAATAAATTTGAAAATTTAAAATGAAATCATTAATTTTCTAAGACAATGAAGATTGCCAAAATTGACCCCATTAGAAGACATAAATAGACCAGTTTCCATAGAAGAACCAGAGAAAACTACTGAAGAACTAATTAAAAAAAAAAAAGTAGGCTGACATGATTACACAGGAGACTTCTACCAACCTTCAAAGCCCAGGTAGTCCCATTGCTCAATAAATTATTTCACAGTATAGAAAATGAAAGAAAACTTCCTGATTCCTTTTGTGAAGCAAATATAACATTGATACCTAGATTTGATAAAGACAGAAGAAAAAACAGAAAAACTACAAACCAATATCACTAATGAATATCATTACAAAAAATACTAAATAAACTATTAGCAAACAGAGTCCTACAACACATTAAGAAAATAATATATCATGACCATGTGAGACTTATTCCAGGAATGCAAGGTTAGTTCAATGTTTGGAAATTCATTAACATCATTTACCATATTGATAGATAAAAGGGAAAAAATCATAATGAAACAGATGGAGCATAGAATAGTCTGCACAAATGCTCAAAAAGCCTGACAAAATTTAACACTTATTCCTCATAAAAACATTTTAAAAATAGAAATTGAGAGATACTTTTTAATAAAAAATATAAAATATGTATACTTTAGATCTAAAGCCATTATTTTACTTCATAGGGAGACACTGGAGGCATTTCCAACTGAAATCAGGGACAAGGCAAAAAGGCTCACTATTTTCACTACTATTCAACATTGTACTAGGGAATTAGCTAATGAAATTAGATGATAGGAATCAATTTAAATAATAAGAATTTGTGAAGGAGTAAAAATTTCTCTAGAATACCCAAGAGCAGAGTTCATCAAATCTTTCTATTAAGAGCTAGATGGCAAGTCTTTTAGTCTTTCTGGGTCGTTTGCTCTCTGTTGCAACTACTCAAGTCTGCCACTGTGGCACAAATGCAGCCAAAGACAATATATAAATGAATGAGTGTGACGATGCTCCATTAAAACTTTATTTACAAAAACCAGATATGGCCCATGGGTCATAGTTAGTCAAACATTGCCCTGGAAAATTAACAATAAAATGAACTCAATGAGAAAATTATATAAGGTAGCAGGATATAGAACTGACATACAGAATTCAATGGTGTTCATGAAAACAAATCAGTTGAAGGACATAATGATAGGGAAAAAAATATTTACACCATCAACAAAGATTAAAAACTTTGGAATAAAGTGAACAAAAATGAACAAAATCTACAGGAGGAAAACTTTAAAATATTCTTCAAAGTCAAAAAACCAGACTTGAACCATGGAAGTTTCTGTAATTTTACTATGGTTATGTAAGATGTTAAGACTAAGCGAAGCTGGGTGAAGGGTACATGGGAACTCACTCTCTTGTTTTTACAACTTTTCTGCAAGTCTAATGTTATTGCAAAGTAAAAGTTAAATTTTTTTTTTTTTTAGAATAAAGATCCTGAGGTGTGGAAAATAAATCATATTGCTATGGTTTTTAGCTTCAGTATTTTTGGTTGTTTAAAATTTTACAGCATTTTATTAGAAAATTGTGTTCCCCAAAACATAAGTGTTTATGGTTTTTTGCAGTGTTGGTGTGATTTTTTATACTTGAAAGCCAAATTACCTCCAGATGAATTCTGTACCTATCAAATAGACATGAGACGTCAATAAGAAAGGAAAATTCAACACGCATAAATCTATTTTTTCATGAAGTTAATATTCCAGGATACTTACTGTCCCATTTTAGATCCTAGGGAGGGGTATAATTAAAATGAAATAAATTATACTGCATTTTTTAAAGCAGTAGTCTGGAGTCCTGAAAAAAGTCTATAGAGCTTTACAAAATCATTGGTTTCATAAAAATCATGTTTAATTCAGCAGCCAAACTACTATTATTAAGATGATACTGTTTATTTTTACTAAGACATACACAAGGGAAGAGAGTTGCTATGCATTCTACTGCACAAAGTTAGTCACACTGTGCTAAGAGTTTATATGTTTATCCTGATATGTGACCTAAGTTTTAGCCACAGCCACAGCCAAATCACTAAAACATAAAACTGCTAGTCATTAAAACAAGTTCCTAACCCATGAATTATATAAGATTTACCTAGGGGAGAGGTATTTGTCATTTCCTTACTGTCTAACTAAACGCTCAAAGATGCCATAAATCCTACAAACCTTGCAATAATAGCTGTGTCTGAAATATGATGCCAAGAGTAATGATGTTTGGATTCTTACCAAACTCCAAATACTGTTTTCTGAAACTGCCTTAGCGTGTTTATCAAAACACCGGTGGGAAAACCACACTCACAAGCACAGAAGGATTCACCAACCTCCTTCTTGCACAAAGACAGTTTAGTCCTTATCTTAGAAGGCCCTGCTATGGAATTTAATACATTTGACCTTTTTCTCGCCTTTAAGTACTCTTCCCTTTGCTTTTTCAATAAGTCACTCTTCTAGTTCCCATCACAACTCTCTGGCTGATTCTTCTCAGGTGTATTTTTTTTAGGTACCTTAAAAGATTGGGTTCAGCAGGCATCTGTTTCTGTCCTCTTTTCACTCTGCTTTCTCTTCCTCACAGCTTAAACCATGCTTGATGTTTGTACAACCGTAACTGAACTCACTGTCCATTCCCTGGACAATGGCTGGGTGTGTACCCAGAGCCTGGCACTGGGTTAGGCATTGGAGGTATTTGACGGACAAACTGACTCTGTTCCTCTCCTTGTGAAGTTCAGTCACCAGCTCTCCAGCTACACTCCCTGCATCAGTAAGTGGTACCATTATCTAGCTAGTTACCCAACCTGAATTCCATCCATGACTCCTTCCTCTTCTTTATAACTCGTGTTCAATCATTCACTTGGTCCTAACCATTCTCTTCTCTCATACCTTTTTTTTTTTGAGACAGAGTTTCACTCCATTGCCCCGGGTAGAGTGCACTGGCTTCATCATCATAGCTCACTGCAGCCTCAAAATCCTGGACTCAAGGGATCCTCCTACCTCAGCCTCTCAAGTAGCTGGGACTACAGGCGCCTCCCCACCCCACTGCACACCCAGATAATTTTTTCTATTTTTGGTAGAGAGGGGGTCTCATTCTTGCTCAGTCTGGTCTTGTGCTCCTGAGCTCAAGTGATCCTCCCGCCTCGGCCTTCCAGAGTGCTAGGATTACAGGCGTGAGCCACCACGCCCAGCCCTCTCATATTGCATTAGATTCCACAGGCCTGGTGTAAGCCACCTTCACCTATGCTCTGTAGTGATCCCCTAACAAGGTTTCCAGTCTCAATTCATGCCTGAAACCCTTCAATGAGTCTCAATTGACTTCAAAACAAAATCCAAATTTATTAGTGTGGCACACAAAGGCCTGAATTCATTGCCTATTTACATGTCTACACCGCACCCTCAAAGCTCCCTGACTGCAGGTGAGAGTTTAAGGCTAATTATTCACCATTTAGGGGCCCCTTGTTTCAATTTACGGCAAATTAAATGCCATGATTAACTTAATATAAGAGAAATACATGGAATTAAGGGACAAAGTCCTCATGTACAGATGAGTACAGATACTATACAATCTGAATTTCATTTTCTATTTATATATTATCTTATTAACTTGCTATTAATTGATGCTTAGTGCTATATCAACAATACTAGCCAATGCTTTCCTAGCACTTACTATGTGTCAAGTACTTTACATTCACCTAATCATTACAACAACCCCATGATATAGGCACCATACTATCCCCATTTTATGTATATGGTCCAAGGCACCAAGTTGTTTACTAATTTGCCAAAAGAAAAATAGTTCTGAGACTGGCATTGCAGGCAATGGTTCCAGAAGCTATACACTGAACCCATATACACTCTTCATGTGAACAAAAGGAGACTGTACAGGGTATTAAACAAGAACTTTGATTTTGTAAATATGATATATATTTGTCATGCAGAATATATATTTGTCACGCATGATATATATTCATCATGCATGATATATATTCATCACAGAAAAATACATAGAAGTAAAAAACGACCCCAAATCGTACCGTGCTGAAATAACAATTACTAATGCTGATATAAATTATGGCTATCTCTTTATGCTTATAGGTAAATAGAAGGATGGATGGGTAGGTAAGACAGAGAGATAAATGGATAGATAGATGATAGATAAAAATGTTTTGTGCCATATCTGTTGACTTATTTATGTGAAAGATGACAAAATTTTCATACTTAGCCATCCACCCTGACTTTGTTTTTATTTTTGTCAGTTGAATTATTACATTATCATTATCAATATCTGTAAGATTAAGATGATTCTCCCTAATGATAATTCCTCCATTGTTTGGTCTTAGTTTAATATTTAAATGAATTCAATGGTCTCCACTGGTACCTTTTAGCCATAGTTTTGCTGTAATTTCAAAATTATTTTGAGTAATTTCTTTTTTTTTTTTTTTTTTTGAGACAGAGTCTCACTTTGTTGCCTGGGCTAGAGTGAGTGCCATGGCATCAGCCTAGCTCTCAGCAACCTCAAACTCCTGGGCTTAAATGATCCTCCTGCCTCAGCCTCCCAGGTAGCTGGGACTACAGGCATGCGCCACCATGCCCAGCTAATTTTTTCTATATATATTTTAGTTAGCCAGATAATTTCTTTCTATTTTTAGTAGAGACAGGGTCTCGCTCTTGCTCAGGCTGGTCTCGAACTCCTGACCTCGAGCGATCCACCCGCCTCAGCCTCCCAAAGTGCTAGGATTACAGGCGTGAGCCACTGCGCCCGGCCTTGAGTAAATTCTTGATTGGGTTTTCATCAAGCAGGTTTTTTCAAGGACAGCTAGTGAGTACTGTATTCACTAATGTCTAAAATGCTTAAGAAAGTGCTATTGGCTTCATATTTGAAGGGTAACTCTGCTAGTATGAAATTCTTGGGCAGTATTTTCTCTCTCTCAGAATGTTTTAATCAATGTCTTTTGATATTAAAAGAAGCTGCTGAGAAGTTTCCAACCAATCTGTCCTCATGGCTTGTTCCTTCTGTCTGGATGCATCTATTTTTTTCCTTTATTTCTAAAATGCAACTTTATCAGGATATGTGTTGCTGTTGGCCATTCTGTACCCATATTACCAGGGTCTTTTTGGGTCTTTTTGACCTATGGAGTCACCAGAAAGTTTTCTTCTGTTATATCTTTAATTAAGATGGTGTTCCATTGGTTCCAGCCTTTTCTTGAGGAATACCAACTATATTTATGCTAGATCTCTTTGAGTTCCATATTTATCAATTTTTCTATTAACATTTTTATATATTTTTTCAATTTATTTTGTATTTCTACATACCACATTCCTGACTGTGTTTTCAGTTGTGAATGTTATATTTCTTTTGCATCTATCCAGGCTTTTAGTTTAATAATTTTTCCATTTCTTTTCTGAGCTCTGACCACTTGCTGTTTTAAACTGTTTAGGTTTAAAACTATTTACATTGTCTTTGAAAATCTTTTGTAAAACTTTCTACAATTTTGGGGGCTACTTTATTAGGAAAGAATATATTATTTTAATAGCCTTGTGACTGTGGGGACGCTATTTGTCTGACTTTATCCGCTTGCTTTTGTGAAAAATTACCTCAAACACAATCCCACGACAATCTGCAATTTCTTTTGCCCTGGGAACACACCCCCATTCGGTTTTGAGCATACGAACACTCAACCTGGTTCACTCCAAATCTCTAAAAGTTTACAGTTTCGCTGTGTCACAATCTGACAATCGTTGCCTCTAGTACCCTTTTCACTCCAAAGTGTCCCCAGCAGTCTCCGTGGGTGAGAAGCTATTGCAGACAAAGTAAAATGACATGTCCGTATGACTCTTCCTTGGGCTCCACTGCTCCTGATGTTTTATAATGCAACACTGGACCTCTGATGGCAAAACCCAATTCTTCCCTCCTGCAATCTCTGCTCTCTATGAACAAAAATACGCTGACTATTCTTTAAATGACCAGTCATGACATCTGTTTGGGGGGAATCTTGAGATCGGAAGAGGTCTGTGTTAGCTGTCAGCAAATCACCTACAGGTCAATAATTTGAGCATTTGCAGCATGCTTTACAGTCTAGGGTTTGGAGTTGTGGCCATGTCCTTGTTTAGTTGAATATAATTTTTTTCTGCTTTTGCTCTTTTTTTTATAGTTTTCATTAACCATTAACCAGCAGCCAAGCCTTTCATCAAATTCCACAAACTAGTTTTGGTGTATTTATGATTAATTGCTTATTTTACTGTCATCTCATCATCTACTCTACTATTTTTAAATTATCCCTGCACTAGTCCATCCCTCCAGCTCAATCATATCCGTGGGGCCTGTGTTTTATCAATGAATTCTTTTTTCATTTCCATTTAGTTGTTTCAAAACTGGATTGATCCTGTATGAGCCAGAGTAAGAAAAGAGTAGAGCTGTTTTCTCTGGCCATCTCTTGAATGGATACAACTGAAAAGTCAATAAAAATAACACTTTCTTTAAAAATAGTTGTATGTTAAGTAACCACTTCCCACCCAGTCACTCTCTTTCAAACACACTGCTTTCTTCATACTATCTGGAATCATTTTATTTGTTTGTTGATTGAACATATAGTCTGTGTTCCACACACACAATAGTGTGTAAATTCTAAAAGAGTAGGAATTTTGTTTGGGGTACCACTGTAAATCCAGGGCCTAGCACAAAAGATGCTCAATAAATATTTAATGGATAGATGAATAAAAAATAAGAACGTCACTCCACATAATTAACCCTTGTAAGTAAAAGATGAAGGTAGAGAAGTAGAATGGGGCCGGAAGGCAAATGCTTTGAACACCAAGCTAAGCAACTCAGGTTTGGTTTTTAAACCATTGAGAAGTCATTGAAGGGTCTTTGGGCCAAGGAAACATTATCAGATGTGCAGTTTAGGAAAATAATTTCAACGCTGTGCAGGAAGGTATTAAAATGGAAGGAGGAGACTAGAGGTGATGCCGCATAGGACCCATTTCAATAGTTCAGGTAAAAGATGACAGAACCCAACTGAGAGCAGAAAGGAGGAAACGTGTTCCCAAAGGTCAAAGGTAGTTGGTGGCCAAGTAGATTTGATTAAGCAAAAAATAAAGAGGAATCAAAGATCAAAAGAAATGCACAAAGTGTATAAACCTGACAAGTGTTTATTAGGTCCTAATGAATACCATGCGTGTTTCAAAAAGATAAATACATTAGAAAATTGTTTTTGAGGTCTAGCCAATATTCTTCTTTTAAAGTTATCACGTGTGGAACTTGTATTCCCTAGTTTCTGAAACCCCCAAGACTAAGGGGCCAATAACCAAATCGAAAGAAACTATTGGAGGCATTCGTACTTGTGTACGAGATATGTGGTTAGATGAAGGTACACACCACACATACACACACACACACACACACATCCTGTGGGTTCAGTTTCTTTGGCGAACCCTAATATAGCAACTTTAACCCATTTGGATTCCTCCCTTTTTGATGTATATAAAATCTTGCTATTGTTCTTACATTATACCACATGTAAGCCTTTTCTTCCAAATCAGACAATAAATTGCTCAAGGGACAAGATCATAGCTAAAAATCCTTTGTCTCTTCCCCTCATGAGTTCACAGCTATTTTTAAGTACTCAAAATACATTTGCTGAGTTGGCGAGAAACAAGGTTACTGAGAATGCTACCTAGAACCACCTAGAACCCTGGTTAGACCGAGAGAGAGATAATCCTTCCCTAGCAGGCAGAGAAAAATTTTGTTGATTGAATTAAGGGTTCCACATGGGAAATTGATTACTGGGTATTGTAAATCCTCCCAGTGTGCCCAGTTCTAGCTCTGTAAGTTATTACTTGGTAACCTTGCTATTATTTATACAACACATTTTATTTTTTTCATCGTTTGTACACATCGATTCTAAGTGATGACGCTGAGCTGTGCCTCCCCAAGTGTCCCCCCAGCACGCCCACACACAGTCTCCCCATCTCCAGGGCCACTTACGCCATGCTTTCCGGGTCCACTGCGCAAGCACCCACGGCTTTTGTGACGTTGACAAGAAGAGCTTGGTTTATTCCGACGAGGAGGTTCACCAGGGGCTGAATGCCACCGCACCTGCGCACGATGACTCGGTTCTCGCACTCCTGGCAGCATTCCCCCAAGGCCCCCACCACGTTCACCAGCACTTCTTCAGGCTGGTCCGTTAAAAGTCCCACCAAGGTTTCAATGGCTTTGTATTCTCGAAACCTAATTCACAGAGAGAGAGAAATGGGGGTGCGGAGGAACAGGATTGCTTTTAGGATAAAGTTAGCTAAATAATATTAATAACAATAGCCAAAACTTACTAAATGCCAACTATCTGTTCATTCAGTCCTTATAACAACCCTATGATGCAGATACTATTTAACCCCCGTTATTGGACTGTTGGTCTGACGCTTGGTAGATAGAAGAGTTGTCATCTACACCCACCGTCTGCTCCAGACCCATGCCCTTGACCACTAAACTATACAGCCTCTAAGACCACTAGGGCTTTTTCCAAATCTGCACATCTGTGATTCACTCTGGTAAGGGTTTTTCCCCATCTTAGAGAGACTATTTTACATGAACAAAGGATTCCATTTACTTCTATTTTACTTTATTTACTTTTAGGGATGAGGTCTTGCTGTGTTTTCCCAGGCTGATCTCAAACTCCTGGTCTTATGAGATCCTCCCACCTCAGCCTCCCAAGCAGCTGGGACTACAGGGGGGCACCACCACACCCGGCTTATAAAGTATTCTGTATGTTTAATGAAAATGAATTATATATATTTTTGCTTTTAAACAGATCAAACATGACTTTATTATACCTATTTGGGTTTGCTAAGTCTCTCAAAATAAGCAGTAGCTTGAGCCACTTGGATAAAAATCTGCCATCCTCAGATATCCTTGGTATTAACCATTAATACATTTTAGCATCTCTCTTGTCATGAAATTTCACTCTATAGCACACACACACATATATATACCAAGAGGAAGTGTGCTACATAAAGGTAAATATTTGAGAATGACTTGTTGCTGTATAGAACATTTTTTCCTGTTTCTAATAAATTTCAGCAGTATTTTCAAGTACCGTGATGTGGCTGAATTAAGATAAAAGCTTAATTAACTGAGGTTACTTTTAATCTAGGCATGACTTCACTACATATTCTTTATTAAGTAAACTTATTTTGTGTTAAATAGGAGATGTGAATTTCTTTTTAAAGGAAACCATCAGATGGAGACAATTCTGATGCCTCAGAATGTCCACCACTGAGAGTGTGAACTATAAAAATATATAAAGAGAGAGATTTGAAAATTAAATCAAATGACTATAAAGTTTACAAATACTTCAAAATAAAATTCAATGAAATAATCATATTTGAAAATGACTACTCTGTAAGAGTAATTCTTTAGTTGACATTTAGCTGATTCATCTTGTTTATATTTAAGGAAAGGAAAAAGAATGAAATCACTTCCATCTCTAAAGATCAGGTGGGAAAGGCACCTCCTCACCCAGGAGATATCAGAGATATTTCTAATATAAATGGCTGCCCATATGCAAAATAGCCTGTTTGCACAGAAAGGCCATGTCAGTAGGGCTCTTAGTCCTACTAAGGCAGAGAAAGTCATTGCCAGGTGGTGGGGTGGGCAGAGAGGTCTTTCATTTTTAAGAATACCTTCATTCTGCCAACTTCACCCCGAATGTGCATCTACAACTAACATTAGAATCGAGCTACCATTTGATCCAGCAATCCCACTACTGGGATTTTCTTTTACCCAAAGCAAAAAAAGACATTCTATAAAAAAGACATCTGCACTTCATGTTTATACCAGCACAATTCACAATTGCAAAGATGTGGAAATAACCCAAGTGCCCATCAATACATGAGTGGATTAATAAGATGTGATATATGTATACCATGCCGTACTACTGAGCCATAAAAAAAATGAAGAATTAACACCTCTTGTATTATCCTGGATGGAACTGGAAACCATTCTTTTAAGTGAAGTATCACAAGAATAGAAAAACAAACACCCCATGTACTCACCATTCAATTGGAACTAATCGATCAACACCTATGTGCACATATGGAAATAACATTCATTGGAGGGGGTAGGAGAGGATCGGTAAATTCACACCTAACAGGTACAATGTACACTATCTGGGGAATGGGCACACTTTGACTCAAACGGTACAAGAGCAATTTATGTAACCAAAATGTTTGTACCCCCATAATATTCTGAAAAAAAAAGCAAAAAAAATTTGACTATTATAATAGCAAGAATTACAAGAATATGTCTGGGTGGCCATATTTTTATTACAGAATATTGAGTGCCTTCTCTTACTTGGTCACGTTCTCTTTGCTGATGGAACATTTCCATATGGCCCCGGTGACAGCAGCTAAGCGTTCTTTATTGTCAGTGTTATTGAGCAGGCTGGCCAGGGGTTTAAGTCCTCCGTGCAGCCTAACCAGGTCCCGGGTTTCCTCATCTTCAGCACACTGCACAAAAACCAAATCAGAGGCTTTCAGTGATCGAGACACATCAAGCTTTCAGTGATGGCTAAAGTGGCTGCCATTCTAGCAGCTCTGCAACGTCCAAGAGTATCATTTTCTGAAGGTGCCTCCACGTAAAATATAATTCTTCTCTATACTGGCAGCTATCTGACAATATGTCTCTCCCCTTAGGTGGTTTTGGGAAAGAAGAGCAGTTTCTACGTACTCAACAATTCTCCCAAGCCAGTTCTGGGGTAGCCTGAGCTTCCACCAAGACAAAGACAGAGGTCAGCAAGAAATCTAGAATGCCACACGCCTGGATGGGGGGTTTCTGCCCCGATGCAACCCAGAGTGTTGGACAAATGTGCTAGAGAGATGAGTGACAGGGATGTGGTCAGATCTTCAATGACCCTGAAATCTAGAGATGATGAATTTCCCCAACAGAGTTTCTACGCCCAGAGCAGTGGGTTATATCAAAAGCACCTGACATTTTATTCAAAACATGTTTCTCCATGTTTGTGTCATCCTGTGAAATAAATATTTTCTGCATAGATGTTCCCACTTGAGCATTATTCTCAGGTCATAGAGCCAACAGATGATAAATTTCGCGTAGATTTGGCTATGATCCCAAACTATAGTTGTTTTCTGATGCCATGTGATGCAGGTATGTGTCCTGCATCATCCGTGAGGACCACTGGAAGAAATCGTCATCGCAATGTGCCATGTGGGCACCTGCCATGTTGATCTTCAGAGTGTGGTTTTCGATTCTGCTTCAGTGGCAACTTTTTAAAATTAGTCACTATTTCCAAGCCACTCAATAGTTACTCATATGAGGAATATATGCAAATCAAGGCTGCCTAGCATTGCTATGGGCTGAACCGTGTCTCTTCAAAACTCATATACTGAAGTCCTAACTTGCAGGACTTTAGAATGTGACTGTATTTGGAGACAGGGTCTGTAAAGAGGTAATTGAGGCTAACTGAGGCCACTGGGGTGGGCCCTAACCCAAGAGGATTGCTGCTCTTATTAGAAGAGACTAGAACACTGAAACACATAGAGGAAAGACCATGTGAAGACACAGGGAGAAGACAGCGGTCTGCAAGCCAAAGAGAGACGCCTCAGAGAGACCAAGCAGCCATGATCTTGAACTTCTAGCTTCCGGAACAGTGAGGAAATAAATTTCCTATTGTTGAAGCCACCTGGTCTGTGGCCCTTTGCCACGACATTGCTGGCAGCCAAATGCAATCCTGTGCTGAAATGAGGCCCTGCTCCGACTCCATCTTTTCCTGCTCATCTCTCTGTTTGCACGTCCTGCGTGCACGCTCTCGGGAACCTGCTCTGGTTAGGCAGGGGCTGGCGGGGTCAGTAACCGCCATACACTAATTTGCCAACCCATTTTTCTCTCTTTACCATTCTAATCTGTTTCCCGATATATTATGAAATTCATGACATACAAAAGTGTGTGAAGATTAATATAAGTAAACTAATGAAAAGATAAAACAGGAACACTCACACATACACATACACTCATTCATCCATCTTGTCTTGACAGATACATTTCCCAAGAACATTGTGTTTGAAAAGGACATGGGGGGACACCAGGTGCTTATTTATCTATTAATATTTTACACAAGTAAATTGTTTTAGGAGACAGAGATATATGTGTCTTCTAGAAATGTAAATAATCACACAGGTGGAAGCAGGTTTCCCTCATATACACAAGTCTCTGTCATTACCCCATGCCAGCGTGTCTCAGACCTATGCGTGCATGAAAATCCACTGGGGGACTTGTTAGAGATGCAGACCCCGGAGCCCCACCCCCGGGAAGGAGACCGTGTGTTTGGAAACACTTCCATAAACCTCACGAGGAAGAACGCCAGCGCCTGTCGGGCGTGCGGGCACACCTGGTAGATGGCCATGGCGCAGTGCTCCTGCAGCTGCTCGTTCTCACTGTTCAGGTTCTTCACCAGGTTTTCGATGATCTTCTCTGCCTTGATCGCAGCGCGGTAGCTTTCCTAGGAAGAAGAACTTAACGATTTATGGGTGTATGAGGCATGAACAGACGTCCCTATCCACATTTATTAATAATGATGCTGAACAAACCTCCTTAGTAAATACACACCAAAGTCTAAGCTTCACACATCGGTACAACAGTAAGAGAATTAGTCAACATCTAAAAATATATGCCACACAGGTGCTGACTTAATTACTGTCCTATCACTTCATCGGCTCTTTCTAATAGAATGCTGATTTCTTGAAAAAGAATTCCCTTGAGCGATCACGAGAACCTTAAAAGTGATTTTTTTTTTGAGTAAAGAAAGGCAAGGTGAGAAAGCAAGAGCAGCAGAAGGGGAGCGGGTACCTCCGACGCACACTCCTGCAGTGTCCCCACCACGGGAATCAGCATGTTTTCGTGGGAAGTCTTCAGCAAGCGGGCCAGCAAAGGAATGCCCCCGGCTTTGCGGATGGCTTCTTTGTTGGCGTAACTCTTGCTGCAGCTCCACAGTGCCAGGGCCCCGCAGCGGGCCACTTCCACGTCCCTGGCATCGTACAGGCCCGGCTGAGCAGGCTCTGTTGAATTCTGAGCACAGTCAAGCAGAGCAACCTGTGATGGTAGATAAGTGAGACGCACGCTTTAAAATAAAACTTAATGCATCCTTCAAGAGATACAAGATTGCTACCAAGCTCACCACCACCAAAAATAAGCATGGTTTAAAATGTAGTTAGATAGAATGAACAATATCGAACAATATATTGAACTATAGTCAACAATAAGTTAGGGTATACTTTAAAATAACCAAAAGACTGCAATTGGAATGTTCCTAACACAAAGAAATGATAAATGTCTGAGGAGATGGACACCCCAAGGACTTGGATTTGATTGTTACACATCGTATGCCTGTACTGAAACATCGCATGCACCCCATAAATATTAATATATATAACAATTATATAACCATAATCATTAAAAAAAATTTTCAAGAATGTTTTTAAAATATCAACTTTCCTAGTACACAAAAGCCAGTGACAGCAAAGAAACAAATAAAACCCTTGAAAACACTTCCCTCCGGATTGGGGAGCTTTTTCATTTCCTTCCCACAAGAAATTTAATCCCACCAAGATAGTGTTTTCTTAATATGGCTCCAATATTTACAGCAATAACACGTGTAAACCACATCCTCGGCCCTAGCATCTCAGAAAACTAGCTTCCCTAAACCTCTAGAACTTTCTAATGAGAACTGAATGGCCTTTACACCCTTAAAACCAGGAGACCTCTTTGAAGGACAGACACCGCCACATGTGCTACCAAAACCAACCGAGCCAAACAGCACAGCTGCCGGCATCCACTGTTCCCTTTGCAATAACTGAAGTCACTGAAAGAAAACCTTGAGGGAAAGTGGTTTACTGTGAGGACACAGCAGTGGGTCACGCTGCCCCGTGGAGGAAGTGAAACCTCCCCAGAGATGCAAGTGCAACTGTCAGAGGAAGCCACCAGCCATTCTTGCAGGCTCACGGGCTCCTGCAGGGACTTGGAAGCCGTCATCTGTGGATGTCTACTCCATTCTTCTCTCTGCAGGCCCCATGACTGCCCATAGTCGTAACCACCGGTCCCAAATTTAGTAGACAATAGCCCAGGCTCAGTAGAGTCGCCCAATCCCAATGTCAAATTCCAGGCAGAGAGATCCAGGGGACACCTGTAGGTCTAACTGGTTATGGTCCAAGGAAAGGCAGGGACAAGGAGTATTGATGTGGCTTCCAGATACTGACTACAGGTGGGACAGCAATGTGGGAAAAGTTCTAAGACAATGGGATTGAACTCAGGGCAGATAGCCCTGATAATGTCTACTTGCATTATTCCCTCATTATCTATATAAAGTCCAGGCTCCTGAACTCTCATTTACTCACTGGACAAGGCCCTGCATGAGCAGCATGGTCCTTCATCTTCATGGCCCCACTGGCCCATCCACCCTAAGTCTGGCCACATTAAACCCCTCAAACTTGCCGATGGTCAGTGCTGTTTTCCAGCTTTGGGTCTTTACCAACATAGCTTCACCTTCCTGAAATGGCATGTCCAAATTGTCCCTGCAGGAATGAGTGTGGGTGTATGTGTGGGTGAGCCCTGTGATTCCAGGGTGTCCTCTCCAAGGCTGAGTTCAGCCTGACACCCCGAGCTGGTGGGATAGGCTCCAGCTACCCAAGACCCTGAACTGAAATAAGCAGATTGGAAAATGAATGAATGAATACAAATGATCATAAAATATAAATTCATAAGGTATGTGGTAATTATACAAATGAAAAATGATAAACAATGCCCTACGAAAGTGCTCAGTGAGCCCACCGTATTTGTGACTATTTGGGAACTGCGTGGAGGGAGGAGATACCCCTCATAATTTTTGCTTTGCAAACATTTATGCCTTGATGTAACCCACTACCACTATGACACTCACTGGATTCACCAGTAGCTTGGTAAATAATTATCTTGTTTTTAGTAAATGTATGTAGAGCTCACATTTATTTTAATGTTTAATATTAATAGTGTTTTGGGTCTTTACTTAGAAGACTTTGGCAGTGTTTATTGTGACCAGAAATATGGTAGGAACTTAATTCTTGTTTATATCAATTAGCCTATGATGAAATTGGATTCATTATATGTTGTTTTGCTTAAAACTGCCATTGCCAAGACCCTATCCATGATGTTAAGTGAGGACTTACTGTACTAGGTCCCCAAAAGTGATGCATAAGACTGCCATAAAAACACATTTTAGTTTTATGTTACATCACCCATTCTTAAAATTTAATGGGAGTAGTTTCAGTGGACAGCCACATTAGCCTACCAAATTATTTCATTATTTAAGAAGATGATAATCATAATCATAGTAATAATTATATTTTCCCCAACACTATTTATGAAAATTTTCAAACACAGAAAAGCTAAAAGAATTGTGCAGCGATCACACAGCAAACATCCATATATCCACCACCTAGACTGTAGAACTAACAATATGCTGTATTTCTTTTATCAACCTCTAACCATCTATTCATCCATCCATCCAACCGTAAGTCCATCTCGTTTTTGAAGCAAATAATGACATTTACAGTGCTTTACAAATAACAAAACACAGAATCTCTTTTAGTAAATTTCTGAACCCATTTCTCAGTGTACATATTCACATTAAAATCCTTATTAATCCACTAGATATTTATTAACCTTTTATATGTGTAAAGTACTGCACTCAGTGCGATGGAAGACACAAGATGAATGAGACATGCCCCTCGTGTGAGGAACTCCGAGTGCAGAAATGGAGACAGGCCAACAAGATAAAAGCTGGGGAGACACAAGATCCATTGATCCTTACGAAGGAGAACGAAAATACACTTCTACACTGCATTAACTTTTATTTTATTATTATTTTTTTTTTTTGAGACAGAGTGTCACTTTGTTGCCGGGCTAGAGTGAGTGCCGTGGCGTCAGCCTAGCTCACAGCAACCTCAAACTCCTGGGCTTAAGCGATCCTACAGCCTCAGCCTCCCGAGTAGCTGGGACTACAGGCATGCGCCACCATGTCCGGCTAATTTTTTCTATATGTATTTTAGTTGGCCAGATAATTTCTTTCTATTTTTAGTAGAGACGGGGTCTCACTCTTGCTCAGGCTGGTCTCGAACTCCTGCCCTTGAGTGATCCACCCGCCTCAGCCTCCCAGAGAGCTAGGATTACAGGCGTGAGCCACCGCGCCCGACCTGCATTAACTTTTATTAACGTCCTGACATGGCAAAGGTGGTGAGCAGAATTCTGATTGTTTTTCTTTTGGTAACCATTATTTTTTAAAAAATCACTTTTTCTGATTATAAAAGTAAGACATACATAGAAGACAAAATGGCAAATGTAGAAAAACTGGAAGAAAAATCAGTAATTATTTCAGAGAAAACCCCCAAGAGCAATTTTGTGTGTTTATTTCTAGTGGTTTTTTTCCCTCTATTGGAAGGGTAGGTCTTTAAAAATACGGATCATAAATATCAACAGTTTTAAATTCTGTTATGATGTTACATAATCTTAAATATTATACACTTTATTCCTTGCTACTAAATAGACTTCCAAAACACAACAGTGATGGCTGACTGTAGATGTTTCTTATGGTTATGCTGCAGACTCTCACATTGATCACAAATTGTTAAACACCTGGGCTGTTTTCAGTTCTGTCTTCCCACCAACAATGAGATGACTAAGAGCCTGCAGCTCCGACTGCCCCTGTGGGAGAGAGTCCTCACTGTGAGGTCACCACATCAGAGGCCACGAGAAACCAGACGCTTCGCACTGCGCAGGTCTCCCCGTCTCTCACTGTCCCTGCTCATGTGCACGACAATGTCGTAGGTGGTGACAATCACGTCTACTTTAAAAATTTTCTGTTTCTTTGAAAAATGAGTTTGAACATGTTTCTTGGCCACTGACTGATGTAAATATGCAAAAATAATTCTTAAGGACATGTGACACAAAAACAAGAGTCCCAGAACATGCCGATATGGCTGTGGAATGTCCAGAGAGGCCAGTAAGGACAGCAGGGAGTCCCTTCCCCTCTCATCTCCTCCCCTGCCCTCCCCGTCCTTTCCCTGGCGTGCCCTGCTGGCGACGCCAGTGCCACTCACCAGTCTGGTGATGCCTCCATGCTTCCTCACCAGCTGCCGGGCTCTTCTAAACTTGGCGACATTGGCAATGGTCTCAGCCGCCAGACATTTCAGACTCTTGTGCGGGGAATCGAGTATATTCACCATAATTGGTAATCCCCCAAGGTCAACAATATTACGTCTGATTTGAGGATTATGACTGATTTCCTTCAGGATTTTTAATGAACCAATCTGCATGAGAAAAAAAAAGTTATAGATGAATGAGTGCTGAATACATAATCAGTGTGATGTTTTTTGAAAATTCCAAGGCTTAAAATCCTTTCCCAATTAAGATTTTTCAGAAGTAGCGTCCACTCCAGTGGTTACACACATCCTCCGTGTTTTCCTCCACATAGGTAAACACACGTGCATCAGCGATGAATGAGGAAGAGCAAGAGAAAGAGGAAAAGCTGAAAGAAGAGAAAGTGCAGCTCATAAAAATAGCAGGCTGGTTACCAGCAACGACAGCAGGTAAAGACAGGAAACAGGTAGCAAGGAGAGGCAGACACCTGGAGCCAAGAAGACAGCACAAGGAGGTGAGAACTCGACCCCTCGTATGTTGGGACGGAGCCACTCACCTTACATTTAACTTCATCTGTCTCAAGCAAATTTATTAACACCTCCAAGCCTCCGACATCTCTGATTGCCAACTGGCAGGTCTCTTGAGCTAAGTTGAAATCCCTCATTGAACACAACGCAATCACTGTAGCTGTCTGATTTCCTCCCTATAAAGATACGATGCCAGAGACGGTTAAATAAAACCACATTCCCAGAGGAATGTACCAAATGGTTATGAATCCATGCACTACTCTGAGTGGCTATAATTTGTTAAACGAATCGGGTATAGCTGAAGCATGGAAAAGCTGCAGAGAGCATCATAAAACATTGTTCCAATTAAGAGTCAACATCTAAAGGGGGTCTGTCTCCTTGAAACAGCTACCTTAGGTGGCATCAGTATATTAAAGAGAGTCGAGGGGCAAGGCTTGCGAGATAGACTGAGGAATGGCAGCTGTACATGGAGGTAAGAGATGGTCCCCTCCCACCGCCAGTTCTTGAACAGTGTGTTGTGCAATGCTGCGTCTGAAAATTATTCTTACAGATGTGGGTAGAACATTCGGGAATAGAAAGAACCTGGAGAAAGGGAAACTGTACATCAATGCAGACTGGGACCTAGAGCAGGTGGAGGGAGGGCTGTGGGTTTGGAAAGAGAAGCCAATTCCAGTAGGACCTGGAAATGGGCTCGAAGGGCAGGACGAAGAAGAAAGAGAGCTTTGCCAGGTGAGCGAGAGGCTGGCCCAACGCAATCGTGCCAGTGTCTGCTTGGCGAATCGCCACAGGTCAAGAGCAATGGTGAGCTGCTCCTTTAAGATAAAAAACAAAATCTGAATGATTAAAAAAAATTAATGACTGATCCGTAAACCAGACCTGCTAGGAGATTAAAACCTGAATTCATTGCAGAAATTCTTAAACAATGTCCACCGGTCATGACTGCTTTGAAAATCTTCTGAAGAACATAGCGCAGTGCATATCGCTACAGAGACTGGTTGGCAAATAAGAGTGCTGGTGTAAGTACTGAAGCCGTTCATGACACACAGAACCTGTATTTCTGCTGGATCTAAGAACAGACTATTTTTGTAAATGGTGCTCATGATAGACAACCTGTAATCCCTGCCTCAAAACAGTACCAATGGCCTCAAATTGCTCTCTCTTTTAAGGAGAGAAACCTTCAAATTATATTTATTTTCATTTGCTAATCATTACTTTGCATTGTCATTATCTATTTTTATATATGAAAAATTACACACATAAAATATATATATACAATAGATAACATATGTTATCTATTGTATAATATATACATTATTATATATAAATGTTTTATGCTTATATATAAATATAGAAATTTAGAAATATATAAAATATATAACTATTAAAAATATTTTTATATAATAGATAATCTGTATAATGGGCTTAGCACAGAAAACAGAAATTACACTCAAGTGCCCAGCCCCGTCCTCCTTCGTACCACAC
>CM052453.1:18130847-18175085 GCA_028533085.1 Varecia variegata
TAGACCCTTACCAGCAGGAGTCCAACCCCGAAAACCAGGGGGGGTTGAGGAAGTGGGGAAAAGGCAATATTGGGAAAAGGAAGAGAAAGCACAGTGCACCGTCTCCGAGGGTAGAGTGCTTAGGGACCAGCGCCCGGTGATCCAGGGCGGTAGAGGGTTCAGGAACTCTGTGTGATGGTGTTAGGGTATTACATGTCAAGGCATTATGCCGCCCCAGCTCAAAAGCAGAGTCTTTCTGCAGACATGTAGAGATATAAGGTACAGATAATTTATCCTTTGTTTTGTTTTGAGTTCTATTCTTCTCTTTTTGAAAGTATAGAAGTTGTTAGGAATGGGATAGATTCACCTCTATCTTCAGAGAACCTAGACTTGCAAGCTTTCAGAAAGGGGTCTCTGTCAATAGCTATATTGGGGAGCTCTTTAAAAAAATAGATGGGCTAGATGTGGTGACTCACACCTGTAATCCCAGCACTTTGGGAGGCTGAGGGAGCAACTTGCAGACAGAAGTTTGAGACCAGCCTGGACAACACAGCGAGACCCCATCTCTACTAAAAAAATTTAAAAAATAGCAGAGTATGGTGGCAGGCACCTGTAGTCCCAGCTACTCCAGAAGCTAGCTGGGAGGATCATTTGAGCCCAGGAGTTCAAGGCTGCTGTGAGCTATGATCACACCACTATGCTCCAGCCTGGGTGACAGGGCAAGATCCTGTCTCAAAAAAAGAAAAAAATGGATGGATTAGACTCTGAGACAAGGATAGCGTCATGCCCACGAGCTAATGCAGGTCACTAACTGGTGAGCAGCAGAGTCGGCCCTTGCCAAGTGGCAGAATCTACTGTTGGTTAATCTGATGGCAAAATTTGAATTTACTTTACATGAGATTTTCCAAGGAAAAAGTATGGAGTAATATTTAAATTTGAAGACGTCCCAGCTGCCTGTGTGCAATTCTTCCTCGCCATGATGCAACACTAACTGGGCCACCCGTCAGCTCTCGGCTCCAGTGACTGCTCCTCAGAGAGGCCGTCGCTGCCCACCCACCTGCGGAAGCCTCCAAGTCACTCCCCGAAGGACGTATGACGTGTCTGTGTCTTGTCGTCTGTCTTCTACCACTACAGGGTAAGCTCCGTGACAATAAGGACCTTTTCTGTCTCTTCAAATCTGGATCCCTACGATCTCCAGGGGTGACTGACATATGGAAGGAACAAAATTAATGACTCACCTGTCAAAGACAGCTTGTCCCTGACGCTCTGTGTTGAAACAGGCACCAGAAAGTCAAGGCCCACGTTTTCTTGGACAAGGTCCATAGAACCAGTTTGAGGATTCTAAGTGGCTGGTTCTCCCTGTGTAACTGTCTCTGTGCAAATCTCCCCTTTCTATAAGGACACCAGTCACCTTGGATCAGGGCCCACCCTAGGACCTCATTTTAACTTGACTACTTCTGTAAAGACCCCATCTCCAGTAAGGTCCCACTCTGACATACTGGGGACTAGGACTTCAACATATAAATTGGAGGGGACACAATGTAACACATAGCGTTCTGTGAGCAGCTGACTTGCAGGTTTCAAGGGCCCATTCGTGTGTCTTAGAGCAGAGCCAGATGCTAAGGCAGCCAACAGAAGCGTGTAGAGGCCATTACCAGGGAGCACGCAACAGGCAAGGTTGGTTTGAGAGTCCAGTACCTCAATCAGGGAAAGACTGAGACAGATGAGACCTCCTGAGGCTTGCAAGGAAGGACAGTCCTTTATATGGTACAATAATGGAGTTAAGTCTCATTACAGGGCAGGATCACCTCTCGATGGAATTTTTCAGACGTTTTCAACAGGAATTCTGATTAGAGGAAATTGCATGACGTCTTACGAATTTCTGAAGACCAAATTCACCAGATCCTATCTTCTCTTGCAGATAAAGACACAATCATAGAAGTGCAACTTTACCTGCTTCCCTCTGCCTGAGGTGTAGACCAGTGAAATGGCTCCTTCTCCTTAGATTCTCACCTCCTGGACATTGATTTACTCAATAAATGCCTTCTGGATACTGGTATGGACCAGGCTCTGTTGGCAGAGCTGGGCTGTCCAATTCAGGTCCCGGGGTGTGGCGGGGAAGGAGTCCACTAAATTCTACTAAGAATTTTTGGAACAGAGGGACAGCCAGCAGCATGGAGCACAGGCAGCAAAGGAGAGAGAGGAGAGAATGGGTAGGTGGGTAGGATTGCATGAGTTAGGGTCCTTCAGCCAGGAGAAGACTGAAATATTAGTCGGAGAACAAATGAAAGTTATTGGAAGATTTTAAGCAGAGAGCGACGTGCTCTGATTTCTGTTGTTAAAAAGCCATCTGGTTATACTGCGGAAGTAAACTATAGAGACACACGAGTAGAAAGAAAGAGACTATTAATAAGGCCCCTTGGCTTAGGCTCCCCAGGACATAGCCTCCCAGGTAGAGGGAAGCAGGTGAGAACTGTATCAAGGAGTGCCCTCCCAGGGCGAAAGCCACAGGATTAGACAGAGAGAGAAGGTGACCTGCAGGGCGGTCACAACCATCCCATGGAGAGCCCTGGACTGGGGTGGCCCAAGAGATTTCCCATATTGAGGCAAGCTGGCTGGGATTTAGATCCCTACCTCAGCACATCATTATCGGCCAGTCCCAGGATGCCGGCTGTCCCCAGAAAGAGGGCGTGACCTCAGCCTGTAGGTTGAGGCCGGCCAGCTGCTCGCACTCCCCAGCAGCTGCGGGCAGGGGTGCTTGAGTCCTGCAGAGGCAGGGCAGAGCGGAGGATCTGGACAGTCGCACAGCTCGGATGCACTGGCCTCGGGCAGTACATCTGGGAGCAGCTCCTCCGGGATTCTCTGGGCATCTTTGCCTGGGAAACTTGCAAGAGAAAGATAAGAGACAAAATTGTGACCCCTGGCTCTGCAGCTGCGCTCACAGCCAAAACTATGCATCTCCCTCCTCTTCTCACGTGTCACTGGCACCTTTGCTGATCTGGGTGGCTTCCCTGGCGGGGTGGCCCTGGGTGTCACTTCTGATGTGTCTGAACCTCCTCTGGTATCATGCCCTTCTCAAGTGCTGGCTACTCTCTTTGTTCCTTTACCAGCAAAGTCAGGCGAGGCAGCACTAAGCAGCTCACGGTGGCTCCCGGGTTCCTCACCCCACTGCGTAATTGCAGCCCTTCCTCCTCCCAGTGCTCTGGGTCAACTTCTCCTACCGGGATGGCAACTCCTTTGTTTGCCTGTTTGTCTCCTGTGTAAAGAGCCCAAAGTTACAGAGTAACAGCATGACAAAGTTCTATATCCCTTGGTGGAACATTCCTCCTCTAGGAGCCGGGACCTCTGGATGGGCAGAGTCCAGATTTGCAGTGTCAGGAAGCACAAATGGCCCCAAATGATGGCTGAGCATGGCCGCTTCTTCACGTCTTGGTTCCAGAACCCTTAGGTGCCTCACCCCTGTGTAACGGCTGTTGATTTAGGGCACACCCTGCAGCCTGGAGGGTGAGGGTCTCAGCTCCAAGCTGGCACTTCAGCCACACCTTCAAAGTCCCCATGGCTCTATTAGGACAGTAGCCAACAGCAGAAACTAGCTACTTAGGATATTACAAGTGCCCCTTCTCTGAAAGCGTTGAGACGGTGACCATCTATAGAAGAGATGGAGGAGGAGGTGGCGGCTACACATGGGCCCACCAACCTGAGTTCCCTCTTGCCGGTGCTCACCTACCTAATGCCATTGTTGGTGTCCAACCTGCCAACAGCAGACACTGACACCAGACCTTTAATATGGCACCACCCCTGGGGAGACCAACCAGTCCCTGGTAGCAGGTCAATTACATCACATACCTTCCACCTTGGAGGTGGCAGAACGATTCCTCCTCACTAGGACTGGTGTGTACTCCTGATGCGGGGTCACCGGCTCCGCCCGCACCGCCATCAAAATGCCTGACTCACCCTGGTATCCCACGCAACACTGATACCTCACAACGAGAGACTCATTTTAGTTTATTTATTTATTTATTTATTTAGAGACAGGGTCTTGCTCTGTCACCCAGGCTAGAGTGCAGGCCCAGTTATAGCTTATTGTAACCTCGAACTCCTGGGCTCATGTGACCCTCCCACCTCAGCCTCCCCTGTAGCTGGAACTACAGGCATGTGCCACCATGCCTGGCTAATTTTTTTTATTTTTTTGTAGAATTGGGGTCTCACTATGTTGCCCAGGCTGGTCTTGAAGTCCTGGCTTCAAGTGATCCTCCCGCCTCGGCCTCCCAAAGTTGTGGGATTACAGGCGTGAGCCACCACACCTGGCCCAAGAGACTCATTTTAGAGCAGCAAAGATGCAAATATAGGCTCATGAGTATGAGAGCCACCAGTCTTACCTTGGACGATATATACCACCCAGAGGCAGCCATCCTGATAGGACAGCGGAATGACCTGTCCAAGGCTCAGGTAAGGTGCCGGGATGGCACAACACCTTACAGAGTTGGGTCTCCATCCTCCAAGATGTATGTGTTCAGAATTAACAGTGGATGTTTGATGCGTAGCACTGTTTTCCTTAATAGGGAGAATTCATAGGTGTGCAACACAAAGAGCAAACCTTCTTGCTATAGCTCTCAGGGACCTACTTGTGGAATTCGGGCTTCCTATCCCCAAGACCTTGGGCTCTGCCAGGCTGAGGCCCTACTTGCTATGGGGAGACTCCTTCCATCGGGGAATACAGTAAGGGTTCCGTTAACCTTGAAGCTGTCACTACCACCTGGCTACTTTAGGCTCCTCGTGCAAGTGAACCAGCAGGCACAAAAGGAGGGAGTGATTACACCAGTCATGTCACCGATTGGTCATGATCACTGTGAGAGCTAGGACGCTAGCACCGGGAAGGAGGATGTTTAGGATCCAAGGTCCCAGGGGATTCACGTGGTCTGTTCTTGCACACCTTGCAATAATCGTGAATTGCAAGTCACAGCAACCATGGCCAGGCCAGGCCAAGGCAACTGAAGACTTGAACTCTGCAGAAACAGAGTTCATCCCACCGGGCAAGCACCCCAGACCAGCCAAAGGGACATTGAGAATGCGTGATCAGCTGCTTCTTTCCCGCTTGTCTTCATTATTTCTTACCTGTAGTTTCACCTGTCCTTCAGGTGAGAAAGGCCAGGCAAGAGAGAGGACGAAAGGACAAGGAACCTCCTCAATGATGGGCCCTGTCATTAGTGACCTTCGCACTCTCTGCTTGAGGCCCAGGCTGGCTTTCCCTTGTGGGTGTGTTTCTTGCCTCTTTGGAAACTTTGCCTCATTGGTGCCCTTTCCCTTCTTTTTCATTCCACCCTGGATCATGTGTCTCCATCCTGCCCTAGTCTTGGGAATCTGGCAGCTCCCTACACCTGCTGTCCCCTGGGGTCCTATAGCTGCCATCCCACCTCCTCTGCCCACCAGTGCATTTGCCCCACAGTCTAAATCTGGTCTGTGGGAAGCACTCACACACTATTTGCCCAGCAAACTCCGGAAATGCAGGTCAGTCCCATCCTCTGCAAAGCCACCAGCCACCACACCCCGCCTGTCTCTTAGCCCCAAGACACCTCAGGTGGGCACCAGACCCTTGTCCATTGTGGTCTCCCCCAGCCCCAGCTGCAAGGCGGAAAAGACACAGATTTCATTCTCTGAGCGATCTCCTTCAACCCCTCTTCCCTCTTCCTTTCTGAGTTGAGGTCGGGGACAGCAGGGCGGTGAGTAGAGGGGCGGTGACCAGCGTGGCTCTCTCCAAAGAGCTCCTCCCTGGAAACCCACTGATTTCCCTTCCGTGACTTCAGTGCGAGTGAGTCAGGTAATTGACTTTCCAGTTACAGCTTTTACAGTTTTATATCTCAGCCCGGAATGAATTGTCTATTGTATCTTGTACGAATGAAACCATCCTAACATCTTATTTCTTAGGTGTGTGTACCTAAGAATGGTACACTGTGGATGGGTACCAGCGTGTCGATGACACACGTTGCCTTAGAAAGTGAATGGGGGGACGGGGGAAGAACCGTTCATTTTTCTTATTTGTAAACCTTTTAATCTTTTAACATGTTGCAGCGAGCCTGTGTTCTGTTAGTAAAAAATCAGGATAGTGTGGCTGGGCGCAGTGGCTCACGCCCATAATCCTAGCACTCTGGGAAGCCGAGGCGGGCGGATTGTTTGAGCTCAGGAGTTCGAGACCAGCCTGAGCAAGAGCGAGACCCCGTCTCTACTAAAAATAGAAAGAAATGATCTGGACAGCTAAAAATATATGGAAAAAACTAGTCGGGCATGGTGTCACATGCCTGTGGTCCCAGCTATTCTGGAGGCTGAGGCAGGAGGATCGCTTGAGCCCAGGAGTTTGAGGTTGCTGTGAGCTAGGCTGACGCCACGGCACTCACTCTAGTCTGGGCAACAGAGTGAGACTCTGTCTCAAAAAAAAAATAAATAAATAAATAAATCAGGATAGTGTAAGAAACAATAGACATAGGAAATGAGCAAATTTAAATTCCATGTATTAATTAAAGTTAGGCCAAATGTCACAGATCAAAGTATAATAGGTTATTTCGTCTGTATCAAACAAAATGATTTTGATTCTAAAATAAACCTGTAGCTTTCCCTTAAACATTTTGAAGTATGAAGTAACTTCACGGAGAAAAGGTGTTCTCTCTGATTCTTGGCTGGTATTCACGTGTAGTGTGGGTTCGTTGGCCTTTTTACTGGAAAACTTGAGCTTGAAAACAATCTACATGACTGGAATCTCGAATTGAATTTTGGGGGGAGAAAAAGAAGCTAAACCCAGAAATGTGCACTCTCTCCTCAGTTTGATCGACCCCTCTAGAGATGGTGGAAGTGGTCCTGGGATCGTGGTACTTCAAACCCACGCACTGTAGCACTAAATTTCCAGTCAAATATGGGCCGTGTCCACATCCCCCAAACCCAGTAAAATGACAAAGAGGGAAGAGAATGGGAGGAAAGATGAAACAGGCAAAACACGTCAACGGGATGCGGCCAATAGGAAGCGGAAGAGTTGAAGAAGCTGAGCAGAGAGGAGAGAGAGGTAACCTACAGCTTGCAGGGTCAAAGCCAACAGAAACACAACATTTGCACATCGCGGACCCTGAGGTGTCTCTGAGAGCCAGGGTGCGGGTGGGTGGGAACAGGAAGGTCGCTTGCAGGTCTTGTTCAAGGGGCAGCTGGACTCTGTATGCTTTTCCGCAACAGAAAGGTTTCCCACTGAGAGCACCGTGCTGAAATCGTGGGCACACTGAACGCTGAGAGCCTGCTCGGCCCCTCTCCTAGCCACCTGCCTCGCACCGGCAACCGGTGTCCCTCTGCAGGCAGAGCTGGGACTGACCCGCCCGCAGGCAAGGACCTGCGGGTGCTCACATGCGTGTCTTCCCAGTAAAATATGCAGGTTTCAGAATAGGGAAAGCCATGGATATCATCGGGAAGGAGTGATGGAACAGAATTATACCTCTTCTTCCAGAGTAAGAAGTCAATAATAATATCCAAAAAAGAAAAATTAAGTATTAACAGTTTAAGTACATAATTTAGAAATAGAGGAATGTTTGAACAATACTAAAGACAACGGTTAGAGCTGTTGCCCATCACTATGACTTAAGACAAGAACAACCAGGAGCAAATCAATATTTCAAGTAGAACCAGGGCCAACCACTTTTTAAAAAATTTACATATTTATTTTAGAGATAGGGTCTCACTCTGTCGCTCAGGCTGGAGGGTAGTGGTACAATCACAGCTCACTGCAGCCTTGAAATCCTGGGCTTAAGGGAACCTCCCACCCCAGCCTCCCGAGCAGCTAGGACTACAGGTGTGCACCACCATGCTCGGTTAACTTTTAAATTGTTTTTGTTTTTTGTTTTGTTTTTTTTTTTTTTTTAGAGACAGGGGTCTCACTGTGTTGCCCAGGCTGGTCTTGAACTCTTGGCTTCAAGTGATCCTCCCACATCGGCTTCCAGAAGTGCTGGGATTACAGGCTGTGGTGGCTCATGCCTGGCCAGAGCCAACCACTTTGTAGAAGGCTTCTTCTCCATTATCCAGGCCATTATCACAGGAGCTGAAGCTGCTGTGTGATAGTCAGCTATTGCTGCAGCATAACAAATTGTCTGCAAACTCAGTGGCATACGTGTATTTATACTCACACTGGAGAACCTGTAGGTCATTTGCAGTTTCAATTGCAGCTTGGCTGATCTAGGCTGGGCCTGACTAAGTGGCTGTTTCAGGCTGGGTTTGTTTCCAGGTTGTAAATCTGCTCCACATGTCTCATTCTGGAGCAATAACTACCTGCAGCATGTTCTCGTCATGGCGGTCACTCTCACGGACATTCCAAGTCTCGGATTGCATCACCCACACTGGCATCCCATGGACCAAATCGAGTTATCTGGCCACGCCCAAAGTCAAAAGGTGGGGAGCTATTATTTGCCCCCCAGGAAACCATGGCAAGGGTGTGGAGACATAGCACCACTACAAGAGAGCAAAGAAATGATTGGGACTAACGATTCAATCTGCCAAGCGCCTTCTTCATCATATCTCATCATTTATCAAATGTGTTCTGATCTTGGTCATTCCCAGTGCATACCATGCTGCTTTGGGCACTTTGTCTTGTTCCATCCTCTAGCAAGAATATTTGGGAGGAATAGCAGAAATAATGGTTAAATGTTCAAGTTTGCCTCTTTTTAATGCAGTTATTTTAAATCTTTAATATTTTTATAAGTATTTAAAGTCTCACCGTTGTATTCTAAGCTCTCTCTTCTATCTCAATAAGAATAAAAAAGAATACTCTTAAAAAAATGTTTGAACTCGTATTATGTCCAGTGGCACTTGTTGTAGATTTTTTTAAAAGTAAAAAGTTAGAGCAAAATACCCTGGAATGTAGGGAAGGTTATTTGATATAGAAAATGTGTAGTCTAGCCAAGAAGTGATTACTCCAGAAATCCTCATGGAGAATAAAGGATTTAATGTGAGACTTGATATTTTGGAAAAACAAACTGAGGATTAATAATATCCGGGTGATGTCTCCCAATAACACCAAAGGAAACACCGAAGACGTCTTAAAAGAATGACTTCCAGATGCCCAGTAAATCATGTGTCCACACCGAATGAGAACACAGCTTCGGGGGGATATTTCTTATTTTGAGAAGAGACGCATTCTTTGGGTGACTAGTAGTATTTTGCACTTCAACTTCATAATATTATTAAAGAGACAAAGAGCCAAGAGCATTATCCTTTTTCAAAGAATGAAACGATGAATAAACTATTTGCAACGAATATCCATTTTACTATTCGATGTGACTTATTTGTAGGAACATAAATAAATTAGGGTTTATGGTGAGGTATCTGTTTATTTCATTGACTGGAATACAGCTCAAAGTCTTGTTGAGCTGGAGAAGGATGATTGTAAAAAGAAAGGTAGGAAAAGAAAACTGGGATGACGTTTTGTGCATAGGAAGGTTCTTAGATGTACGAATTTTTGGAAGAATCTGGAATCTTGACACTGATTTCCTATAAACCATCTACACCTTTCGGAAAGAACTCACGGGCACCCAGTTTGGTCACCAGGTCCCGTATTTCAGGCCCTTCCAGGTCTGGAGTCATTTTCTCCTCCGCGCTCCGTTGTGGGTTTGCACCAGTCGGAACGCACCAGAACACATTAGCTCTCGGAGTTGGCATCACCAAGTGCATTTAGTGAGGTCACTGGCTTTCAGTTTTCCATACTGAAATCTTCCTTCGACTTTCTCTGTGGTTAATTTTCCCATCTTTACGTTACCTGGCAAGGATTTTCTTGGTCTTGTCACTGGATTGAAAAACAACAGCCCCAGCAACAGCAGCAGGAGCAAAACTAGTTTCTAAGGAACACAAACAGGTTGTAATCGGATAGTATAGAACCGAAATGTGAATGTGTGTATTCTCTGAAGGATATTCCTTTTAATCAATTAGATTTCCTATAGAGGATATTAAGCACAAATGGACCGTTTGGCAATTGCCATGGATATTAAGTGTTTGAAGTAGAAAGAAAAAAGGGGAAGTCTAAATGAACCAAACTAATCTTCTAATTTTCTATTTCCTTCCTAACTGGCACATCAGCTGAAAGTGAGAGGCAGAAGGCTAGATTAACAAACCGTGTGCTATACTGCCAGTTGTCATCTGAGGGAACTGTTTCTTCCTGTGTCATGTTGATTACCTAAGTGTTACAATAATATCTCAGGAGCACGTTGGGATTAGGAGAGCAGTGATGACTTTTTCCCTTTCTTTGCAGAAGTGTCTACTTCCTTGGCTTCCGTAAACTCACTCTGTATTAGTTGAGATTAGGTTCTGGTGAGAAACACAGACTCCCAAAACAGGGGCGTGCGGGAGACAGAAACTGATTGTTCACAACAGTCTGGAGAGAACAGTCAAGGTTGCAGCTGTGGCTTGACTCTGGAAACCCAGGCACGTTGTCCACTGTGCAAGACCCAAGTCCCCAAGACCTGCCGTCTCCAGCCGCCATGACCACAGGCCAGCCAAGAAGAGGAGGAAAGCCTAAAGAAAGGGGACAAAGGTCACCAACTGGCTTTCTTTCTGGAAATTGCCATACCACAATTCTATTAATACTTATACCTCACTGGCCAAAATTATTTATACCGAACATTTTTGCTTTTGATATTTTAAAGCTCTCAAGAGGTACATAGAAATTTAAATTTGTTATATTGTCTTGGGATTTGACCCTTTTGTCATTATAAAGTGACCTTGTTTTCCTCTTGTAATGATTTCTGCCTAAAAGTCTGTTTTGTCTGATTTTAATAGAGGTAGACCAGCTTTCTTTTTGGTGTTTTCTTGGTATATCTTTTTCCATCTTTTACTTTCATTCTGGAGACTTATATTTTAGATATGTTTGCTGTAACACACATGTAGTTGCTTTTGACAAAATGCAGTTGGACAATCTTTGTGTTTAACAAAGGCATTTAATTTATGTACATTATGTGTCATTTTATTTTGTGCTATTTGTCCCATCTTTGCTAGAGTTCTTCTTCTCTCCTCTGCTGCCTTCTTTCTTCTTATTTTGTCCACTACTATTTGGAAGTCATGTACTCTGATACTATTCCTTTAATGTTTACCCAAAAAATACCATGCATTATTAACTTATCAAAGTCTCAGGATAATCAATATCTTTACCCATCTCTGGAACATTACCCTCATCCTATCAGGATTGTATGCCACCTGGAATGAGATGCCATTGTGGCCATGCATTTAAATTATTTTTTTAAACTCCTTAAAACACAAATGTCGCTATTGCATAGAATTATCTTATTTATATTTATCCATATATTTACCAATTTCTCAGCTCTCCATTTCTTTTAACAATTATTTAGGGGTGACTGACATACACTAAATTGCACGTATTGAAACTGCACAATTTGAAAAGTGTTGACGTATGTGAAACAATTCCTACAGTCAACAGAATGAACGTATCCTCACCTCCAAAAGGTTTCTCATGTCCTTTTCTAATCTTTCCCTCCTGCCATTCCGTTCTACTGTTGGTGGTGTTTCAGGAAGAGCCTAAATCCAAATCCCATTACTCTATCTTGGCTATTAATGAAGTCCCTCTCCATTTCTGTTTGTATCTCAGACTTTGACGAGAGATCACTTCCGTTCTATCTCTAGCACACTCTAGGTTTTCCTTTAGCACAGGTCTTCCTCTGGCAAACTCCTCTGAGTACTTGATGGCCTGAGAGTGTCACCATTTTGGCTTCATGCAGACAAGAGTTTTTTCCTAAGTGTGGAGTTTTAGGTTGAAAACAGTTTTCCCTTTGCACACTGCATATGTTATTCCACAGTCTTCTGGCTGCCTTTGTTGCTGTCAAGAATGAACTATAGGTGTCTTGCTCCTTTGAAGGTAATATCATACCTGTCCTTTAAAAATCTTCTGTCTTTATCACTCTCTAGTTTCCCTAGGATTTGTCTAATTGTGGGTTTTCTTTGTATTTATTCTTCAAGATTTTCACTGTGCTCTTAAATCTGGAGGAAAATGCTTTTCATCAGTTCTGGAAAATTATCAGCCATTGTATTCTGAAATATTACCTCTGTCTCCCTCTTCTCTCTCTCTCTCTCTCTCTCTCTTTTATTTTTTCTGGAACTTTAGTTAGACACATTTCCACTCTATTCAATATTTTTCTTACCATTCTTTTCCCATACTTTGCATCTCATTTCTGTGCAACATTCTGGATAATTTCTTCATGCCTATTTGTCTTTGAGATCACTAATTCTCTTTTCAGCTGCATCGAATCTACTGTTAAGCCCATCCATGGAGGTTTTTTGTTCACTTTGGTTATTATATTTTTCATTTCTGGATACTCTGGTTGTTGCCCAAATATAATTGATCAGTCTGTACAGTTTCTTGTACAGATTTTAAAACTTTTCTTTCATTTATTTAAACATGCTAACCATAATTATTTTGTAATACACACCTCATTATAACAACATCTGAAGTACTTTTGAGTGTGTTTTTGTTATCCCTACTCTTGCTGCTTCTTACTCATGGTACTTTGTTTCCCTGTATTTTGAATGATTTTTGGCTGTGAGATGTTCATTTTCCTTGGAAATTTCTTTTTCTTTTTTTTTTAATTTCAAAATATTTAGGGGGTACAAGTGTTTTTGTTACAGGGATAGCTTTGATAATGCTTTAGTCTGGGCTGTAAGTGTGTCCATCACCCGAATAACGTTCATTGTACCTGTTAGGTAGGTTTTTACCCTTTCCTCTTGATTTCCAATGATTTTTACCTCTTTCCGTACCCATGTGTGCCCATGATGTAGTTCCAAACTATTAGAGAGTACATGTGGTGTTTATTTTTCCATTCTTGAGACACATCACTTAGGAAAATGGTCTCCAGTTCCATCCAAATTGCTGCATAAGACTTTAATTTGTTCCTTTTTAATGGCTGAATAGCACTCCATGGTATATATATATACCACATTTTGTTAATCCACTCATGAATTGATGGGCACTTGGGTTCATTCTGTATCTTTGCAATTTTGAATTGTGCTTCAATAAACATTCAAGCACAGGCATCTTTTTGATAAAATGCCTTCTTTTCCTTTGGGTAGATACACAGTAGTGGGATTGCTGGATTGAATGGGAGGTGTTTTTTAGTTCTTTGAGAAATCTCTGTACTGTTTTCCGTAGAGGTTGTACTAGTTTACAGTTCCACCAACAGATATAAGCATCCCTTTCTCTCTATGTCCATGCCACCATCTATTGTTTTTGGACTTTTTAATATAAGTCATTGTAACAGAGTAAGGTGATATCTCATTGTGGTTTTAATTTGTATTTCCCTGATGATTAGTGACATTGAGCGGAAATTTATTTTTTGAGGAAATTCTTTGGGAACTGGGAAAAATAAACTCACTCCAGACAGGATTGGCATTTGCTTCTGCCAATACCTGGGGACACTACATACCCAAGACTACTTTAAACTACTGGAATCATTTTTATATACTTGGCTATAATTTTTTATTTAACAACATATCATGAAATGTTTGTAATTCCAAGTAAATCTATCTACTCGTTATTTTTAATGAGTGCATAGAATTCTATAATAGGGATATAGTATTACTGATTTAACCCATCAACTGTCGATGGACTTTTGAGTTTTTAAATTTTTGCTATTAGAAACAGATGTGCATTTTTATATATTAATACATAGCTTTACATACTTGCATAATTATATATTCCATACTGCGATGGCAAAGAGAGTGTACATTTAAAATATGTTTAATACATACTGCACACAACTTTTCAAAAAGATTCTACTTATGTACAACTCACCCATACATAATCATGTCCTTGAAAACACTGTATGTCCGCAGTCTTTATATTTTGCTGCTCTCATGAGAATATTATTGTTTTAATCTGCTAATATCTTACTACTAATAAGCCTGAGCATATTTGTTGTGTCTACTGACCATTTGCTTTTATCTTTTATTGCTGTTCATTTACTTTGCCCATTTTTATAATTTTTTTCTGTGTCATTTTCTTATTAATTTGTAGGGACCCTTTGAACTTAAGAATTGTAATGTCTTTCTTTTAAATATTCATCCAGGAATAACTTTTAAAATATAAATATGAGATAATATAAATTAGTATTTTTCATAACAGATACTGTTCTTGGGCAAACATATGCATTGCACAATTGTCTAAATAGTGTACATTGTGGTACAGTTTCCTCTGTCGATTCTTTGCTATTCTTCTCAAGTTTTATACCATGAATATTATAGTGTCTTTGTGACTACTTTTAGAATCAATATTTTTTTCATTTCCTATTTTTGTTCATTAGAGTGCTTTACTTGAAATGTGTGTGTATTCTAGTTTAGGAAAAGAGCCTACAAGTTATTAGTAATTGTATATTTTATTATTGAGAAAATTACATGTAATCATTTCCTCAATCTTTTAAAAAATGTGTTGGAGATTCATTTACTTATAATCATAATTAGGGAGTTATTTTTAGAAAGATTTTAATGCTTTACTAGAGGAATACTTATTTTCAAAGAGGCTTTAATATTTTTTTTTAAATTTCAACAGCTTAACATGTAACCAGTTTTCACCAGATAGTTCCATCTTCTTCATTTATCCAAAACAGTTATTTTTATATTTAAAAACTATTGTTGGAGGGAGAGTATAGCATTGTTGAAATTTGAAGTTTTACTATTTTGAAAAAGTAGTAAAATTCACATTTTACTCTTTTGGAAAAGTTTATTACAGAAGGCCCTCCATAGCCCCAAACCACAGATCAAAAATATTCAGGAATCAAAGAATAAAAAAATACAAATAAGAAGTAATATAACAACTATTTACATAACATTTAATTGTATTAAGTATTACAAGTACTCTAGAGATGATACAAAGTATACGGGAGGATGCATGTCGGTCATAGGCAAATACCATGTCATTTAGGTAAGGGACTTGAGCATCTGTGGATTTTGGTGTCTGCAGGGGTCGTGGAACCAGTCCCCCATGGATACCGAGGGACAATTTTATTTCAAATGACCATTTAAATCTCTTTCTTACAAAAATCATACTTGGCTTCCTCAGTCAATTCTTTTAAGCTATGAACTTTTTGTAAAGTTATTGGGAAAGACTTCTGTGACAATTATAAAACATTTGCTGTAACTATGATTTTGTACAAGTCTTTATGCTGTAAGGGGAACTGGTTGACTTTGCATATTGCAATACACTGAAGTGTAAGAAAACATTTTTTATTCTTTCCTAGGAATTCTTTTCTTAGTGGTAGAATACATATTATACAAAATGATACAAGATCAAAGATTTTTAAGAACTGCTTTGATTTCGTAGTATTTATATATTGCATTTAAGCCAGGAACATGCAGGACTTCACAAACTCAGGTTGGATAAGCACTTAGAGGAGGAATGTGGAATTGTCTTAAAAATAGAATCTATAGTATAAGAAGTAAATTCATTAACCCTCAAAGAGTTAAGAATCGGCAGGATTTAGAAATTATATTTCTCAAATATTTCCCAAGCAACCTTGTAATAAATGTGCTAACAAACATATAAATTCATCTGATTCAGGATTGATCCAAAAGTTAAAGAGATGACAACAAAGTCTTAGCAAAGTTTGTGTTTCACTGAAAATCTTATTAAACCATTTTAAACAATTTTTGCATTTAAATGTCAAGTATTCTTTCTGATTCATTATTTCAAGAATATATAATTTTAAGTTACAAAAGTTTAAAGCATATTTTTAAAAACTCAGATCCATTTGTTCATTCAACATGAATAAGGCAAGACGTAGGGGAAAGAAAAAGATTACCATGGAATTGTAGTTTTTACTAATCAGGACAGAGATGAGCTGACAGAATACAAGACTAGACATGCCTGGCTTTCTAAAGATAAACTACTGACTGGTAAGCACTGCAAATCTTGGACCTCCTCAGTAAGCTAAAACCCTATTTAACTGGTATGTTATGAGAGAGGCTAGTCCTTTCTATTCAATTGCTAAAATCTGGTAATTTGGAACCTGATTCTGCAGTCAAAATTCCCTAGCTAAATTATTAAACAAGCTCTGGAACTCTCTGGATTTGGGGGAGGGGTAACAGCCAGGACCAAAGAGAGCAAGATCAGAAGGGAAGCAAACACAGCAAACAGAAGAAGAATTTGGGAACACTTGCACAGGAATTAGGTCAAATCAAAAGCAGGAACTTATGGCCGGGCGCGGTGGCTCATGCCTGTAATCCTAGCACTCTGGGAGGCCGAGATGGGAGGATCACTTGAAGTCAGGAGTTCAAGACCAGCCTGAGCAAGAGTGAGACCCCGTCTCTACTAAAAATAGAAAGAAATTAGCCAAACAATTAAAAATAGAAAAAATTAGCCGGGCGTGGTGGTGCATGCCTGTAGTCCCAGCTACTCGGGAGGCTGAGGCAGGAGGATCGCTTGAGTCCAAGAGTGTGAGGTTGCTGTGAGCTAGGCTGATGCCACGGCACTCTAGCCTACTCAACAGAGCGAGACTCTGTCTCAAGAAAAAAAAAAAAAAGCAGGAACTTGGGTCCCTAAAATTACAGCAGGACATTAAGATTGGAGGGAAGTGGGCAGGGGTAGCTCAGTGGGTTACACCTTCATCCCAGGACACTAGAGGACCAGGGAAGGACTAGCACAGAAAGAAGAGAGTGAGAGGCCTGACCTTGTTGTTCATCCCCAGGTGAACCCTTCAGCTTCCCTGAACAGTCCTAAAAATATGCTCCAGTCTCTGCTCTAGTCTTAGTGAAACTGGAAAGTTAAGCCTCGTAATTGACTCTAAATTTTATAACGAGAGATGTGCAGGTCACAGTAAGTAGTATGTGTGGGGTTTACAACTATTTCTTATTATTTATATGACATGTAGACAATCGTATGGTGTTTTTAAATCTCTTTATCATTTATGCTAAATATTTATTAGCAGCAACTTCTATAATTATTTACAACACAAATATTAAACAAGATTCACGCATTACTTGGCAGTATATAAGCAAAGTATCTAGTCAATTCTGTAATTCTGTAATTTCCTTTGCTAAAGTATTTAATTAATGTAACTCTACTTCAATCAGTACATGCAAAATTCAATGAATCATGAAATTCCATAAGCAAAACTACATTTTGGGAAAACAACAACTTAAGGAGAAAATGTCTTTCTTTATCAAACTGGCATGTGCAACCAGATTGGATTTTTAGCTTTCAATTGTCTATTAAAAATTACTTCAATCTAATCAAAAACCTAAATACTCACAAAAGCATTTTGTTAGTACAACTGCATAAGCTATATCTGCAAAAGTTGAAGGAGGAGATGTTTCAGTCAGTACCACTTTCTATATTTAGAACTCAAAAGTGACATCAACAGCTTATTTATTGTCATATTTTTGTTCTCAAAACACATCCGTGTGGCATATGCACTGAACTTTCAGCCCTAAGAACAGAATCCCAAACATTCACACTCACTGCATACGTTTGCCTACGATGACTTCTGGGCACAATAAAACTTGCAAATAAAAGTGAGAAATAAGAATATAAAGGGTTTGTTTCTCCGTCTTGTACTTTTGTTCGTAAGTACACACATACACATTAAGTTCAAATTTACAAAGCAGGATGCAAAACTGTACATATGCTACGATTGCAGCTATGTAAAAAATGCACACGGAGAAAAGTGGATGGCCAGGAACCCAATAAAATTGTAACAGTGGTGACATTAGAGTTACAGAAGCATTGGGTAACTTTGTCTCCATTTTCCAAATGACACGCAATGTGACCAAACGACTGGATTCTGATGCCACTGCTGCCTTGTCGTCTTTGTTGAGCACTCCCAAAAGAATTTACTCGAAAACCAAGTAAGGACGAATGTGCAACTTGGTAGGGGAGGAAAGATGGGCAACACTCATCGCACATCAGAGACTCGAAAGCCCCTTTGACAGCTTCTTGCCCGGAATCCCTCTGTGCTTCAGGGCCAGGAAAACCGTTGTTTCTTCCTCCCTCCCACCCCAACCCAGCACCACACGCCCGCAGGCTCTAGTCTTTGGCCTCGAGAATTCCACACCTCCCCTTCAAGCTTCTCTGCCTTGAAATCATTCGGGAAGATTTAACTGTGCCTTCGCTTCTGCCTCTAAACTTGCTTACCAAACCCATCCCATCAGGCACTCGGGAAACAAAAGGATTCTGTAATGACCAGGAATCACCCTCCTTTAATACTGATTTTAAATGACCAAGCTATACAGCCTTAAAAACTAAAAAGAAATGATGATAGTTTATATGAACACTCTCATTTTGTTTGAATGAGTATAAATTGGCATAATATTCCAAGAAGACACTGTAGCACATCTATCAAAATGTAAAATGTATGTACCCTGCAACCCTGAGATCCCACTGCTAGAAATTCATCCTGTAGAAGCAGTCAAGAAAGTTCACCAAAGAAAAATGCCCGTGGGTGTTCACTGCAGCAGTGTCTGTAATAGCAAAGAAAAAACTAGAAATACCCAAAGTGTCCACCAACATGACACTGGTTTAAACAACGTTATATCCATGTGAAGGACTATTACACAAGTACAGGGTGTCCCCAGGTCGCCATACATAGGCAAATTTATGGCAACTTTTGGGACAGCCTGTTTAAAAACGTGCGAGAGATTACGGAGACTGACATAGTAAACTCTCCAAAATATATAGAGTCTTAAAAGTCCAGATGTTAAGCGACCTTTAAGGATTTTTCAGAGGATGAAGTGCAAACTCTCTAGTAAACCAAAGACCCTAAAGAGCAAAACGTCCGTGGGGATACAGCCAACCCGAAGCTCAACTCAGCAATGAAGGCTCTTGGTGTGCCCCAGCATCCAGACTGTGGAGAGGGGCAATGCTTGAGGGGTCTCCTAATCTCTCTGGCCCAAGTGATGCAGCCACGTGACCTCCCTCGGGGACAGCAGTGTTGGTGGCACGAGTAGCTGAAGTGACCAAAGCAGCAAGTGGTCACAAAAGCGAGGAGATCACATCATACCTTGCCCTGGTTGCCCCGTTGTGACACACACAGAGAAGCACCATGGCCAGCATGGGGGCAGACGGGGTCCGCCACAGGGGGAGGTTCTGGTGAATTCCGCCATGCCGTGCACTTTCCACTGCTTTGGCGGACCCTGTCCATTCGTGTTTTGTGCCGAGAGGCCAGATGGGCCTGATTGCCCTGGTGAGTTACCGTCAAACATGTGACCCGTGTTCTTGGGTTTCTTTCATTATATTCCTTTGAGATGCTGAAACATCAACCCGATACTTTAACAAATAGCACCTGGCCTTTCTCATCTTGTTTCTTTCTGAAGCAATCACAAAACACTTTAGTATAAAAGATTTATGACAACTTTGCTCTTTTTTTCCATTTTATATGTCTGCTAAATTCCATTTTTTAAACATTACAAAGAAAGCCACTGGTGGAACCACAATGTCTAGAAATGTTAACTTCTCCGTAAAACTAAGGCCACGCAGACCTTGTTAAACTGATACTGTATTCACTGTGTCTCTTAATGCCCACGTTCATTCCAAAGGACTTATAAAATGAAATCATCAAAAAGTTCCCAGCTGCACAAGTGTTTTGAAACTTTTCTGTCGTAAGAGAGTCTGCGTTACACATTACAGAAACACGCAAGGGGGCTTAAAGACAGTTTAACAAAAAGACTAGAAAGGAAGAATATCCAGGTGGCTTTTTAAGTGTGGAATATAATAAAACGGTGTTTGGAAAGTATTATGCCAAGACATAATACCTAGAAAACAAGAAAGTGCATTTATAGGCTGAAGTGCAACTTCAAGTCATAAGTAGAAGAAATGTTGAGAATTGCAAGGGGGAAATGTAATAACACGCGTGCGTATTAAATGGCAAACAAGTAGATTAACAACCTTCAGATGGAGGACAGCAATGTGGCTTTATGTTTTGGACCCATCCTTCTGAAGCTCTGTACTAAGGCTTTGGTTTGTATGCTACCTGGGTCAGGGAAGAGACACCACGTGAGTATTTAAAACAGAGGGGCCTGGTCACTCCAAGGAAGGAAGAGCTGCAGTGCTCGGCAGCAGACAGGGAGACAACTCAGAAGTTGCTACCAGGAAGCCACCACCTCCCCTGGGCCAGAGCGAGGAGGGAGAGAGAGCTGAGGTCATCAGACGGGAGCTAGAAGGGACTCAACCATTGCACCAGATGTCCCCAGGGACAGATAGGGAGCAGGAAAAATACCCTGGCCTTGTTGTCCTCCCTCCCACTCCTCGTCCCCCACTAGCGACTGCCCAGGGCCATTCCCAGCTGGGGAAATATTTAATAGTGTACGGGGTTCATTCCTCATGCAGTCCAGAGCGGTGCAGGGGAAGGGCGAGGGGTGGATCCGAGGGCAAACGGGCCCAGGCCCAGCAAAATATTGTCTGCAGGAGCAGATGCACAAGCCCATGTTCGGCGAGGACGTCCCACCAGATGGGACCTCACACCAGGATGGCCACGGCACTGCCTTCTGATGCACAAGGCCCTTGCTCAAAGCAAGTGGTTCCCCCCCGACTGCTGCTTTCCATCTTGCCAGCATCGCTCTGCTGTGTGACTTCAAGTAGTGTTTCATTTGGTCCATGCACATGTTTCAAAGGGCCCATCAGGGTTATAGTCTGGGCGTCCTGCTGTCATTCATCCACTGGCCTTTGTGGGCAGAGCAAACTTTGTAACGACATCAGAGGCAGGGTAAGTGGACGTTCAGCTGGGCAGTTGTCCATGGCACCAACCTATGAAGGGCACTAAGAGATCTATGGGGCATTGGAACATCTCTGGAAATGTAGCTAGCTGGGAAAAAACAAACAAACGTTGCATTTCTTAAAAATCTTCAAAGGAGATCTGCACTTTATCTGCTTGGATTTTTTAATCTACTTTTAGACACTGTCCGTCATTCCCCAAGCCAAAAGGCTGTTCTTTGCATGTGTTTGGAAACAAAACCAAATCCAAACAGTAAAGGAAATACATTGGCTCATATAACTAAATAAGAAAGGGTCAGGATAAAGTTCAGGCCAGGCTTGACCCACAGCCCAGTGATGTCACCAAAGTACCCGCCTGCCCGCCATTGTTGGATTTGTGGGCACGCCCAGAAGAGAGGGACCATCTCTTTTCTCAACACTAGACCTTCAGGGTCACCAACATTTATTGGCCAGACTTGGGACTCCTTTGGAAATACAGTTTCCTTAAAAATTCAGCAATTCCCTGTCCCTGCCATTCATCTGGTCACTAACGCATAAACTATGAAAGAGGGGGAGGGTGTCAGGCCTAAGTTACTTGCTGTTATAAGTAGTTCCCACCTGCCTGCATTCTCTGGTACCAACCTTAGCTTGAAGGCGAATTAAGCTTTTCCAAGCCTGAAAGGCTTCAGATTATTGGACCCTCAGACACTACGGATGGCCAGTTCCACAGGAAAGTAGCTCTTAGCCAAGCCAGACAGTAGAAACCTCTTATCCAACATGGCGGGACTGCCTGTTGGTCAATTCAAAAGGAAACATAAAAAGATAAACATTTTATTTTAACTCATCTCCTATTCACTAATATTTTGGTGTGAGACCAAGGCCTTTCCTTCAAGCGTGGGTCTTTTTCTTTCCTTATGTCAGCTACATCCACAGGGAGCTACATCCACAGGTTGGCTCCACCCATGCTCACCAGATGAAGGCCGGCATCAACCAAGTCTTCCTTTTTCTTGTCCAGTGGGAGAACGAGCCTCCCAATCACTGAATAGCCTCACTTTGGATCGACCTGGGTCGTGTGCCCAGCACTAAACTAATCCCTGGGGCAGAGGGACTGAGATATGCTGGTTGGCTACAGTAGGCTTTACATCTGCCATTTTGCTACTTGTTTGCTTTCATTATGTCTTTTTTTGTTTCTCTCTTCTCCAGTACTGCCTTTTTTCATGGTAAGTAAATATTTTCTAGCCATTTTAATTTTCTTCTTGTTTTTTTGGGTATATTTTTCCACTTATTTTCTTCTTGATTGTCCTAGGGGTTGTGATTAACATTTAATTTAAAATAATCTAGCTCAGATTACTACCAGGTTAATTTCAATAATATTTTAAAAGTTTTCTCTAATATAGTTCTATGATCTCCATTTTCATTCATGTCATTGTCGTACAAATTACATTTTTATACATTATAAGCCCATCAACACAGTTTTATTAGTGTATTATGTAGTTTGTTTTTTTTAACTTTGAGATAACAGTAGATTCACATGCAGTTTTAAGAAATAATACATGAAGATCTTGTGTACCCTTTACCCAGCTGTTCCCAATGATAGCACCTTCAAAACTGTGGTATAATAAATGTCACAATCATACATTTGACATTAATATTGTCAAGACACAGGACATTCCATCACAAGAATCCTTCCTATTGTCCTTTTGTAGCCATATCCACTGCCTTCCAACCTCTACCTTCCTCTTAACTTCTGGCAACCACTAATTTGTTCTCTGCATATATAATTTTATCCTTTTAATAATTTTCTATAAATTGAATTGTATATTATGAAACCATTTTGGGTTGGCTTGTGTCACTCAGCAGAATTCTCTGGGGACTCATTCTTAAAATGACCTTCTGGATGTGCAAATTAATGTTTTTCATCAGATTTGGAACTTTCAAATATTCTTTCTGCCCCTTTCTCATTCTCCTGTCATTGTTGGACTCCATGACTCAGGTGTTCTTACACTTGCTGGTGTTCCACAGGTCTCTGAAGCTCTGTCCACTTTTCTTCTTTCTTTTGAATCCATCCTCAGACTAGAAAATCTCAATTGACCTTCACGTTTGTTGATTCCTTCTTCTGGTAGTTCAGATACACTGTTGAGAACCTCTAGTGAATTTTTCATTTCAGTTATTCTACATTTTGGTATTGTTAAATTTCTATTTGGTTCTTCTTTATAATTTCTATGTATTGGTATTCTCTACTTGGTTAGACATTGTTCCCGTACTTTCTTTTAGTTCTTTAGATAGAGTTTTCTTTAGTTCTTTGAACTTGTTTATAATAGTTGATATAAAGTTTGTATCTAGTGAGTCCAATATCTGGGCTCTCTTAGGAACAGTTTCTACTGCTTGCTTTGTGTTTCTTTCCATATCTTGTAATTTTTTGATGGAAACTAGACATTTAGTATAATGTGGAAACTCTAAAAATAAGTTTCCCCATCACCTCTCCAGGGTTTGTTGTTGCTAAAGTTGGTTGCTATTGTTGCTTACTTGTTTAGTGACTTTCCTGGACTAATTTTGCAAAATCTATATTCTTTCTCATGCTTAGCAACTGAAGTCTCTGCTCAGTTATCTTAATGGTTAGCTAATGGTTACACAGATTCCTTAAAATTCCTTGAACCCATAAGCCTACTGCCCATTGCTGAGGGGCTCTGTTTGTGTGTCAGAGTACACCTTCAATGCTCTGGCATGCAGGTTTTAACTCTGCCTTAGCCTTCACTTCCTACTTGTGCAGAGCCTCAAGTTCAGCCAGAAGTGAAAGATTAGGTCACCTCTTCACAGGTCTTTCCCTGCACACGAGCATGACATTCTAAATTTCTAGTAATGTCAGAGCTGTTCAGTGTCTTCTGTGAACATCTCATTCTCCAGTTTTTCCTTTTACATTTTTAGCTGAGCCTCTTATTAGTCCCAAATGGAATTGCTGCCTCAGGCAACTGCAGTGTTGAACAATTGCCAATGATTGTTCTACAGATGCCCTGGGGATAGGGCTGTCCATGTTGAGCAAGTTCTGAATCAGGTTAAATAAAGGCAAGATCCATGAATGGAACTTTTCAGGGCACTGCCAGCAGTCAAATAGTGACAATGATCTGGGAATGGGGCTTTGGGGGAGCTCTCACCCCATTATGCCCATTCCCATGGCCACTAGGCTGCTGGTTTTCCACATAATCCCTGTGGAGTTGTTACTGTAGAAGTGGGAGAGGGCAATGGGAATAGTGTAAACCACAAATCTTATTGCTTTTATCCAGATTCAGCTATTTTCCCTGAATAAACATTTTTTAGATTATTTCAAGCCTTTGGTCAAATTGTGAAGTTCCAATAAAATTGATTGTGATGATTTTTGCTAGTCTCTCATTGTGGATTTTTGGAAGTCCTTACATGCTACCATTCCGGAAATGCTTCTCTCAGTGTTATTTTAACATTTGTTCACTCTACTCAAGTTTTAGCCACGCCACTTCCCATGTCCCTCTCAGTACCTGACCTCCCCTCCTACCTCATAGGAAATTGGATAAGAACCTCAACCTCCTTTCTCAGCTTAAAAATTCTTCATCTTCTTCCTGTCATGATAGAAAAGATGTCTTTACCCCCAAACTCATCCCTACTCTGCTAAACCTCACAGTGTCTTCCCATCTCACTCAGAGTAAAATCCGGAGCCCTTATCATGGTGTAAGAGGCCTTCCAAAATATGTCCCCATCTCTCTGATCTCATTTCCTGGTTCTCCTAACCTCATTGCTGATCTCCCTGTGTCTCCTTTTCCACTCCTTCTCTCTGTCTGTCCCTTAAACGCAGGCAACTCTCGGAATCCCACCCCAGGCTCATCTTCCTTCTCACTCTACACGTTCTCTGGGCGATTCTCTCTCCTTAGGTTTCCATTGTACAGTGATGACTCCAAGATCTACAGCTCCAGCCTGGTTCTTTCTCCAGAGCGTCAGATCCATATACCCAACTGTCACCAGGTTCCTACAGGGACACCTCAAACTTAACCTTATTTAAACTTGAACTCATCTCTCTCCACCCACCTCAACCTGTTCCCCCATCACCCAGGCACCTATGCTAGCAGCTGCTCTCTCTCCCACCCACACCCAACACCACCACAATCTGTTGTTTGTAACCCAAATTCTCTAGTGTATCTATCCGCTTTGTGCCATTCCCATGGCCACCACCCTGGTTTGGGTCACCATCCTTTCTTATCAGTATTCTTTCTTTTCTCCCCATTGCTTTTAAGAGCATGTTACTCTCCTCAGTGGAGTTTATGAAGCCCAGCGTGGTACGACTCTTGCTTGTCTCTTCAGTTTCATCTTGTGTGGCAACTCTCAAAATCTATGACCCAGCCATGCTGCGGAAGAATCCAGCTTCCCACCCCGACCCTTCCAGCAGCTGTCTTTTCTCCTCTGGTTAATTCTGCTGGCTCTCTCCAGGTCTTGGTTAGGTTACCTTCCTCCAAGAAGCCTTCCCTGACTCTCTGCATCTGGATTATGTACCAGCACTATGTGCTGTGTTATTTTACAAAGATCGCTGTGAAGCAGACCTTAATTAGGGCAGAGGAGTGATAGTTATGTGGAACTGAAAACCTGGTGGGAGTAGGTTATAAAAAGCCCAATGGAAGGAAGCCAGACCCTGCTCATTGAAATGAAATGTTACCAGCATATATTCAGGTGGAAGGGGGTGGCTATGACTGAGGTTCACTGGCAGAAAATGGAAAAGAGGCCTCAGGTTTATGGTCACTGTAAGAATGAGAAGTTAACAGGACCAGCGAGTGGCCCCTGGCCCAGGAGCAGAAGGAGCCAGTCCGAGGACTAACCAGGAGCTACACAGTTCCAGGCACTTGACTTCTGCTTTGACAGTCTGGGCCAGGTAAACCCCCAGGTGTCCACAAGGAGCTGCACCTCCACGACCACAATGAAACCACAGCTTTTGTGTCCAGATTTGTCCCTATTACTAGATCCAACAGTCAGGCTTGGGTCTTGCACAAGGATTGGTTGCCCTGCACGCCTAGTTCTCCCCTTCCGGTTAAGCCTTGATCTCCTGAGGCCTGGGTGCCTGGCGGGAGACCACGCCTTCGTCAGGAACTGACCTCGACCCTGCAGAAGCGGCTCTGGCTACCAGTCAGGTAGAAAGCTGCCTTCTACTTCATTCATTGTCCCGTGGCGATGACGCCACTGCAGAGGTGACATTAGCTTGGCTTACATTTGAAGATTAAGGCTTAAAAATTATTACAATGAAAGAAAATCTATTCAAATATTAGTAAAAAAATCTGGCATTAGATTTGTATTAGTTCATCTGAAGGGTGTGTGTGTGTGTGTTTGGAGGAAAGGGCTTGAAAATGCACATAGATAAGAAATAAGCTTCTGGAAGTCATTCTCCCAACTCGTATATTTTATTTTAGTCTGTTACATCAACTTGATGAAAATATAAGGTTGGTGAAATACAAGATGACAAAAATAGAGGATACTATTTATAGAAATGTCAAAATGTATGATTTAAACAGGAGACTTTTTTACTTGACTTAGAGGACAGAAATCCACAAAACAGGAGTCTAACAACAACACAAATCTTTTCTTCACTGTGCTGCCAGCAATCAGCTTGGAAGAATTCTTTAAAAACTACAACTGTGAAGGAGGCCACTGTCATGCCGTTTGAGTCCCTGCACTGTGCTCTGTGCTTTGGCACATCTCACTGACTTATTGCTAATGGCCTCAGCAGGTCTTCAGTTCTGTGTGGAAGAAATTTCCCTGGTAAGTGTCCCCAGACTTACTTCACAGGACAAGCCGAATGCGTACTCAGAGACTGCTCTGGAGAGCAGAGAATGGGTGGGCAGACATTTCCCCATATTGGGCAGCTGCACCTTAACTGCCTCTAGATGAGCGGTTCTCAGAGTGTGGTCCCCGGGTTGGAAGCAGCAGCCTCACCTGGGAACTTGTCAGAAAATCAGGTTCTCAAGCCTCGCCCTGGACCTACTGAGTCAGACATTGCGGGGCGGGGCCCAGAATCTGTGCTTTCACAGCCTTTCCGAGTAACTGATGCTACCACCATGAGGAGCCCTCCCTTCCCTCGTTTCCAGTGCCCCCGATCAGGGGTGGAGCACAGGACCTGCGCTTGTCTAGGTAGAGTAAATGTCAGGACTTCGTTGCAAAGCTCCCAGAAGATTCCGGTTCTTAGCTGTCATGAAGTCAGTTGCTAGTACAGCTGGCTTATCACCCACGGGGAGAACTTGTCTGAGAACGAAGCCTGAGCGGGGAGGAAACCCAGCGAGCTGGGCCAAAGCCTGTGCCTCGGCAGGGAGAGAACAGGTCTCGATATTGCTGGAGTCCCCTCAAGCCAGCTCTGCCCTGGGCTGTCGGACGCATAAGCAGATGCTACTCTGTGAAGATAGGGCTGCTTTGGCCACTAAGCTAACTCTGAGAACACTATCAGCAGAGAAACTCGCCTCCTGATTGATGAAAAGTTAAGGTCACGTGGACACTCTTGTCAACACTCTGCCTCCCTCCTCCACGCTCAGCGAGGAGGTGACCCTCCCGTGTGAGGCCGACCCTGCCCCCTGCCCCCACCCTGCACCTTCTCACGTCTCCCAGGACCTTGCTCCTTAAGACACGCCTTCACCCTCCTCTATGCCCAGCCTCTGGCTCTACGCTCTCCGCGCCTTCAGTCTATACACGTGCTCCAATCGGCCGTCCTAAAAAGTTTCTCCCTCGACACTCAGTTTCCTTGTAGTGTGGTCCAGCCTCTATCTCCCGCCTTTCTCGTTCAAACTTTGCAGATACGTAGTGTACGTTTACTATTTCCATTGCCTCGCCTCCTGGTGCATTTCCATCGGACTTCCCCCTTCACTACTTACCTGAAAACATCTTCATTAGACTTGCCAATGGCCACCCATGCTCACTCCAAGGGACATTGTTCAGCCCTTGCCTTTCTTGTATTTGACATCATCGGTCATCCCTTTCTTCCACTCGCGTGGCTTCCATGATATCGCTCTCTTCTGATTCCCTTCACACTTCCAGCTTTTCCTTTACAGTCTCCTTTACATCCTCTCCTCTGGGTACCTAGCTAAGTTGGTGCTACCTGGGATGCTGTCCTTAGCACGTTGTTCCTCTCCGCTTACGTCCTCTCTGCGGATGATGTCAACCTCTCTCAGGCTTTGACTGGCACCTGTGCTCTGTGGACTCCAGAATCTGGATGCCAGATTCTCCCCTAAGCTTCAGACTCCTGTACCCAACTTCCTACTGGACGTCACAGTGACATCCAACAGCGACGTCCCGTACGCATCCCACATTCAACAGCGACGTCCTGTAGGAATCCCACATTCAACAGCGACGTCCTGTACACATCCCACATTCAGCACGTCCAAGAGTGACCTAATAACCTTCTCCAACCCCATCAGACCTTCCTTCTACATTTTCTCCTTCGATTGGCAACCTCACCATCCACCCACTCACTCATGTTAGAAACGTGGCCCTTGCCTGTCCTTCCCCTCTCTAACCAAGCTCACGTCCTACAGACTTTCCTGCCAAACAGTTGCAGAGTCACCTGGCTTCTCCTCTCCATCTCCACCACCTCTACCCTAGTTTGGACCCTTGTTCTTTCCCCCATGGATTAGGTCTTCCTTTTCCTCTTCAAATGAAACCCCCTACAAGCCTGCAGAAGCCTAGTACGCAAACGCAGCAGAGCAGAGCTCCACGGCCTCCCACCGCGCTCAGGTCCTTCACGGCCCCCCTTGCTGACCACGGTGTTTCAAGCCGTCAACCAGAGTGTCTGCATCAGGCTCACCAACGGTGCTGTGGCCACGCTGACTCCTGAGCTTACGAGTCTTATCAAATCATGACCTCCAGCTGCTTCCCAGAAACCTGGTCTTTCCCACATGGACCTCAGCAATGCACACGTTAAAGTTTTAGAATCCCTGGCCCCAAAATACAGTAGGACCCTCCTAATCTGGGCCTCTCCAATTTCCTTTCTTTCTCACTAGAGCCTGACTTTAGCTCCATGCTTTGGTGATCCCAAATGCCTGCATTTCACTACACTGTGTCTCACTCCCATGGCTTTGCTTGTGCTGCTGCACGAAATCCCCTCTGCTTCCTGCCCTTCCGCCACCTGCCCTTTGCTGCGTAACTCCTGTTTATCCACCGAGATTCAGCTCACACCCCCTCAAATGCTTAATTGTCTGCCCTCCCACCCCTCTTCTCTCCCGCCTCTTATCCCCTCTGTTCCGCAGGTCAGATCCTCTTTTGGGCTTCCACAGGCATCTCTATTATTGCTCTCACCGCCCAGTCTCATCATTCCCAATCCGTGTGCCCGTTTCTCCCCCTGCAGCGTGAGCACCCTGAAGTCAGGGACTGTGTCCTGGTCAACTCACTAATCCCCATCCCAAGCACGGGCTGGGCATACAGCAGGCACTCAACCAATGCTTCTTCCATAAATGAAGCGTGCACACGTGCTTTACCTATCCTTCTAGCTGCTTCTCTGCTAGAAAACGGGAACCTGTTAATAGCACAAGCAGACGCAGAGACAGCAAGAGAGCAAGGGGAGGTGGAAGGAGAGGCTGCTAGTGGCGGTGTTGAGGATGAACAGAAAGGGAAGATGCTCATGGCAAAGGGACCATCATTGTCATCGTACCGGTTGAGGAAGGCGATGATGAGCCTCTGGTCCGGCAGCAGAAGAGAAGGCAGAGACAGGATGCGGCTGCGATTTCCAACAGGACTCGGTGCTGGATGTTTGCAGGGGGTGGGCACGCCGGTTTTCTCCTGCTGTGTCACACGTGCCCACAGACTTAGCAGGTAGAACAACTCTCATTTTCAGCTCGCGGTTCTGCAGGTCAGAAGTCCAAACGTGGCATGGTCTCTGCAGAGGGTCTCACAGGTTAGCCCCGTATGGGCAGGGCTCGGGGCTGGTTCCATGCGGAGCTTGAGGTCTTCCTCCAAGCTCACGTGGTTCCTCGCGGTGGTGGGCACTGAGGTCCTCGAGTTCTTGCTGCATGTCAGCGGGGGCGAGGGGGCGTCTCGGCTTCTAGAGGCTACTTGCATTCCTTGCCCTGTGGCCTCCCATCTTCAAAGCCAGCAACAGAGAATCTCCCTCAATCAACTCCCTCTCATGCTACGACTTCCTTTCTTCAGGAAAAGCCTGATCTCTTCATAAGGGCTCACCTGATTAGGCCGGGGACGCTCCCTTTCTTAAAGTCAGCTGATCTGGAACCTTAATTACATCTGCAAAATCCCTTCCTAGCAGCACCTAGGTGGGTGTTGGTTGAATGACTGGGAGAAGGTGTGTACACCAGGGGACGCAGATCCTGGGTCATCTCAGAATTCTGCCACCAAGCGGAAGGACAGGGAGTGGTGAGGTTAGACTGAGTGTTCTAGCTGGCAACACCAGAGTCGCAGTGGAGCCATTAACTAAGCCTGAGAACACAGAAGGTGGAAGAGTCTTGGTGGGAAGCTCAAATTTAGATACTTGAAGTACAGAGCTAAAGAGAAAAAAAAAATCTCAACTAAGTAACTTCTTGTATATAAGCACAAAAGAACGCTTTTTATATATAAGTAAAAAAGAACATCTCCTGCTACCCTACTTTATAGAGGCTGAGCCTGATAGTATTTTTTTTCAAGAATATAAAATTATTGGTGGAAAAAAATAAATTGTTAAAGGCAACTGATCTTTAGGGAATATGAGGTGAATTATACTGTATAAAAATATTTTGCACAGCTCAGCTATCTGCAAGTTCTAAAGAATATCCTCTAACTCATAATGGGTTATAAAATGTTCTTGGAAATTAGGGGCCAGATTTTTATTCTCTAATTCTTAAGAGAACCTGGCCCCAAGTTTTCATTACGGTTGGGATTTCTAGCTCAAGGCAGGAAATGGTAGTCTGCCGCGTAACGGCCTTGCCTATTTCCATCAGGTGAAAACCTCAACGTGAAAAGTTACAGGGTAATTTTCCTTCTTCCTCAAAATCTATCCCTAAGTCTAAAATAACAGCTACGCATGGCAGCACTTCTAGAGACTACCAAATGGTCTTGCATTGTCTAGTTAAAGAAATTTCCATCGTTCCCTCCCACCTTCCTGTGAATTATCGGGATCTCAGGCATCGCAGGAAGGAGAAAGGAAACAATATAACTAAACATTTTCTGCATTCACCTTGCAGAGATGGGGCGGGGGCAGAGGAAGACAAAATTCATGGCATATAATCAGATGCAATCTGGCTCATGCTAATCTAGGAATGAGGTACGAGGTGCCCGGGAGCTCCAGGGTGGAGAGGAAGCTCAAAATTCAGCCAGAGGATAATGGGTCACAAAACACTTTTAACACCAGGATTGGGTTGTCTCGTCCTGTTTTGTTTTGTCAGTGTTTGGGAACCAAGTTGCTACATTGTTTTCTTTTTCTTCTTTCAGAATTTGTATGCCATTTTTTAAACATTATTGAGGTAAAATTGAAGTACAAGAAAGTGCACACGGTTTGAAGTGTACATTTTGATCAGTGTTGACAAACTGTATGCACTTGAGAAGTCAGTGCCAGCATTAAAATAAGAAACATATCCATTATCCCCAAAAGTGTCCTTGTGTCCCTTTGTAATCCCTCTTTTTCTTCCCATCCCCGCCCACATAACCGGGCAATCACCAATCTGCATCCTGCTATTTTATTTTGAATTTTCCAAAATTTTCTATAAATGGAACCATCTAGTATGTTCTTTTTTTTTTTTTTTTTGGTCTGGCTTCCTTCATTCAGCATCATTTTGAGATTCATCCATGTTGTTGCTTGTTTCATTAGTTTATTCCTTTTGACTGTGGAGTTCTAGTCCACTGTAGGGATATGCCCGTAACTTGTGGATCTTTCACCTGCTGATAGACATTTAGGTTGTTTCTCTTTTGGGGTTACTACGAATAATGCTGATATAGACACTTGTGTACAAGTCTTTTGTGAATGTATGCTTCCATTTCTTTTTGGTAAATATCTAGGAATGGAATGGCTGCATTACATGGTAGAAGTATATTTAATTTAAGTAACTGCAAAATTGTTTTCCAAAGTGGCTGCGCCATTTTCCTTCCTTACAGCAACGTATGAGAGCTCCAGTTACTACACATTCTTGCAAAACTTAGCACGCTTAGTCTTTTCAATTGTCGGCAACTTGATGGGTGTGTAATGGTGTCTCGTTGTGGTTTCAATTTGTATTTCCCTGTTGACTAATGAGGTTGAGCATCTTTTTATATCTTGATTGGAAACTTGTATTTTTTTTTTTTTTGTGAAGTATCTGTTCAAACCTTTTGCCCAGTTTTTATTGAGTTGTAAGACACGGAAGGGATTTAAGCAAGAGAGTGTCATAATCAAATTTGTGTTTCAGAAAAAACACTCAGGTAGGAAATATTGAGGATGAATCACACCAGGGTACAACTGCAGAAAAGGGACCAGTGGGGATTCTGGAATAGGTGCAGCAAGAGATGGTATGTGGGTGAGGAAGAGACATCTCTGAGACAGAACTGACAGGCACTGGTGACCATTTTTGCATGTAAGCATTAATGAAGAGGGAGGAAATCTGATTCAGTTGGAAATGAGGATGTAGAGCTCACGCCTGTAGTCCCAGCACTTTGGGGGACCGAGGGAGGAAGATTGTTTGAGCCCAGGAGTTTGAGACCAGCCTGAGCAACACAGTGAGATCCCATCTCTACAGAAAATATGAAAAATTAGCTGGGCATGGTGGCACATGTCTGTAGTCCCAGCTACTTGGGAGGCTGAGGCAGGAAGATCGCTTGAGCCCAGGAATTCAAGTCTACAGTGAACTATGATTGTGCCACCACACCCCAGCCTGGGCAACAGAGCAAGACCCCATTTCTAAAATAAATAAATAAATAGAAATAAAAACCAATATCTATTGTTGTAGTTTGAATATGGGCTGGAAGGATTTGGAGGAGCAGGCTAGAAAAAGCCTAGACTTCCGGGAATGAATCAGTAAGGGTGGTTCTAGAACTCTCAGTTCATACCCATTTTCCCCACATATATGGTGTGTCTTTTGTCATCGACCATCCTATTGCGGGTGAGATATTTGATACAGATTAGTTTTTCATTTCCTTGTAGGTAACATGTCTCTCTCTTTCTCTCTCTGAGTTTATAGGATTCTCTATTGCTGGGGTTCACTAACTTTAGGAAGAAGTATCTGGACCTTTTTGCAACATTATAGTAGGGCACTGGGTGGGGATTTTATTTAAATCTAAAGATGTGTCTTCAATTTAGGGAAATTTATTCTATTGTTTAATTATCTCATGTCTTTAGCTTAATTTTCTCCTTATGGGTAATCCTAGTAGGTGGACATTGGATCTCTTGGATCTACTGTTCTCAATGTTTATCTCTTACCTTTTAAAATGATGTTCTGGGAGCGTTTATCAGCTTGATATTTTAACTTAATATTTAGGTCTGTAGCAGTGTCCATTACTTTATGCAATCCTGTTGTATTTTTTTGGAAAATATTTTAACTTTAAAGCTATTTTCTTTTTCAGCAGTCTGCTCACAGCAATCTCTCCAAAGATTGAGTTTATGCTGTTGCATATTAATCATATCAAAATATATTAAACAGGACGAACAGTGAACCTCAAAGGACGCAGAATAAGTGGGATTTGAATGGCCGTGAATCTGAAGCAGTGGCACTTGACTCTAGCCTACCGAGGGGTCCCCTGTCTTTAAATTTTGTAAAATCCCTTTTGTGATCCTGAAATGAAATCTACAGATAATGTAATCTATATAATTAAAAAGAAACCTCATTGCAAATAAAGGGAAATAAAAGAAATCCATTAAAAATAAAAGAATATTTTGATACATAAAGGCTCAAGCAGCACTTCTGCGGAAGACGGCAGTAATTGGACGTACATAGCTACTGCACACGACACAGCAAGGCTGTGGACAGACGGCCACAGCCGAGACTCGCACGCCATGAGCTGTATTGCAATCAGTGACACGATGCTCCAAAATGGTGAAAAACTCTCAGTAAAGTTTTGAAAAAAATGAAGTACAATCTTCCTTTGATTTCCACGGCAGTGCATTCCTGGAAAAGTCAGTGTATATAATACCCTCACCAAAACACGGTACTGCTCATGTTATTCTTTCCCGAGTTGCTTGCACCAATGTTTATTTTTATTTTTTTCTTAGAAAAGTTTTTGAAGTGACAAATTGTCCTGAGCTCAGTTTTAGTCCTATTACATAGACTCTGACAGTCTCCGACTCTTATTTCCTGGATAATCTGCAATTTCATTTTTATTTCCTCAATGATCAGAATACTTAAAAAAATTTTTTCTAGGCCTTTTTGTTTATATTTGTTATTTGTTTCTAGTTCCATTGGACTTAAGTCATAAAATGTAGTTTGAGATATTTAAATATTTTGGAATTGAGTGAGGTTTTCCCTGTGGCCTACTTTAGAATTGTGTGTGTTTTATTATATATCTGGCTTTATTTTCTTTTACGTGTTTGGCTTTTTAAAATGAGTCTAATTCTAATGGGTACAAGTGCAGTTTTGTTACCTGGACATGTTATGTAGTGGTGACGTCTGGGCTTTTAGTGTAACCATCACCCGAGAATGGACATTGTGCCAGTGAAGTAATTTCTCATCCCTCTCCCGTCCTGTCCCTCCACACTCCATGCCCACTTGGACACATTAATTAGCTTCCACTTATAAGTGAGAACATGCGGTATTTGCTATGTCTTAGTTGTTTCACTTAAAATAATAGTCTCCAGTTCCATCCATGTTGCTGCAAAAGACAGGACTTCATTCTTTTTTATACCTGAATAGTATTCCCTTGTGTGTGTGTAGATATGTACATACACACACACATTTTCTTTATCATTCACCCATTGATGGACACTGAGGTTGATTCCAAATCTTTGCTATTGTGAATAGCATTGTGATAAATATATGAGTACAGATTTTTTTTTTTTTTTGAGACAGAGTCTTGTTCTGTTGCCCTGGATAGAGTGCAGTGGCATCATCTTAGCTCATTGCAACCTCAAACTCCTGGGCTCCATGATCCTCCTACCTCAGCCTCCCGAGTAACTGAGACTACAGGCACGTGCCACAATGCCCAGCTAATTTTTTCTATTTTTAGTAGAGGCGGATCTCACTCTTGCTCAGGCTGGTCCTGAACTCCTGAGCTCAAGTGATCCTCCTGCCTCATCCTCCCAGAGTGCTAGGATTACAGGTGTGAGCCACCACTCCCAGCCAGGTATCTTTTTGATTTAATGATTTATTTTCTTTCAGGTAGACTGATATCCCTGATGAACACAGATGCAAAAATCCTCAACAAAATACTAGCAAACAGAATCCAATAGCACATCAAAAAGATAACCCAACATGATCAACTGGGTTTTATTCCAGGGATGCAAGGATAGTTCCACATACACAAATCAAATACACGTGATTCATCACATAAACAGAAGGAAAAACAAAACCCACATGATCATCTCAATAGATGCACAAAAAGTATTTGACAAAATTCAGCACCTCTTTGTGATAAAATCCCTCAATGAACTGGGTATAGAGAGAACATACTTCAAAATAATAGAGGCCATATACAACAAGCCCACAGCCAACATCACACTGCATGGGGAAAAGTGGAAATCATTCCCCTCTAAGAACTGGAGAAAGACAAGGATGCCCACAGTCAGCACTTCTGTTCAACACAGTACAGTAAGTCCTAGCCAGACCAATCAGGCAAGAGAAGGAAATAAGACATCCAAATTGCAAAAGAGGAGGTCAAATGATCTCTGTTCACTGATGATATCTATAAGATAGGTATAACCTAGAAAACCCTAAAGACATCTCCAAAAACCTCTTAGATTTGATAAATGAGAACCGCGTTTTGTAAATGCTCAATGAGGCTCTTGAATAGAAGGTATAATCTCAGTTTTTGGGACAAAGCGTTCTTCCATAGCTAGGAGATCAGCCCAAGCAATCATCTTGGGACCCTCTGCAACCATTTTTATTCAAGGTCTGAGAGGAGTGTTTCACAGATTACCAAATAATCATAATCAAGTTTTGTTGATTATGGTTCTCACATATATGGTTTATGCCTTCAATGCTCTTCTTTTTGTGGCTTATAACGTTGATTACTAAAGAATGACTTTTTGACCCAATTAATGAACACCGAAATCAATTTTGATATAATTATCATAGTACCCTCTGCGTTCTGTTTGTTTGCATTTGCCTGGCATATTGTAGCTAATCCTTGTATTTGAAACCTTTCTCTTCTGGAAGCACATGGTTGGTTTCATTTTTTGATATAGTTGAAAAGTTGTCTCAATACATGAATCTATGCCATTTACATTTGTCGTGAGAGATACATTTGATCTTGTTTCTGTCATCTCATTTTATGGATTCTCTTTCTGATTCTTTGTATTTGCTTTTAGTCCCATAGGTGATTGCTTTCAAATTCTTAAAAACTAATTACTTAACTTGTATTTAACACATTGCCACACTAGAAAAAACATTTTTTTTTCCTTGAGGCCATGGTGTTTTATTATGAAAATAGAATAAAAACTTTGAAAACAAAACAATCCTTTCTAATTTAATGAAAAACTTGCTACTTTTTATTGTTTTCTGTGAGTTATATGCAACTTGAAAAATATTTCATGTGGCTCCCAAGGTACAGAGACGTGTGAGTTACAAATGCTTCATGAGGCCCCATGCTCAAAACTAGTGTGAGTTAAATACAACTCACATGGCAGTTAATGTGTTAGGTACTTTTTTATTGCTTCCTTTCTTCTACCATCCTCAGTTATTTGGCATCTTCTAGATTCACAATAGCAGCATAGTTTCATAAGTTATTATTTACACTACATAGCTTTTAACATTTACAGCAATTGTGTTGTTTTGTAGCCACAGTTTATAGAGGTATTTAAATATATTTCTATTTAGACATTTTCTACCTTTAAATGGAGCCAATGATCACAAACAGCTTAGATGCTACTAATTAACAAAGTGCCTAGCACAGAGCAAGGGCTCCACAAATACAATGTTTTGGTATTATTATTGCCCAAGTGAAAGAAATTAAACAATTAAACAGGTATCACTTTGTTCCAAATGGTAGATTCAGCTCGTGTTTGGTTAGCCTTTTAATTTATAAGAGATTTTGAGTGACTGATAAAGTTAGAACACAACCATGATAAATTTGTAAATCCAAAAAATGTAAGAACAACTTTCTCCCAACTTGAATTTTAAGGTTAATTCTTATCCACATTGTGGAGGGGAAAAAAAACAGTAGAACCCAAGAAAAATAAAATGTAAATGGAGTGTCTTGCTTTGATGCACCCTATGGATTCCAGAGTGTTTTGAAGTTCAGTAACTGTGTCAATGCAGGGCACGCCACAGCCCAGCAAAAAGATCACCTTTGATGAGAGGAAGCTTGTGGGTGCTGTTTCAATTAGGAGAGCCCTTAGCAGCAAGGAAACAGTGACTTAAACCATCAGAACATTTTCCAGTTCAACAGTTAGAGGAAGGAGGGCCCAGGACTGGTTCAGCAGCTCAATGGTATTACAGATTTAGGATCTTTCCCTTTTTCTACTCAGTCATCCTGAGTAGATCGGCTTTTACCATCGTCTGGTTTAGGGTTAGGATTATGGCTGCCATGTTGACAAGCATCGCAACATAACTGAAGCATCGCCAGCAGGAAGATGGGGCAGGGGCATGAAGGATTCTCACTTCATGCAGTTGTTTGTTTACATCAGGGAAATGTGTCTTTCTCACAGCTCTTCCAACGACATCACCTACAACTGGTGGCATGACCAGCCCAGATCAAACACTGCAAAGAGGAGACTGTCATGACGGACTTAGACCAATCATGACTCCCCACTAAGGACTGGGGCAGGAAATTGCCTACTATTCCATGTAAGTTTTATACATTTCTGGTAATAGCCACTGCTTGCAGATTAACCCACTCATACGGGCATAGAGACATCAAGTTATATCTAATGCAACAACGTTCTGAGAAAACTCTTCGCAAAGTGCACATGTATAAGGATGATCACCCCTCTATCCAAATCTCACCTGTTTCCAGCTTTGGTTCACGTTACAGCAACACCAGGAAGCACAACGCAGTGAAAATAGCTTGGAGTTGGAAGAATCCACACGACATTCAAACCCTGATTCTGCCACTCATCCCTTGGGTCACCTTGGGCAAAGTGCTGAAGCCCTGCTCCTCATTTTTCTCAGCTTTAAATATGAAGACAGTACCTGCCATATAAGACAGTTGTAGGATTAAATGAGATGGTATATGGGAACCATATGGCTGTTCCTCCATTACTAAGTACAATTTGGTCAGGCAGTGATGAGGCCTGTGTATGCATATAAGACAGCTGTTATAAAATTAAAATATTTTCTGCTTCCAGAAGCTTCAGTGTAAGTGAGCAAGCATTTGGAAAAAAGGGTAACAGCAGAAGAGAGGGCATTAATACAATTAAGGGACATTTCTTTCAAATTACCAATTGCATTGCATATCCAGTGGTTAAAAAAAATTGGTTCACTTTCCTATTGGGAATTACCTAACTAGTTCCTGGTGTATCACTTGGTGGGAAGCAATGGAATTTTTTTAAATAATAAAGTTTGTAATAAAATTATTTATTGGTAATCTTCTAGTAGATTTACTAATAGGGCGACTGCTTATGCAGTGTGATTAAGAATATTTATACAGCTATTGTTAAATTGTGTGATATGATGAAAGTGATTATAAAACAGGAGCTCACAATTATTGACTACTTCTACCCCAGCTTTTGTCCCAAGTACTTCACATGGATGCTTTCATCTCACGCCTACAACAATCCTAGGAGGTAACTGCTATTATTAATATTATCCCCATTTTTCTGATGAGAAAATGAAGACTAGAGAAGTTCTGTGTTTTTCCCAAAGTTGCAAAGCTGGTGACAGGAAAAACCAGGATGTAAGCTCAAGAACTCCGGCTCCAGATGCCACGTGCTTCAGCGCTGCACTGTACGTTTCCCTGGGAGCAGAGCTGGAGCTAAGTGGTGCAACTGCTGAGGCACAAGGTCAGTGCTAGTTTGTCTGCACAGGCAGATGACAGCTTGTTCTCATACGCACAGCTGGAAAAGTTTTGTTTTGCCTCACTGGAACCGAGGAAGAAGATGCATGTGACACTCTGGTTCCTGATGTGGAGGAGGGTAGGAGGTGGGGTGGGGGGTTCCCACCGTGGATGGGCCTGGATCTTCCATCCCACTCTTTTTCTCCACATCTTTAAATTGCTGCACTGCACGGGTAAGAGCAAGACTGCTGAATTCCATCCCTCTGACAACCACAATGAAAGCACTGTTCGATTTTTAAAAAAATTGAAATTTAATTTTACACATGGCAAGTCCAAATACATCGCTTCATATCATAGAAAATAGAATTTGTTCTACCATGAGAAACAGTATGATGGAATAGAGCAGAACAGTATAATAGAATAGTATAACCGAGTGCAAAAACAATTTTCAAGTAATATACACGTCATTTGAAGATAACTTTATTGAGATCAAAGGTTTTCCATTACATTTACTTATAAATCTTTACTAGTCAAAGAGAAAATAAATAATAAAAATCTGTATCTTCAGGAAGATTGTAACAATATAGTTTTGTAAGTCCATGAGAAGTTTACATGTCTGCCAATGTTAAATTATAAAAATTTAGATACATTCGATCATTATACAATAGCAGGCAGCCTTAAAGATACCAAAAACCTCTATATTGGACAATAAAATTATGGTAAAAAATTATAGTTCACTTTCACCTTTTTATTTTTAACCAACTCTAATTTGCCAATTATGGCAGTACAGAATTTCCTTCTCCATCTTGGGTTTTAAATACACGAACTTAAAAAAAGTAAACATTCCTCTTCTCCCAAGTAGGGCTGAACCCCGTTATCCCGGGAACAGGCTGCCAGAGGTGGAGGACACAGTGCTATTCCCCCCGCTCGGGGGTGAAGACAGTATGGCGTCACTGGCCTTTTGCGACAGTTGTCAGTGAGCCCTTGCAGTTGGCCCTGCTGTTAAATCTTAAACAAATCTCTAAGCATCAAGAGGGCCACATAAACACCACTTTTAAGACTATGTATACTACCTGATTCCTGAAATTTCCAAAGTACCCCTTTCTTTTTGTTATTTTAAAAATATTGTTCTAGAGTTGGGCATGGTGGCTCACGCCTGCAGTCCCAGCTGCTCTCTCGGAGGCTGAGGCAGGAGGATCGCGTGAGCCCAGGAGTGGGAGGCTGCAGTAGCTATGATCGCACCGCTGCACTCAGCCTGGGGATAGAGCCAAACCCTGTCTCTTAAAAAAAAAAAAATTGTTCTAGCTCTGGTCTAATAAAGGAGAAGGTCTGGACAGTTATATTTTTATACCAACCCCATTCCTACTGCCACCAAAAAGGACTCTGTTTCAACTACCCTACACTCTATCCCCAAAGTAAGGAATTGAAGAAATGATCTGCAAATGAAAAAAAAAAAATCAATGTGGGTATTTCAGGGTAAAGAATTTGAACTCTCTAAATTATTCAGATGATTGCCTAAATTACACAGTTCCCATCATTCTTTGTCCAAGAAGTCTTGATTTATAGGAAATTTTAGTCAATGTTCAAACAAGGGAATATTCCACCTAAACCATCTGCTTAAGACTTGTGCTTCTGGTAGAGCTGCCACACAACCAAGTATGGCTTTAGTGTCAAATCTGGTCATCCTCCTCCTCACTTTTTTTTAAACAAAATTGCTATTTAATCAATAAATTTGAACTCACTGTTTGGATTATGCTATTGTGTAACATTTAGTCTGATTATCTAACTACTTTGGTGTCAATGTGTAGCAAGGCCATTGCAGTAGTTTTTATCTCTGTTTCTAATATGTAACTTGACACGTCTCGAGGAAATACAGCGACTAACGCTACCAAACGTGCAAGGTGCATGTAATGCACTTGTGGATCTATTCTGTAAAGGTCAAATATTTACACGGAATGTTTTACCTGATTATAAAACTACTATTTTATATTATGACATCTTTACATACAATTTATTTTATCAATATCCTCATTTGATATTTAAAAAAATATGCCTTTCAAATATTTCATAAATATATAAAATTTCACTACATTCTATTTTTCTTTAAACATGACATCTAAACTCTCTTTACAAATCAACAAAAAAGAACATTTTTTTTCCTGTTTGAAAGTCACAGATGCAATGATTTTCAACCGGCGGGGTCTTAACTGCATGCAAGAATGGCAGGCATGTTCTCTTACAGAACTTACAGAAATTTCTAGTATTTTGAACTATGTAATTCACTTGCTAGAGATCAGTAGTATCAAAGAAAAGTGAGAGATTCCATCTAAATATTTACAATATGAGAGTCTTTCTTAAACTTCTTTAACAATGGCAAAGTTTGGATGGTATCTGGACAGTGTTAAAGAATTATTTTGATGATCAAAAAATAAGTTAACATTACATGAAAAGTTTTCTTAAACACATCTTAGTAAAATTTAAAGATACGGTGATGAATTGCACATATTTGAAAAAATGATCACATTTTCTTTAACAGTATCAGTAATAATATAAAACATGTCTACGTTTTTTAGAATAGGAATCACATTCCTGTAACTTATTGGGGAAATCCAAAGCTGGCTTAAAAAAACCTTTTTGGTGACTCCAGAAATGTCTTGAAGATTTACAAATATAAATGTTACTTGTAATCATTTCTAGCCCCAAGACACTACCATCCTTACTAAGATTAATGCCATAAGGAAAGGTTTTGAGTTATATATAATAATTTTTAAAAGTCTGTTTTCCCTTATTATTTGCTGAATCACTGACATGTACTCATAAGGAATTCTCAAGCTATTATAGAACATGAAAATGCACTCAAGGTAAATTTTCAATTACTCCTTTAAGAAAGATTTTTAAAATGCGTACTACTGTGAACATACTGTGGATACGTAAGAAAAAGTTCGCACGTTGAACAGAATGAGGACTCCTCACTGCCAGCCCAGTTAACTCTGCGATGATCCACCCGGAAACAGCAAAGCCGTCCTGTGTGTCCGGAGCTGCCCAGGTTGCTAAGCTGATACTGTCAACTGCTAACACACAACTCGGTGGCAGTGTCCACGTCTGAGGCAAGCTGAAGCATGGACTTCACCTACATCTCTTTAAAAACTCCAGTCTCATCTTGGAGATGGAGCTACATTAAAGACAACCAGGAGGTTCAAAGCTTTGCTCAGAACACAGCACTGTGCAAATTTGGATTTCGGATCTTATGCTCACACACTGTGTTTGAAATAAGGCTATAAAAAGATACAAACAAAAGCGGCATTTAATTTTCACCAAGATTATACACGAATGACAGTGATACAGATTTAAAAACCCTACCACCAAACTGGTAACTGACTTAATCATGCACTCTATAAAAAACAGGTGACTGTGGACATTTCCCTTAGTTATGAATGTAACCAGCTCACTGGTACCCAATGGGTCTCTGTCTCTAATTTGTCAAAAGTTGTTTTTAGTTCATTGAATGCCACGGTGAGATCATCATTTATGATAATTTTGTCAAAAAGATGACCGTATTGACTTTCCATTATTTGTGCAGATTTAATCATTTCTTGAAAGTCTTCTTCCTACAAAAGGAAGTATTTTTTTAAAAAATTGGTTAACCAGGCAATTACCTCACTTCACATCAATGCAAACATTCTACAATTGGTTTACCTAATGCTGTTCTGAGTTCAGTCTTTCACCTCAGTCAGAAGTAAAAATTATCCCCTTTTACGACAAGTTCTTCAGATGCCATAATTTCTAATATTATCCGTCTGATTGGCTTGGACAAAGCAAGAGTCAGACGAGAGTGAAAACTCCTGCCTTCACTGAATTTCAGGACAATTAGTCACTAATTCATAATTACAGGGTATGTCGTAATACAACAGCTATTGAGGGAAAGAAGAACTGTTTATGCTGATGCTCTGGTTGCATCATTTATGCTTATTCATAGGAAGGAATTTATAATCTAAACTCCTTTTTCAGAGTTGGGAACATTTATATAATAAAAGGGTGGTCATGTTCTTCCCGTGTCTCATTAGAAGTGTTTCAGGAGCCCTTGCTGCCTCCCATTTCTGAAGTCAGAAAGTATTTTAGTTGGCCTCGTAATACAAATGTTAGCCAAATCCTAAGATTTATTTATCTTATCACTTATCAACTTCATTGAGAAACCTCTAAATTTATAAATAGTATAACTCTTCACATTGCAACATAATGAAATAATTTCACAGTCCACGTTTCAATGTCAGTAAGATTTCGCAACAGAAAATTTAACTTTCCTCTTAATCCATAGCCTCGAGGAGCTGACGTTGTATGACAATACCTACTCAGCATGGATATGTTTGTCAGCATTTTAGAAAAAAGATACTTATCGAATACTGACAATCAAAAACACAATCTGTATTTCGCAACCACAGTGAACAGTTTATAGATTAATACAGACTGAGGTTAAAGATGAGCTAATTAAGAGGAGGAGAAAATAAAAAGCTCTTAACATTTAACTTCTTTGCTTTTTATTTTTGGTCCAAAGAAAGATTAAGAACAAAAACAATAAAAGGCCTTGCCAGAAGCCATTATAGTCACAATCACCATTTCTGATAACACTGGCAGGAAATACAAATATTATTGTTAAATAATGTTAGTCTATTTTTCCTATTCCCAGAATGGTGCTTTTTCTTTTACTGTGCTAAATATGATTGTTGATACAAGGAGACAGGCAAGGCCAATTATTAAATTTTTCATTCAGACTATTAATATTAGTAACAGAATCTGACTTTGGTATCTTTAGCTTTAAAAATAAAGCTGGTCTGAAAACTAACTGGTCTAACTTTTATAGAAATGTTCAGCCTACAAAAGTCTGAAACGTATGCGTAACAGTGAACAGATTAGTTTTCAGTCAATTTAATGTGAGGATCTATCCACAGAAGCACAAAAAGTGCAATTGTTCAAAATGCACCTAACTACAGTTCCTTTACAGATCTTGGTTCACAGTTTCGCCCGCGACAGTCTGTCCGAGCCGCTGCGGCCACACCTGCCACCGAGCGCCACCACACTCACCGTGAATGGCTTCGCAGCAGCCTGGTCGTCTCTGCTCGATATAATCTTCGCGTTTTTCCTTGTCTCTCGCAAACGCTCTATCGACGGAGGCTTTATAAATATCACATAGGGCTTAAACTCCAGCGTCCTTAAATGCTTCACTGTCTGCAGGGAGGAAAAGAACTTTTCTCACATTTCTTCATGGCATCATGAGTTACTGAGTCTTTAAGGAGAAAATTCCTCAAATTATTCTCTAGTTAAGGTCAGTAGGTCTTTCGATATACTATTATTTTACCAATTAAATGTAGCAAACACACCTGAAAAGAAGTTGGAGAATGCAACTTGCATTTTAAAATGTTTTGAAATACACCATGATTAATATAGAACAGAAGGGGCTAAAAATACCACAAAAGTGGTTTTTAGATCAAACACTGAACATGAAGGTCCATGCAACCATCCCATTTAAGCCTGTCCCCTCT
>CM052453.1:18175585-18341745 GCA_028533085.1 Varecia variegata
GGTCCTGAACAGCCTGCTGGCTGCCTCACACCTGCTGATCTGCCACCTTAACCCAGCAGCACCCAGCAGCCAGAGGGGTCTTTTAAGGAGCTATTCTGATCCTGTCACTGTCTTGCTTGACGTCCTTGCACATGTAGCTTCCAGCGGGTCTTCTAAAAAAGATTAAGTCTTTACATGGTCTACAAGGCCGTGTGACCCGACCCCCGTCTTGCCCTCCTGGCTGGAAGCATGTGCGCAAGCTCCCGCCTCTGCCTGAAGCCAGGTGCACCCTTCAGAGCTCGTCCCACAAACGGACGCATCCAGACCATCCCTTACGCTTCTCTGCGGTCACACACGTCCACGCCTTCTCTCGGAGACCCGTCCCCCTGAATCCTCCCCGCCCTGGACTCTGGGGCTCCTTCCCACCAGCACTGAAACTAATGAGGCTTCTCCTACCTGAAAACGACAAGAACGACGATAAACGCAGCACAAGTTGCTTACTCCTAAGCGCTTCTGCAGCTCCTGTCTGCACCAGCCGGTGCGTTGGGGCTGTGGCTTCCCACGGGCACCGCCCGTTCTCCCACCGCCGCGTGCAGACTCCAGCCCAAGTTCCCCGGCGGGTTTGCACAGATGGCGTGTTGTGCGCTGCGCTTCCACCGCTAATCCTAATTCTTGCCCCTCCTCGCTTGCATTGCACACTCCAGCCACGTGGGATCTCTCCTGCTTCCCGAAACTCTCGGTGTGGGGTCCTCGTCCCTCGCTGCCTGCTCTTCACTCGGCCGACGCTTACTCGTGGTTCAGATTCAGCCTAGATAGGCCTTAAGGGAATCTTCTCCGACCTTACAATCTGGGTTAGGCCCCAAGTTCGCGTGTTTCCTACGCTCCCGCTGAAGGCTGCCCACGCGACGCTGTGACTGCGCTCGCCTCCGTCCCCAAACAGACCCCGAGCTCTGTACAAACAGGGACCGCGTCTACCTTGCTCAACAGTCGTTTCCCCAGGTGGTAAACTGGAGGTGCTCCTTAGATGTATTTAAATCATACTCAATAATTGTGCTATTATGGAGGTAAAAGTGTTTGTTTCATGAACCAAAGGAGTGGGAGTTAAACTTAAAAAGCACGTGCCCCTAGAGCCTGGATGCGGTGGTTACATAAGGTGCTCAAGGTCACTAAGGGAAGCTGCTGGAGCCCCCTTTGAACTTGGCTCCCTTTATCTTAAGACAAAGAGAAGCAGAGGGGAAGGTGATGAAGTCCCTCTAGAGACAGTGGGTTTAAGAGAAGAAAATCTCACTCCCTGAACTCAGACAGGAACTGCCACGTGCCAGAGAGGACGGGGCTGCGATTCCACCGTGAACCTGCTCACGTGGAGGGAGAACCTGAGACCAAGAGCAGGCGAGCTCCCGAGGGAGCGGAGGGAAGGAACACGCACTTGTGGGTCGTCTGTGATACGCCAGGCGCCATGTAGGAGCTTAGGTATTCTAACTACTTTAAGGGTACAAAAAATATTTAGAGTAAGTTCTAAAACTTACTCTTCAAAATAAATAGAACAAAACCCAAGGAAAACAGATGACCTTACAATGGAGTTACCTTCTATTATACGTACAAATGAAGCAAACCCTATTATATATGCTTAAAAAAAAAAAAAAAAAGGCAGCAGCAAATAAAACGAAACATCAACATGTAAATAGAGGGTCCTGGCCTGTAGTGCCCTCACAGCACCCAGGGCTGAAGGAAAGGACGCAGTCACCATTTCCTTACGAAGCCTCCACTGTGGAAGGCTTCACAGGGTGAAGCTATGCTAAGTGAGAGTCTAGCAGTTTTTCCTTTTTTTTTTTAATTTCTTCTATCTAAGCTGGAAAAAAAGACCCCCATGATTTATTTTAATTCTAGAGAAAAAAACTAGGTGTATCTGAAGTGGGAACAAGTATGCCATCTCCGATGTGATACCTTTAAATTTTGACTATATTCTGTTGTGAACCTATGTGATAACTTTATAATCTAACCCTTACAAACAAGTTCACTTCGCTGCACGCTTCGTGGGGTACACACCCATGTAGTATGCCAAGAATGTTTCAGTGGCAAATGATTTTGTTTGGAAACTTTTCCATAAGTTATTCTAGATCACCATCTTCAAAGGTGAAAATATCCCCACAAAAAAGGTTAAAATAGGGCCATACTTTCAATCATTCTTACTATAATCCTGCCCTGCAGGCCTACAAATAGCACTGTCCCTGCTGGGCCCTTGGATCAATTCTGTCATCTACACTGGAGAAGTTCTAGAGTTTCTCCCCGATTTTAAAAGACTACAACTTGGGTCCACATTCCTGTCCTGTATCCTCCTCCTATGTTTAGGGATAAGTTCACAACATTTATAATTGGCTGGTTTGTATTTAGAATACAGAAGCTATTTATGTCGTGGGCAATTCAGGGATGCACACAGAGTTAGGTTCATTCACGCAATAAGATAGATTCATTTTCCCCTTCAATACAAACATTCTTGTCACAATTGGTGGAATACATTTATATGTAAACAGATTATGGTTTGTTTTCAATTGTGCTTGCTAATGATGAAGTGGAGCAGAGGCGGAATCTGAACAGCGCAGTGACAATGACGATGCCGACACGGTGAGGCAGGTGTGTGCCACGTGGCTTACACACACCGTTACTAATCCTCATCCTGCAAGAACGGCATCAGTATCTTCACTTTACAGATGAGACTGACACAATGAAAGGTGAGGTAATTTCCAAAGGTTACACATCTGGAATGTGGCTTAGCTGGTGTTTGAAAGCCCGTCCGTCTGACTCAGAAGTCTGCATTCTTTCCACCCTACCCATGATCTTATCAAAAGGATGCCGACAAAACACGAACCCGGGTCCCGGCTACTCCCTGTTTTGGGCTGTGATCCGTGACAGCAAGGACTCTCACACCCCATCCGGAGCCGCACCACACTTTAGACAGTGGGGACTGTCTGTGCTTGTGGAACAGGCAGAGATGCCGGCTATAAAAAGTGGCAGAAGTCAAATCTGGTGATCTCAAAACTCGTTCCGTGCAGAAGCTCTGAGAAGCCTAAGGTAAATTTAATTAAGATGATGGGCATACCAGGCCTGTGCAACATACACAGGGACATGTCTGTTAGGATTCTGGATCCAGGACTAAGGAAAATCATACACAGTGGCGATATATGTGAGCAAAAGCCAAAAAAGCACATTAAAAATGATTTTGAAGTTTATTAACATGGAAATCAGCTAATGAACTAAAGCTGATGCACTTACTAGCTTCGAAAAGAAACTAAAAGAATGTTTATAGTCAAAGCAGAAATGTAAATAAGTATTTGTCTGCTTCATTTTAAAAACATTTCATAAGAATTTACAAACACGTACCATGGTGGAAAGGAAGAATAAAAGCCATGTGCATCAATCCCCATTAGTTGAAGTTCTTGGGAAAAAATGTGTCAATAGATAATTAGAAAGGCATATTATTTTAAATTACTTTATGTATTTAATTAGTAACTCTTTACTGAAAGTAGGCAAATGTGTTGTGTGATTTTATAAGAGAGTTCATTCATTTTAGCCAAAGAAACATAGCCCATTTAAGGTGTCAATAAAATGTTAGTAAAGTTTCTATTTAAAGCTTTACATTTAAGAAAACAGTCTCTGTTAACCATATGCAAAGATTCCTTTATTTTTATCTTAAAAAGAAAGGTTAAAAAATTTATATGCAAATCCTCAGCTTTCATTTACATAGAAGAATTTAGACATATATGGTACCTTTTCCCCACATGACCCCTGAGATGGTTGATATTACCCATGTAATTATGAGAGATTGTTTTCTTTGTTCTACTTCAGATTTTCTTTTTATTCCACAAACATATTTAAGTGTTTATGATTTGTAACAAATGTTTATATATGCAAAACAAGAAATATATTTTTATTAGAATGCTAGCATTGGCTGGGTGCAGTGGCTCACGCCTGTAGTTCCTGCACTTTGGGAGGCTGAGAAGGGAGAATTGCTTGATGACAGGAGTTTGAGACCAGCCTGGGCAACACAGCAAGACCCTGTCTCTATAAAAAATTTAAAAAAGTAGAGGGATGTGGTGGTGCCTGTAGTCCCAGCTACTTGGGAGGCTGAGGTGGGAGGATCACTTGAGCCCAGGCGTCTGAGGCTGCAGAGGGCTATGATTGTGCCACTGCACTCCAGCCTGGGTGACAGAGTGAGACCCCTGTCTCTCTTTTATCAAAAAAAAAAAAAAAAAGAATGCTAGCACAGTATACTTTCAAAATTAGTTCATAGTTGATGCATAAAAATTTTTATTCTGTAAACACTGTCTCAGAAAAGACCTACTTTCTGAATCTGAAACACACATATACAACTAAGAAACAAACAAAAAAACTAAATAAATGGAAAAAGCTTTGAGGTAAAACACCAGTGACTAGAATAGACTTGAAACCGTAAGTGCCCTGAAATAACGCTTTAAAATATCAGTATGATGTTCTTCTACTGAAAAAAAAGTTTATGGCTATGCTCTAAGGCATTGTACTTAGAAGCTTCAACCATACACTTATTTATGTGTTAGTGTGCACATCCTAAGTGAATGAATATTTACTAGACTAATAATGTACTATTATTGTGAAAATAATCTTACTGAAATCAATGAAATATGGTACCTATTTTTTAAAATGACACTCATGTAGTCTAAAAAGAGTTAGCATAAAGCAATTTTTACTTGTAAATGTCCAGCATAGAATTTGGATATAGTTTTTCTTAAGGCTGATGAGTATCAAATTGAATTTAATGATTTAAATATAGGTGGGTGGTACGTTACCCATGAAAAGACAGTCATGCTAAAGATTATAGTGTTAATAATATGTTAGCAAAGAAACTACAAAAAGAAATGCAGGTAGGTGGAGATCGCCAAATTAGTTTTAACACACTATATATTCATGTAACAGTCATAATGCATTAATGACAAATCCATTTTTATTTGGATTTATGTCTAACATTTGGGTTAATGTCCAATATTAAGCTGAATATTGAAGAAAACATTTGTTGCTCTGACCAAGTACTATTCACTTTTGCTATTGATCTTTGCACATCTTGGCACAAACATAAAAAGGACATAGCATGTGGAAAGGTATTGAACGGATGTGGATTTCTCCTGTGTTCACCCCTAGCATATCTGTGCTGCTTCACATGAAAATTCTTCCACATTGCCCCCCAAACATTTTTATGGTATTGGCCAGATGACTTGTTACTCTTATTATCCAGAGAAAAAAATCAGAATGACTGGAGTCTGCAATAAATATCCAAACTGTTTCTGTAACCTGAAAAAACACACTTATTCATTTGATTTACTGCAAGATACGTCAAATGAAATCTCTACGCAATCCTCAGATCAGACGTGTTATAAAAAGTCTATTTATCATATTGCAGCACTACTATTTTGTTGTTCTAGGCATAAGATAAAAACAAGCATGCTATTATATTTGACCCACAATCTTGAATGACCGTATTAGTGTATGGCTGGATTTCTGTGTTTGAGAAATCTATCTATAAAACTATCTACAAATTTAAAGTTCCCTTGGAATCAAACTATATTAACAGGTCTAGCAACATATATCAGTTCATAACAAGCCCAGACAGAGGTGCAGATTTGTTTTTCTGTTGCTTTCATAATAGGAGGAAAATATTACTTAAAAAGCCTTGATCAGTATGCTAATGTTGGAAGGAAGGAAGGGAGAAAGGGAGAAGTGAGCAAACCGGGAGTGGAAATTTGCTGGAAGAGCAACACTTTTCCAAAGCAGCTATTTACACCAGACTTACATAGACTGACCCTCATCTCGCCTCTGTGTCAGAGCTATGAAAAGAGTGCAATAAAATTAAGAGATCAAGATAAAACCACCCCTGAGTCTTCCTTCGCTAAGCAGAAGGAGGGATGGGGAACTTCTCCATTGCAGAATCTGCTCATACTGTGACCTTTCGATAAGGCCACCATGATCTCCTGATTCAACATCCATCCTGTCCTTGTCCCAGCTCTCTGTTCTCCCCGTTCCACTTTTACCTTCCTCTCTAGACTTTCACCCACCGTCTGACAGCTATACAAGTGACTTTGTTATTTATTACTAACTTAGAATGTTTCGGTCTATCTTCTCCCATCAGAACGTCAATAGCGCAAAAGCAAAAACGTTTATGAGCCCGGAACTGTGTCCAGCACAGTTGGTATCCACAGAAATCAGCTGAATGAACAGAATTGAGATTTATGCCCAGAAATTATGCCTGAATATAAATATTTAAGGTAGACCAAGGGCATAAAAAGCCCACTGTGATTCTAATAAAGATCACATTTATCTTTTACATCAGGGATTATAATTTTAAATCCATCACACACTCATGAATTTGATCATGACTTTTGGTTTCACAGTTATCTATATAAAATCCTCCAGAGTAGACTCTAATTCCTACAAGCCTTCAAAGTTCAACAAAAAGCTATGAGAATTTTAATAAACATATTAACATTCACCTTTAGGTTTTACTGCTGACTTTTCTCTCTGTTTTACATGGGGGGCTTTGTGTTGTGCCATAATTTCATGGAAAAATAACAAGTGTCTTATAAATGTCTATTTATTCAAACGACTTCTACAAGCTGTCTTTGGGCAGCATATTAAGATTCAGCACAAAGCAGGGCAGAATAGCACTTAATGCTCAAGCTAGAAATATGAAAAATACAGAAAGATTTATTATTAGTTTCCTCTCATGCCTCCTAACTAGGCAGAACAAGTCACAATCTGTCTGAATATCCCTAAGATGAGTTTTGCTCTTGTTTTGGCTTAAGCCACAAAAAGTGCTGCAGTAGCGTTTTAACACTGAAGCTTTCTCCCCGCTCCCTCCCCCACAAATTAAGTGATTCCATTACTTTACTTTCTAAAAAGTCAGGTTTCATTAAATATAAAACTTGTCATGTAGGAAAGTGTACTAAATGCCTGACATTTGGTTTTAACATACTTTTTTAGAAAATACTTTTAAATGCAGAGGGAATTTATTAACAGAAACTATCACTGAAATGTTTTAGGGGCTAAAATGGAGCTTGGGAATAACACATTTACCAAATGAAGAGAAAATTAAATACTTCTGATCAAAGCTCGAATTCCCCCATTGTTACATTTCTGTCATGGTAACAACTTGATCTATTATTATTTCTTGAACATTAAATCCAAGAATAAAAATCATATAGTATTATGATAATATAGAAAAAATAATACTTTGTACCTTCTGAACAGTATTTATCAAATAATTTCAAGGCAAACATCATTTTTCCCAGTGGTTTTGAAAACACTGGGAGGAAGTAAATTATATTTGAGTAGGACCACAATGCTTATACTCTTTCCGTTTTCCTACACATATTGTAGGAGCCAAGAAAGTAATTTCCTAAGTGTACAATTTTTTTATAATCTTGAAAAGTAAACAGTTAATTCAGGAATAATCCAGAACTTCCAAAATGTGTGCCTGTTGCTTGATTAGCTCTTTGAGATGATCAACTGCTAAATAATCTAACTTGTAAGTATTTTGAACACTCAGGTTCAAAATCAGCACAAGCCTACTGGTATTTGAACATTTCATGTTTATCTTATTAATATTTTTAGTTAATGTGTAAGAACTCCTTTGTATTAAAACCTTACTAGGTGCCAAGAATTGGTCTAAGTCTTTGCAAAGATTATTTTGTTTAACCCTCAAAACAAACATAGCAAGCAGGTGTTTCACCCTTTTTCAGACGAAGAAACTGAGGCCCAGAGAGAATGCAAACTGTGTGGTATCACATGACTCCTGTGTGATGTCATATGACTATTGCATGGTGTCACATGACTACTGAAGGGCAGAACAGATTCCAAGGCAGCTTGTCTTGTCCCAGAGGCTCGTTTCTTACCTCCCATCCTGCCTCACAGACGTAAATTAAGAAAAAAAGAAAAAAGGAAATCGTGCTATCTTTGCCCTTTTATTACAACGCATCTCCCTCCTCAGCTGAGGAGAGACGTTGCTGAGATGGGTGCTGGTGAGGGAGGAGGCACAGAGGGACAGTGGGGCGGGGGAGGGGCAGGAGGTCTCAAGTGGCCCCAGGGAGCCCAAAAGGATTTCTCTGTGGCCACCTGGATCTGTGCGGGCCGGGGAATGAGTGTATTCTCCATAGCGCGACTCCACAAGGAATGGAAGCAGGGCAGTGTGAACTCTGCAGTAAACACAGAAGCCCATGGAAATATTCTTCCAGGTTTGGGAAGGTTCTGTATACACGGAGGAGGACATGTGGACATTGCTAACAAAGGAAATTTTGAATTTCCTTTGAAATATGTGCATATGTGCTTCTAAATAATGCAATGTTAATATCTGATGATGCTAATTATCACTTCCTGTGCCATTAGACATGAGAAACCCCCCTGAGTTCCCATGAGTCACCCTCCCCATCTGTCTGAACAGCACGTGTCATGACCTTTCAGAGGACTCCACCTTACTAAGACGGGGTGATTCTTAGCTTTCCCATTGATTCGCATCCCCGTACTGTCACCTTGAGTTTATAAAGGATCAACAAACAAGAGAAACCAGGTTCCTTTATTCCAACATTTTTCCAAAATCATGGGCTTTGATCCTGGGAACTTAACTACCTCTCACTACATTTTTAAAGAAACATCACAAGAATGGGGCACACAAGATAGATACTACACTGCTGATCTGAGTCAAACCAACCAATGTTTGTGGAAATACCAACATACGTCTATTAACTACTTTAAAGCAGTTTCATTAACTGATTTTCCTGCTTGAAATATTCTGGAAAGAGCTCTGCTATAATAGTTCATCTCACTGAACATCTAAATGCCATAGAAAGCTTATACCATGCTGCTGCCTCAAAATGATTCTAAAGGAACTTGCACTGTGTTAAAAAATATTCATTTCTACGATTTAATTGCCCTGATGTGTGTAACATATCGTGGTGGTGTTTGCTCTCTGATCTCCCGTGTGATTCCACTACAAGGACAATACCATCCTTCACAGACATCTTAAAAGTCTCTGAATGTCATATAAGAACAAAAGACAAAATATTTCAATTTAGAAACCAAACAGTGTTCAAGATGAGGGGATTTTAGCCTGAAAACTTCCAGTGTGATATGCTTTGAAGTTAAGTTCTTACAACTTCACCTACTTCCTCAGAATCACACACAGAAACGAACACTTACCAACCAAGACAACAAGTCTGTATTTCTCATGATTCTGTCGCCGATACGGTGTCACCTCTTCGTACGTGGGCACATCTGCCGTGTCGTACTGGTCACTCTTCCTGCATTCATACATGGATTTGTTTGTTTTCTTATCTTTCCTACTAAGACGAAAACTTCTTCTAAAACCAGCTGCAAATATTAAAATTATACATGTTTTTAGTAACATGAACCAAAAAAGAAAACCCCAAAAAACAAAAATGAAAAACCTTCCAAGTTGGGTTGTATTTTTTTCACCATAATATTGTTATAAGTGCATTTAGTAAGAGAAAAAAATTAGATACTACACAGTTTCTTAAAATAATTTATAAGAGGATTATCTAATATTACTGTAGTTATAATAATATAAATTTTATTTGATTCTAAATCATAAAGAGCTCTATTCAGAAATCATTGAGTAAAATAACTGTGTAATATAGAAAAATAAGTCAGAAATCAAAGATAATTTACCATGAACTGGTGAACACATTTGATGTAAGACAGTTATTTAAACAAACCATAAAAGCACTTTAAATATAAATGACAATTTCTCTCATTCATAAATAGTAACAAAATTTATATTATATCCTAAGCATAGCCTAACAACATACCTGTGGCACAGACAGATCTATTGTTAAATAAGATCAAATAAGCCTATCCATGAATCAGGCTGACAGAACCGGGCTCGGTCAGTAACCGGTAGGTTCTAAGCAAGTCATTTAAGTCTAACTGGACTCCAGAGACACAGAGGAAATGACTGAATCCAGGTTCTTTTACTCAGACAGAAATTCTACAATTTTATAAAATTGAAGCATATAAAATAAAGAAATTAGTTTCGCAGTCTCAACTGTATACTCTCGTCAAAATTTAGTTTTACTAAAATAACTTTTTAAATACTTAAATAGACTTCATGTCTGCTTAAAAAGCTCTCTCCAGCTCACTGTTATCATTTAACACATGGCCTTAAAAGGCGTAGGCTAAAGTTCCTCTTCCCAGTGAGCTCCCATTTCATTCTGTGTGCGCCCCGCGCTGCTGCGCCATTCTGCTTTTATTTCTAGAAGAGGGAAGAGTATCATGTACACCACTCACGAATTCAGTAAGGCGTGCAATCGACTCTCTACCTACCTAACCAATCTTTGCACTCTCTCACAATTCAAACATTAAGAGGAAAGAAAACAGTCTGCTTATTAAACCATCATAGAATATAAATGCTGTATCCACTTCATAGTATAAAACAGAATGCAAATATATTTCTAAAGGTATAAAAATATATTAAAGAATATTGATCAAATTAGATAAGTAGAGAACTTTAAAAAGTTGAGATTTTTTAAAATAAAATGCAAAGGCTGTAATAACTAATCTGTGTGGATTTTAGGAAACACAGTCAGCTTTCTAAATCTGTGGCTTCCCTATCCACAGATTCAATCAACAAAAATTGCATCTGCACTGAATATATACAGATTTTTTTTGTTGTCATTATTTGCTAAACAATACTACTGTATAACAACTATTTATATAGCATTTATATTATAGTAGATATTATCAGTAATCTAGAGATGATTTAAAGTATACAGGAGGATGTGTGTAGGTTATATGCAAATACTAGGCCATCAGATATATACACACACACTTGAGTATCTGCGGATTTTGGTATCCCAGGGGGTCCGGAAACCAATCGTGCACGGATACTGAGGGATGACTGCATCAAGGAAGTGAATAATTATTACCACTGGATTTTAGAATTCAAAATAAAATATTAAAAAATAATTATCAATGACTAGACAGAGTTATATGATTCACCTTATGGATTCAGAGCTTAATAAAAATCAATTAAGATACTAAGAATGGAGTGATAAAAATTCATACAATAATATACTACTGTGGCCTTCCAAGAGTCATTCTGATTTTGAGGAGATTTTGAGGTTATTTGAGGGAGAAAGATTACATATAGAGGATTTCAAACAAGGAAGAGTCGCTCTAAAGCTCCCTTACAAAGGTAGGGGAGAAGCTAACAGGACAAGTGATGAATCACGTTGGTGTCTTACAAAAAGAGATGAGATTCAAGGGCAGCAAAAGGAGAAAAGCCTCACCCTAGTTCTACGATGAGGAAACGAGGTGTGGATTTTAAAATCACACCTACAGAGGGAATTCCAGCTTCTCTGCAAAGGGCCAGAGGAAAGGTCGTATGTTACTCTTTGCGTCTCTTGCTTTCTAGGTTATTGGGAAAGATTGATAAGAATCCAGAAAAAGGTCCTCTTCTGTTGCAGGGCTGTAACACACCACACTAGAAATAGCTGAGTTCCTTACCACTACCCCCATGCTTTGGTGCACGGTTCTCAGACAAGCGTCTCTTCCTGTCTGGCAGAATTTAGTAATCCCACCTCCGCCCCCTACTCTGTCACTGGTGAGAGCTGGCTCGGACTGGAGTCCAGTCTAAGAGGGTTTCTAGTTGAGCCCAAAAATGATACGCTAGCTATTCTAACCAGAGAAGTTAGAATGCAGTACTCCATAGAGTTCTAATTTCAGGTTCCCATAGCTCTTGCCCCATGAGAGGCAATTACAGGACAAGCTGGTAGAACTATAAATTCCTTCACTATTATGCCTTGTAGGGAGGGAGGATTTTCCTCTAGTCACCACTTCCTTTGGGCACAGGAATGGATGTAACAAGGACATAATGCTTCATCCAAAGCAAATGAAGTCCAAAAGTGAAAACCTGAAAAATTTCTGATCAGCGAATCACAGCTAAATCCTGACTCTCAGTGTGGTTATCTAATTGAGTCTTTACAATGCACTGAAGTTTTTACTTTCATCACCAACAACGAAGAGATAGTGGGGAAAGACAGAAGGTAGTCAGATTTCCAAAGTGAGGTCGTACGGATGTCAACAACGGGGCCGCGCAGGATGGTTTGGTGATGTCGGTTGTATTGATGCAATGCTTGCTACGGAACAGGTGTTTGATAAAAGCTCACCAAATTAATTTAAAAAGGCAGCAACAAAAATGCTACGATTATTCCTATTTTATCTTCTTACTATAATTTCAACAAAGAAAGAGTAACACATTTGGTATTTTCACCGAAGTTAAAATTCTAAGAGGCAGACAGAAGGACAAAACACGGCATATGCAAAAGCCTTAATTCGCCGAAGCCTCAGAGCTGGAAGGAACTTGAGGGCATCGGGGCTTCTCCCTGCCTGGGTCCTGCAGGGCACAGCTGTCACTGTCACGCACTGCACTCGTGCACAGCAGTTTTTCAATAGCGGCTACCAATTAGGTGGAATTCACACAGGTTATGAAGCTTCAGCGTCTCGACCAATACCCTCATTTTACAAAACAAAGCAGAAAGGCAGTCAGGCTGCCACAGGGATTCCGTAAGAGCGGCCGGTCACCCAGCGTTACCCAGTCAGGGCTGGAGGTGGCCGGGCTGGGCCAGCACAGAGCCTCTGGCATGGACTTACCAGCTGTGGGGCTTGGGGAGTTTAAAAAACTTCTCTGAGGCTAATTTTCTCCACTTTAAAATGCAGATATTAGTAGTGTCTACCTCACAGGGTGGTTAAGGATTAAATAATTCATGTAAATCACTTGGCCCCCGTCCCTGGCATACGGGACACGCTTATACGTGTCAGCTACAGATTCACACTTGATTACGCCTCCAACTACTTGGAAGAATCTTGAAGGCAGGAACACGTATCCCTGTATTCCCAGAGCACAGAGTCTAGCCAAAAAAGGGAAAAGTAAATTAAGAGGCTCGTTAATAAGTTTTAAAAAATATTAAAAGTAAAGCCAGATTTAAATGTGTTAAAGATTTAAAATGCCTCCAGTATCTTAATAAGTTGTAAGGCATTTTAAATACAACAGCAAGGTTTAGTACGTATTCACTATTCTTTCTTTTTTCCGCATACACATATAAATGCTTTATATTTACATCCACACACACAATCATATGCATAGACACATATGCACACACACACATATATGCATATACACACACATGCAGAGTAAGAAAAAGAGAAAGAAAAATTCCCAGCCCAAAATAACAAATAAAATAGCCAGAACAAAGGATACATTAAAAGGTATAAAATCTAGAGTATTTATTTGTGATTATTTCTCAGACCCACCCCCCCGCCCACACCCTGAAAAGGCGATTTTCCTAGAATCCGTCCTCCCCCGGTAGTCAGAGCTGATGGCGCACTTAGCCTGCCCTTCCAGGCAGTACAGAGAGTGTAATTTTCAAATTTCAGTAAAATAATGATTGATGTGTCAGTATACCCTAGTTAAGTCTAGGCTTAAATTAGGAGAGTAAATTCGAAGTCAGGAAAAGGGGGTTAATAATTTCTTGCCTTCAGATCTTACTTGGTTCCCTTATTAAAAGAGAGACCAAAAAAAATGTGACCTTAAGTAGAAAGCAAGCAGAGGATTCTTTTAGATAAATGTGAACCTATTTAATTTCAGTTCATTTTCACTGCAAAAGTCTTAGCAAGCGCTGGCTTTAAAAAAGAAGGAAGGGAAAAGGAACATTAACAAGGAATTTAGAGTAAGGGAACAGTTTTGCACAAAATATACTTTTCCTTGTATTTCACATTTTCGTAATTTATAATTGGCTCAACATTTTTATGGACAGGCTTTTTCCAGAAAGCTTACCCACAGCTGCTGGAGATTTGTGTTTCTGAAAGGAACAGCACGCTTACTTTATTACAATAGGAAAGTGACTTCAGAGCGAAACTGCAGCTGCAGGTCGGCCCTAATCGCAGACGCTGCTTATCTAATATTTTCCAGAAGTAACTTATGATGACTTGTTAATTTATCGTTTAATTTACAGCTTTGTTTAAAGTAAAAAAAATGTTTTAACTATAAAGGGAGAGATTTAAGTTGCTTATTTGTTCCTTATTTCAGTAAGACTGCAATAAATATCCCTAATACATACCTTTATTCTACGTCACTGATGATTTCATTAGGACAGATTGCTGGAAGCTAGACAGATCCTGTCCAAACGCTTCCCAGGTTGGTTAATAATAATGCCCATTTCCACCAGTGCTATATACAATTGCTCATTTTTGCCATTCTCTCATAAAAGGACTTCTAATCACTTCTTTAAAATCGTTGGTGTTTTGACAAGTGAAAACTGTACATCATTGTTATTTTATACGACTGTTAGTGGGACTGAACATTTTTTTCATGTTTATTACTCAATTGCATTTCTTATTTCTTCTGTAAATTGTTGGTTAATGCATTTTGGTCACTGCTTGATTAAGGTCTTCTTAAATACATGCACGCATGCATCGATTTAATAAGGTCATGAGCCCTTTGTCCTATTTGTTGCAAAGATTTTTAAAGGTTTTCAATCTTCCTTTTAACTTTTACCAAAAAGAAATTTAAAATATTTATGTGTTTGAATCTGTAAATTTCTTTCCTCTTTTTTTATGATTTTCCTATCCTTAGGTCTGATAAATATTCACCTATATTTTCCTAAGTTTTAAAAAATGGGCTACATGGTTTTATGCTTAATTTTGTTTATCCCATCTGGAATTACTCAGATATAATCATGAGATCAAGCTTGTGAAATGTGGCTGTAACTTTATATTTTTCTAAATAATTAACCAATGGTCCCAGAAATACTTAATGAACAATCCTTTTACTACTTTATGTTGATGGATATGTTGTATTAAAGTACCAGGTTGTATGTTATTATGTCGTGACAGAAAAAGGTGATTCTTAGTCTGAGTTTAGCTCATTCTGTTTTTAATAATATCAATACCAAAACAATAGTAGAAATGGGAGTGGGAGCTGATATTTATTGAGCACTTACTAGACAACAGGCACTATTTAAAGTGCTGTAAGTGTATTAATTAATTCTCACAGCAACTCTATGAGGTAGGTATAACAAGCCATGTGTTTATTTAGACCTGTTAGTGTAATAAAAAAATGACTGTCAAGGCTTTGGTTCAAGTATTAAATGATGAAATGAAATAAATCAAGAAGGAAGTTTGAAATACTACCCTACATACACAGATGCGTAATAGAGAAACTGATGAGCCTTCTGCTACATTATGAAATAATTTAATAGAAAAAAATATCAAAGAGAAGCAACAGTTTAATTTAGGGATTAAAAATATAAGGTTTTTTTTACCAGAAGAAGACATTTTTCAAAGATGATTAAATACATTTTTATACCCCTTTGTATTCAAAGTGATGTGTAAAATACAAAAACACGTGAGACAATGTCACTCGCCTTAAAAAGCTCCCAACTGCTAGGGGACAATTCTCAAATACTTGTAATTTAAGGTGTTTTCACAACATAGGATCAGGACTAGAAACGAAGATTTTTTTGCAAATCTTCTGATCAGTCTGATTTAACTTTGCCGTTTCTCTTGAGTAGAAAATTAAACTCAGGCAGCTGTGATTTGGTCATTTTCAAGCTGTTTCACTACACTGCATTTGTGTAATAGTATTCCGCAAAAGAGTATGACCTTTAATGCTGACATAAGTAAATTAAGAATCATTCGTTATTTAAAGTTTCATACTGTAGGTAAGTACCATACCTATCTATCCTGTAACTTCAAGTGTTACCGATATTTTTAATGGTAAAAAATGTTTGGAAGCAACCAAGATACCTGGAAGTATGGAAATGACAAATTATGAAATGCCTCAAAGAAATGGGGTTGAAACCATTAAAATTATAAAACTATATGGCACCATAGAAATGCATTTGATATAATAAATAGAAGAAACTGGACAGGATACAATTAATCATACTTACAGTATGAGTTTTACCTTTTTACTAGTATAAAAATTGGTATGGATGTGGAAATATAGAAGAAAATGTATAAAAAAGACAATGGTTGTGTTAGGTAGGGAGGGCTGCACTGGTATTATTTGTTCTATTTTTCAAACTTTCTATAATGTTACATAATTTTATAATTTGAAAAAGAAAACACAAAAACACAGAGTTCATAATATATGAACAAGCAAACAGTAAATACATTTTGGTTATGTCTCAGAGGTAGGTTCTAATCTTCAACATTTTTAAGTGATTATGGTAATGGACCAAGTTTGAATATTCACAATAGTTAAGAATAGCAATAAATTCAAATATAAAGAAAGTAATGAAAGCAAAAACACTGGAAAACTATCAAAAATGAGAATACAGGGTAAGAACTAAAGATCAAGGATCCAGGAAGATAGGGAACCAATATTCTCACTGGGGTAGTGAAGATGAAAAAAGAAAAGTACTCAGGGTTTTGAAACTTACAACCAAACTAATAAAATTGATAAGAAATCTTTTTTAAAATCACAAAGTACCACATTCTTTGGCTACCACAAATAAGTAACTTCAATGTAAATATTTATAATTTTAATGATCTTTTTCATAAAATTTTGACCTTATGCCATTTTATAAAAAAATAAGTAATCATTTTATGAACAAACAGCTTGTTAACATAAAAGGCCCTCAAACAGAGTCAAGGCAACTCACAACCAGCACTAACAGCCTCAGAAATCACACACAACTACAGAGAAGTGGGACTTGGCTTTCTGTTAACCCAAAGTAAATAAATAATATTAGGTTATCTCCTGTAATTTTTCAAATGGGATAGTTCCAATCTTTGATTACATTTCCTTTACATAAACAACTGGTCTAATAACATCAGATATTATGTATTTCCAATGTTTAAATGAACTTTTAATACATTCAAATTCTATACATGTTTGTAGTATGGGAAAACAAGTTTTAGGGAAAATTTCCTGAATCATAATGGAGACTTACAAAATGATCTACTCTAGAGTTCCTAATGTTTTAAGAAATATTTATTTGCTGTAGACACACTCAAGAAAACTGCTTCATTTCTTAAAAGGAGATAAAAATAAACATTTAAATTCTTTTTTCTCACTTTAAATGTACCAAAATGTAGATTTCACTTTTTTTAATTGTAAGAACTGCCAAAAACATTGGATTAAAGATATTTTTTGCATCTTAAAAATCAGATTAATTTGACCAAGCAAATAGTTAACTGGTTCAATAGGTAACTTAATTATAAGGAAGAGAAAATTTCACTATAAATGAACTTTTTACAAAGATTAAAAAAAAAACCCATGTAGATATTAATAAAAACTAAGCAGCTGGAAATTATTATAGAATATTAGGTTCCTGACAACAAAACAGTGAACATTTCTACCAATATAAACATTTTTAATATAATGCCAATGCTGTTATAATAATGCAAATCATACCAGACATGTAAACACTATGTAGCAACATGATCTTAATAGAAAATTATTAAAATGATATTCTTATAATATGCCAATCATAAAAGTATCCAAAAGACACTGAAGGATGATTAAGACCATCTTAAAGTGACAAGTAAAATTCCTGGGAGGAAGTTTAAACTGAGAATAAATGACGATACAGACTGTAAAAGTTACTGAGATCTGAAGAGGCTAGGGTAGTCAGCTTCTATATTCATCTTATAAAACAAAGTCAGGAAAAAAATCAACAAAGAAACATGAACATCATGGATTATATTAACCAACTATACACATGTTAATTTTGTATATAAAGGGTGAAAAGGCTTTTGAATAGAAAATTCACTTCTGCAATATTACAGGTTCAAAGTCGCTCTCAGTAAAATATAAAGAAATGCTCAAATGCCATAAATGCCCTTCAGTCTTTCTGCTCATCTCAAGCTAAAAACAGAAACTCAAAGTAGCTAATAAAATGATGGAAGCTAATATATCCATCTGCAATTTCCAAAGAAAAAAATTACTTAGGTTTTAAAAAGTTTTCCTGATACCACTGACAATTTATTTTTAAAGCACAGCATCACCATAAAAAAAAAGAGAAAAACCGTATGAAAATTTAATTTTCTGCCAGGCAGCTAATAAAGAAATTAGTTCTTACGCTTTCCAAATTATGAGAAAATACAGTATTGAACACATAAAATTGCACATAAAAATATAGTTCTGAACAGAAGGGAAAATTGGATTTGAAATTTTAATATATTTTTTTAAGTTGAGTCCGTGCAACCTAAAATTCTCCAAGCAGGAATGGTTTCTGTCAGAAAAAATATTTCCAAGTAGTATTCCAGACACGTTGAGATTATGCAGAGTTCTTTCGTGTTCAAGAATGAACCTGTACCACTTTTGAAAGCATGCTTCTAAATGCTCTCTTTGCATAAATTTTATGTTTTAGAAAAATATTAAGGCAGTATATTTAGACATAGCTGTACTTAACCTACATTAACATTCTTTAATAAAATGACTGACTATTGGAACAAATGGAAATCTTTACTAGATTTAGGCAGTGTAACTTGTTGAGGATCAACAGTGCTTCAACACAGAAGAATGGGGAGAAATAGACAGGATTAGGAAACACACATAGCAGAGATGAGTAAACAACAGCATTTAAAAGAAATAACACCAAACGGACAGTTTCGTTTTTATTTAACTTTATGGTAAACCCTTCAGTTAAACAGAAAGAACAGTCTTAAGTAACTCCCAAAACTGATCTTGTTTTAAAAGAATGCACGAAGTACTCCAGAGAAAGGACAAAAGTGGAGAAAAATTGATTTTTCAAGAAACCATTTGCAACAAAGTAGGTTTGAAAAGAGATTCATCGAAAGTGGTGCTTTGTGAATTGATTAGAACAAGTTTTCGATTGTGAATTAACCAGAGGAAAAAATTCTGAAATTCTTAGAAATGCTAAAAAAATTACCCTCATATGGATTATTCTGTGCTGCAGCAGGAAAAAGGAGCGACAGTCTTTAAAGCTGACGTTCAACCACCCAGAAGCAACTGCACTGTGGCAGCCAACGCCAAAGACGCGCTGACTTCCACACCACCCACCAGAGCTACATGCAATTTACAAGAGCTTAAAGGAGGAAATAAATTACTCCTCATAATTCATATATATGCCTACAATATACATATATATGTAGACTACATGGTCTGACAACCCTTATTTATAGGCAGCCTTTTACTTAGGGAGATTTGACTTTAAAAGATGGAATTCATATTTATAGCATGTTACCAATTTACCTTCACATTATTACAAAATTTTACGGAAACTACATGCAACAACTTACATTGCCTTGTCAGTGAGCTTTTTCCTTCCTTCCAGTAATGATAGTCAAACTCCTTTTACTGATAAATATGCTGACCTCTAAGAAATGAGGTATGTTACAGGTCACTAAGTATCATACCACACAGTGTACTTTAATATCAATGATAGATTATATAATATGGTTTTAAAGTATAATTCTCATAAATATTGACACTAAAACTTGGAGTGTCATAATGTTATTTCTTTCAAAAGTATCAACTTAGATCATTTTGATGTGAAATATGTTTTTCAAAAATGTAACCTGTCATCAGGTTAAGGCCAACTCATATATGCTGTTTTGTGCTTGATTTTACGCACTTCACAGAAAGTGAAAATAATCAGATGTCTTCACTGAGCTGTTGGCTTGATTTAGATCAATAGTGGTCAGGACTCCACAAGGGGCTCACTCATGGGCAGTCCCAGTTTTGGTCCAAGGATATTCTGTCTGCAGGGTAGGTCACATCCGTTTTCCTTTTCTATCTGTGGACTCAGGAGACATAGGCGTGTAAGTAAGAGCTGGGCAAAAACAAAGTCCTAAAATAAGCCAGGGACTCCGACTCTCCTGAGTAATCCTTGGAAGAGCCCTCATGAGAAAGCCACATTTCTAGGACCTCCCTTGGTTGTTTTACAGAACTGTCCCAGAACCGATAAATGTGCCGTGTGCCGAGGATGGGTACAGACCCGTCCTGTGTACCAGAGTGTCCTTTAAAACCCGTGGCACCACAACGTACCCAGGAAGTGGTGGCATCTGTTGGGATATGATGTATCCCAGAATACTATGATTTTTTCTATGATACATGGTAAGTGACAAAAATGTTACAAACCCATTCTGTTTGGTTGACTTATACTGCTTACATTGCTTCTTTTTGGTGACAAACATTTGATGTGAAGGACATATCAAATCTCTAAAAAGAAAATGTTTCCTGAATGCAATAATTACCATAGATATATGTGAGGTATTATAGGAGAACGTGATGGTTAATTTTATGTCAACTTGGCTAAGTTGGTGTTCAGATATTTGGTCAAACATTATTCTGGATGTTTCTGTTTTTTGGATGAGAATAACATTTCAATCTGTGGACTCTGAGGGGGCAGACTAGCATCCACAATATGGGTGGGCCTCACCCAATCAGTCGAAGCTTTTCATAGAAAAAAGACTGAGTTCTCTTGATCAAGAAGGAATTCTACCTGTAGACTACCTTGAAATGCTTTTTATGAGGTTGAAGAAGTTCCCTTCCATTCTTAGCTTGTTAGGTTTTACAAGGATGTTGGATTTTGTCAAATGCTTTTCCACCCAGCCAAGCTGTCAAAACTGCTCATCAAGGTCACCAATAACATCCTGCTTGACTTTGGGTTCTTCACTCGTCTGTACCTACTCGCCCTCCTCTGGTGATCTCACCAGCTCCCTGCCTTTGTACACGCTCTAACATGGACAACTCCCAAATCTGGCCTGAACTCAAGGGCAGCCTGTCTGCCTGTCTGCCATCTCTCTTGGGACGTCTTCATCTCAAAATGTCCCAAATGGAATCCAGGAACTGCCCTCAGCCCAATCCACTCCTGCACATTCTTGCCCATCTCAGCAAACGGTAACTCCATCCTTGCTGTTACTAAGTCCAAAACCTATATACTCATCCTTGATTCTCTAATTCATAAGAAAATCCTGTCCATTTTCCCTTCAAAATATATCCAGAATCGATGTCTTCTCACCACCTCCTCTGGCAACACCCTGGTTCCACACACAGTCAGTTCTTGCCTGAATCACTACAGTAGCTCCGTCCTTCTGCCCTTGCTCCTTTGCACTGCAGTGTCAGCAGGTCAGCCAGCGTGACCCTTACAAATACAAGGCAGGAAATCAGTCCTGACTTATTTCCCTTCTCACAAAGAGTAAGTGCCAAGGCACCCACCCGCTCCTCCTTGCCACAACCATGTTACCTAGACAACCTCAGTTCCCATCCCTGCCCTCTGTTCCTGTGCTCTCCTGACTGACCTCAGGTGCATCACTCATCCTATCTCAGGGCCTTTGCACATGCTGCTTGTTCCAATGCTTGGAATGCTTATTCCCAAGGATCGCTCCAGGTTTTTGCTCCAATATGACCTTTTCCGGCCTTCTTGGACCACCCTGTTAAATGTGAAAGCCCATTGCCCCAGCTCCCACATCACTCCATTCGTGCCTTACTTTTCTTTAACACTTACTACCATCTAATGGATTATATAACTTATGGAGTTATCTGTCTCCACCCCCACTCCCAGCATGGAAGTGCCAGGAAGGGAAGATGTTTGTCTTGATATCTGCTGAAACTCCAGCAGCCAGAGCAGCAGCGAGAATGTAACAGGCACTCAATAAATGTTTTTTTTAAAAATACAGAAATAGCATTATACGAAAGTTATATTCTGTAAATACCAGAAGAAAACTGCTGACCAGAGCTAAAGTGGCTGCCTCTTGAGGGAGGACGTGGCAGGGGAGGAAGAGGAGAGGAAGCTGGCAGACTTGCAGTGCTACTGACTTTTCAAAATTACTAAACGGAGTCATGTGAAACTGACATTCTATTGGCTTTTGACTGACATAACAGCAATTTCCTATGCTTCAACAGAATGCATATATCACTTTGACAAAATATCAAATTTTAAATTATTTTAAACAATTTGGCTGTGGGAAATACAAAAGAAAGCTCAGAAGACAAAAAGGAGATGACTCGCGGATCTGATTAAATAAAAAGTAAAATATCTATATGCTGTGAAATCTGGCACAGGAAAAAGCGAAATACAACCAAAAGATCAGAAGAAAATGTGGGCAGCAGAGAAGGGGTTAATACTCCTAACACAGAAAGCTCAGCAAACCAACAGAAAACTGACAGGACCTGATAGGACAACGGGCAAAGATACGATTGGTTGTTTAAGGGGGAGTAAAAGGAAAAGAACTTCTGAAAGTCACAGGATTGCACTAAGTCACAGCATATTTTAACATGTTTGCTAAATATATAACTTTACCTTGAAACAGTTTTGCCATTTATGTTGTTTATGAGACTTCTTTTAAAAGCATATAAGATCTGTAGGCATTTGGAGGATTGGGCTTTTTAGGTAAAAAGAGAATTCCATAAGACAGTCATTTTGCTCAATCTATTTTATAACAAAGTAACTCTGTAACAACATATTTTTAAAAAGAAAGACTATGATCAAACTCCTTTAGCATACAAAAGAACCAATGTCAAATCTGTGGTCATCAGTTGAAGCATTTCCTTAAAAGAAAACACTTTTATCATGAATATGAACTATTCATTTATTATGTATCCTATTATGCCACTGTAGAAGGACCTATGCTTTTTTAAACAAAGCCTCTTTATTGTATGCCCCTCTTTCTCAGATATTTTCCTAGACTCCCTTAGCTCAGTGGAATCTAAAGGAACTTCCAGGTGCATGAACCTGTGGTGGTCTCTTGCTGCACACGTTCAACAAGTATTTAGACCAGGAAAAAATAATGTCATGATGCACCTATTTTAAAACACACTGGCCACATTTTTCCCTTTGCCACAGTAAAGTACAGAAAGGAAACTACCGTTTCTAAGACCAGGAGTCGAATGGAGTGAATAGCTGCACTCTATAAGCAGGGCTTGCAAATTCAAAAGCCCACCAACGCCAGACACAAAGAACAATCTTAAGCTGCCTTCTGCCAACTAGAACATATTCTGCACAACAGTCAGCCCTTCAAGAAGCATACATGCTGTCCCATTTTTCTTGAAATACTCCTGGGTTACTTTTACTTCCCCATAATTGAGAATATGGATACGAAGCAATACTTCACTATTGTAATACAAACACCAGTACAACTGTCAAGAGTGTTAACCGACACGCTGTCTCTACGTTGGCAGGGACCATGTAGAATTGAGAGCTCTGTGGCTCTCCAGTGAAGGAGTCGGTTGCAACTCAGCTCCAGCTAATTATTAACACAGAGAAATGAAGGCCTGGGTTGGTCAAACCTTTTGTTTTGCCAAAGGAGCCAGAAAGTTTTATATGAAATTTCTCAATTTGTGGGTCTAACAACAACAGCCTGCAGTGTCTGTGAGCCACTAGTTTGATATGGATGACTATACAACTCACGGCATTCCCATTCTACCTAGATGGTCCCCTATTTTCATCTGTAACTGGGTGATGTAGAATGGCCTCTTGGAAGCACAAAGCTCTCTGCCTTTTCCAAAGAAATAATTTTGCTGGGTCATGGATGCCTGCATGCTTAACTTCACCTGTTGATGCCAAATTCTTTTATCTAAAGCACTCCTGCAGTCTTAATTCCATCCAGTCTGGTCTTATCTGGGCTTTGTTCTACCAATTACTTCCCGCCTCAGATACCCAATCCTTTACCATTGCTCCATCATCGCTGTCTACAAAAATGATTGTGTCATTCTCTCCCAATAAAATACTCCCACCCTCAACTATAAAACCTGCCTTGAACTCAACTGCTATCTTTCTTCCCTTGTCAACTCCATTACTCCTTGACAACCTTACAATTTGGCTTCGAGTAAAATTTTTTCTCAGATGTTATCAGTGACTTTGAGTTGCCAGATCCAACAGCATTTTATCAGAACTCATTTTCTTTAAGCCCTCTAAAGAAACCCACATTGCTGATCACCCCTCTGCTTTTATACTTCAATTTCTATCTAATGATTAGATATTCATTTTACAAACTCCTAAATACTGGAAGAGAGATGGATTAAAAACCCCTATTTTGTTCTTTGGATCAAATTTTATACAAAGAGTAATGTTGAGTGCAACAACTGGGCAAACTTTAACAAATGCATAAATTACTTAGCCTGACTTTTATAATCTCAAATTACCAAGTAGTAAACTAAGTTTCTAGCACTAGCATCTACATATGGCCCAACTTAATATGCCTTGTGCTCTGCAGCATTCATTTCTTTCCATGCTATTTACGCTACCTGTGTTCCCTGCTGCTAACTAGAATTCAACCTACCCCTGGGTGTCCCGGTCTAATGGCATCTCTTGATGCCCTCAGGCTGAGATGATCCTCTTCCTCTCTGAGCCACAGCGTTCCAGATGACACTCAGCAGAGAGTGCTTTATGACAGTTATCCAATGGAAGTGTACATCCTTGCCTCCTAATTGACTAGTATAACCCCCAAAGCTAGGGGGAGTAGGTAACACTCTATTTTTGAAAGAAGTAGAAGCATGCAGTGGTAGCTGTCCACGTCTTCACATCTCCTTATACCCAAGCTCTCAGGCGGTTTCCTTCCACACTGACCCTGGAATGGCAGTGATGTTGGCCAATGGGATATTGGCAGAAATGATATGAGTAGCAGCTTAAAAAGCACTTACATACTGGAAATTACTTTCTTTTGCTGCTGTCTGGAACCATGAGGCCACTACATGGGCTAGCTTTGTGAAGAGTGAAAGACTACATGAAACAAACAAATCACCTACCTGAGCCTCCCCAGACCAACCAGACCCCGGCCAACACACTAGACCACACAGATGCACCAAGCTGACCCAGGCCAGAAGAACCACGCTGCTGAGCACAGAATCATGACAATAAATGTTTGCCGTTTTAAGCTATTAAAGTTTCCAGGGATGTAAGGGGAGGTGTTAATTGATAAAGAGGGTATTTAGCACACTGTATTTGTTCTGAAATGAGCAAACAATTAGTAAAATTTTAAAAACTCTCATCATTCAATTCTCACTTTGTAGATTTTCTCTAGCCTAAAAATTGAAATACTCCTATTTCTGCACAAGGTTTCTTGTTTGTTTTGTAAAATGAAAAATCAAAGGGCAGCAATTATAAAAGGTAGAGTGTAAGTATTATACCTACACAGATGTGGGTGTGAATCCAGGATGCACCACTTACAATCTGTAGGTCCTCAGGAAAATACTGCAAACTTCCTAGGCCTCAGATTCCTTTTTGTTAGAGGAGTACTATACTACTAACCTCACAGTATTAGAGATAATACATATTAAATGCCAAATACGGTATCTGGCACATTTCTTCAATAACCAGGAGATATCATCATATATGTAAATATTAATCTTAAAATAAGGGGGCTGATATTTGATCTTTAAACGTGTGTCTCTACACTGTCACCTCTCAGTACTAAAAGCAGAGAACTCGTCAGGACGGTTACACACAGCAAGGATGGGAAAGGCCAGAAGTGAAATGCAGGTGAATGGTATTTTGATTTAACAACTTCTAGATGTATTTTTGCTTTTGTTTATAATATCCCTTGGCATGTCCAAACTGGAGATTTCCCTTCCAATACAGATTATAAAGTTAATCATAAGGCTTGATTATATTTGAAGCAGTTTAGTCGATGGTTATTGGGGGGGGCAGTTATGGGAATACAAAATCGTAAGAAAACATAATCAAACATTTATTTGGAAGAAAAAAATTATTTAGAAGCTTTGAATAATTCACAGTTAACCATATAATTTAGAAAAGTCTGGATATTGTTACTTGAGTAAAATGACTTAGTGCCAAGAGGATGCTTTTTCACCCTCTATTAAAGATACGGCATCTGGAAAGTTTCTGGGACATAATAACCAAGCACACTAGGAAATCCTTTGTGTTCAGCCCACTGAGCCTGTTTAACACAAAGGTTCACACCTCCCCACTGAATTTCAGAGCATGCCGATGCAAACAGGCTCATTTAAAAAAAAAAACAATGTGATGATTTCAGAGAAAGCAACGGAAAGAAACAAATCCTCTTCCACGACCAAGTGCTCACCTATATAGGTCCCGCTGTTGTTACCAGCACAGTCAGCATCCTCTGGATGAGGTGTGAAAGCACACAGAACAAGAGCCAAGAAATAAAGCAGAACAGTTAGAAGCCCAGCCACAGATGCAAAAAATAAACTACTTAAAATAACTATGTAAAGCACAGCATAGGACAGCCCTCACAATGCCACCCTTAAACATAAAACTTTTTGTTTTATATTTAAGTTTAGAGTAATATTTTGAAACACCATGCAGGTTTAGTTGTTTGTTTTCTACCTTCTTCAGAGGTTCCTCAATGCAGTTATAAGAAAGTTATAAAATACTTGTCTGCGGGGTTTATATTTTTGCAGTTAAGAAAATTATGCCTCTTGATCCCCCCAAAGTAAATTTATTGTAAATCAAGATCTTTGATAATAGGTAAAGTATAGCACTTATTCTGACTCACTGGATTAGACAGAAAGGTTAAGATTAAAACATACCCTTTTTATTGTTACGAAGAGATTTCATGTTGGAAAGGAATAAAGGAATAATATTGCTATTTTATTTTGATTTTTAAAAAAGGAACAGATAAAAACATTTTAACATAAGCAATGGGCTAGTATTTCCGGGAATTAGTGAATACTAGGCTATGCATATCTTAAAAACTTAATTTAAGTAGAGGCATATTATTATTTTAGGCCTCTTTCTTCTGAACTTCCAGCACAGATTGCGCATGAAGAAAATAGTGTTATTCAAATATACTGACAGACCCATTTTGACTCCTTACATCCTGGTGTCAAAATGGGTCTGTCAATATATTTGAATAACACTATTTTCTTCATTCACCTTTATTTTAGGCCATTGACAGAGATAAAAACATAATTTACTATTTGAGACTACCTTCTATATTTCTGCTACATGAAGCAAAAAAAAAATTTCTTTCTAAAACAAAGTCAAACCGCAATTTTGGAAATGTGATGTCAAGATGGAAGTTTGGATGTACAACAGAGTACATTTATAAACTGCTTGCTATATTCAATTTAAACCTACACATATGTGCACTAAATAAAATTGCTAGGCTTTGCAGGGAAACTTTTATACATGTACCTTTAATTTCCTCTGAGAAGCACAAAGAAAACAAGAAAGGAAATTGATTAAATGTGCAGAAAATACAATTAAAGTACGAAGATGTTGCATCCAAGAAAAAAAAAAATCCACCTACCACACTCAACTGTTTCCTCATCTTAGAAAAGCCAAAGGAAAAACACAAATGTACTTTAAATGTTTCAAAATTATTAGTCAACAAAGAGAGCTTGCAAAAAACTACATTTTAGACTGTATTGCAGTCTTGTTCTAAAAAGAATGCACACACTTAAGCAGTAAAAGTACAGTCCTCATACAGTTATTAAATAACCAAATAGGGAAAAATAAGCACAAAAAAATTTCACTTTTTCAAAACAGTACCTTCAATAAGGGATATTTATTTTCATAGAACAGTTTTGTTTATAAATCAATCTGTTCAACACTTTGAAGAAATTTCATGATAAAATCAATAGTAAAAAAAAAAGAGAGGACCTTTGAAGCAACAAATTTTGCCTTTAAAATGTCTAAATATCCTGTAAATTTAACAATATTCTAACAATTAATTTATCATACATATAAAATGATTCGGGCAGAACCCTTTATTTTTATTCTGTCTATATTATCTGATGAAAGGCATTTTAAAAAGTAATCTTCATTCCTAAATTATTAGATAGCAATTTAAAAGTATTAGGAGATTCATAAGTTAAGGGTGGAAGAAGTACTAGAAATATAACAGAAACAAATCTAACCATGAGTGAAGGTGGAACATATTTTACTACATGACCTTGGAGAGCGAACAGGAGTGATCAGAACAGTTCTTAGCCCGCTTATGTCTCCAACATACAGAATGGGGGCCAGAGAAAACGCTTCCAGGGAAGTGTACACTATTGTATTTTTACTTTTCAAATACCTATGGGTCCTCAAACTGTGTTGATCCTATTTGGCCAGCATTAGCAAATAGGACAAGCAAATCATTATTATTCAGGCTCCTGTTATGAGTCACCCAAGCTGAGAGTGTATTTATGTACATTTCTTAGTAGCTGTGAAATGTCCTATACATCTAAAATAAATTGTCAGAAAACAAAAATAAACTATGTGATGTGGCTTGGCTGAGCCAAGCATCTAGGTAGGCATGGTGGATATAAGACTGATCACTGTAAAATGTGACATCTCAGGTTGATTCAGGTATCTGCCTCGTACAGCGGCCTGCTGGTGACCACTTCCCTAGGGGACACATAGATACAGCCTATCTGACTCATCCCCCGGCACCCACACCCCACATGGACCTCGCACATATGCCACAGTGACTACCTTTCAGTCACAGCGGGACTCCACGAGCTGGTGCCCACTTGCTCTAAAGTCTAAGACTGTAAATCCACCAGTTAGAACTCGCCGTGGGGAAACCTGCTTGGGGTTCACACCCTGGACCCCACGAAGGCTTTGGCCCACAGGTCTCTCCTCTCTCTCTTGCTCCTCCCTCGCAGGTGAGTGTGTGTGTCCCCGACAGCGCCCTCCTTCCCGCTGGCCGGTGGGGCGTGCTGCCCTCCTCTGTCCGGGGTCTGTGAGTGACATGCTGCCTCCGTTGTTGCATGTGTTTTATGGAGTGGCCTCCTCTGTGTCTTCCCTGACACACCTGAACCTAACTTTTTTCCTGGTCAGGGCTTTCCTAGAGAGTGGCTATCTTAGTAGGAATAAACCGGACACAGGTCAGACAGGAGCCACAAGGTGTCTGCCAGTGTAAATTTCTGTGAGATGGACCCCTGGTCACAGTTGGACACTTAGGTATTAGGCCTTCCACCAGGACAAAGAAGTACCCTATGAAAGTCCCATTGTCAACAGCCAAGACCACCTCCCCTGGAGGCCCACCGAGGCAGGGCTGGAGTTTATAGCCACTCCCCAGAGACAGAGCTCAAGACCAAGACGCTAGAAAGAAAAAAACAAGACAACAAACTTGGATGTGACAACACTGGGATTAGGACCCATGCACTCCAGCTCTGGAGTCTGAGATTTTAACTCAGTGCTAGGCTATCACATCACTTTTTATTTATTTATTTATTTTATTTTTTGTAGACAAAGTCTTGCTTTGTTGCCCAGGATAGAGTACAGTGGCATCATCATAGCTCCCTGAAACCTCAAACTCCTGGGCTCAAGTGATCCTCCTGCCTCAGCCTCCTGAGTAGCTGGGACTTCAGGCACAAGCCACCACACCCAGCAAATTTTTCTATTTTTTGTAGAGACAGGGTCTCACTATGTTGCCCACCAGGCTGGTCTTGAACTCTTGGCCTCAAGTGATCCTCCTGCCTCGGCCTCCCAAAGTTCTAGGATTACAGGCGTGAGCCACTGTGCCCAGCCAAAATCACTTTTTGATTACCCAAGTGTCAGACTGGAAATTTTCAGGGGAGAGGCTGAGGAACATGATGTTTCCTCCAAGATTTCTGTCGACTTGGCATCACCCCCACCGCCCACGCCTCCTTGCAGCTTCAGCAACCCAAGGGAGTTTCTCCTGCCAGGGGCTCCCAGGGAGGCCGGCTGCTTTCCCCAGTATCATTGGGAGTCCACCATCTGCTACATTCAAGCACGTTAGAGCAGGAGAAGAAAATGAGAAAAATCACAGAGAGGAGGCCAAGAAGGTCTCAAAGAGATAAACGTGCTGTCTTCAGAAAAAGGACTGGACAGGCTCTTGCGAAGAGTGTGTGACGAGCTCTGCAAGGCAGGCAGCTGAATGTCTTTCTGCTGGACTCCACTCTTGAGTACCTGGGATGCTCCTGACAAGTAGAGAAATGGTGTCTATATTCACGTGGCCATGGTCAAATCCCCACACTGGAAAGCACTTTCCTAAATCCTCCCCCTCCGCAATCTCTCCTAAAAGTCTGGAATAATCCACGACCACAGACCAGACCCCCAAGAGTTAATCAACTTTTTCTTACTTGCATGGCATTGCATTGGGTCCCCAGGACACAACACAAGAGACGATACGGCTTAGAACCCTTCATGTGCAAGGACTAGGAGCACCTCCCCTGCCAGTGAGCCAGAAGCAACATCTCCAGATGTGCGAGAACCCGGGTATCGAGACTGGAACGAGCGACTGCATCGGCAAGGCTTTCACCTCGACCACCGGCCATGTAAGTGCTTAGATGTGAAATCTATTATACAGCTTGTCGCACCTACACCTGTTTCCACACAAACTGTGAACTTTGGCATCTTCCAAACAGTACTAGTAAGTACTATGAAACAAAATAGTTATTTTTGAAAACCTCATGTGTTTCTGTTTACAAAAAACCCCATCGATATTTAAAAAATGGTTGACAAAGTTTTAGACACACAAACTTAATGTAACAACATAAGCAATCTACTTATTTCTGAATTAACTTTATGTGTGAAAATAATAAACAAACATTACTTAAGAACACAGGAGGAAGGAGTTTACTCAACTTGAAAAGTTTTATTACAACAGCCTATAGCGTCCTGTTATATGTTATTCTTAACTGTTAGACCTTCCAAAATATTGGGACCAGGTACAGTGAACTCATTATTTTAGACAATGTTTAAGCTCTCCTGTAGGCTGCTGAATGAACTAGGTTACACCTTGTTTATATGTATATCCTTTGGCTGCAATTAAGTATTTCTTTTCACTTGCATATTAACAATCACAACTGGTTAAAACAAATTCCAAAATAAAATATTTTATGGTTTTCTTGCTTTCTGATATTTAAAAGGTCAAAAAATTGTGCATTCTTGTTTCTTTTACAAGAATTCTATGAGAGCTATTTTGTAAAAAAAAAAATATTAAATTAAATATTAAAAATTTTAAATTAATATTAAATCAGCATTATGAGAAATTTTCAAGTCCTTATACTTTGTAAGTAAAAAAGGAAACTAAGAACTATAAATAAAAATCATTCTAAAATATTCTGTTGTAAAATACACTAATGAATAAGAGCTTTTTCTTGCTGCTTTCTGAAGGCCATATACACTGAATTATATCCTATTGATATTAAAAGTTAAATTAATGTTTATGCTATTAGAAAGACAATTCGTAACTCATATACTTGGATTTCAATAGAAAGGGAACAAACTATTTTAAATAAATTCATATTTATTTCTTAAAAGTTAGGCAATATCATATTGCTTTAATATACACATCTGAACTATAAAAATAGCTGTAAGCAGAAAATTAGAGTACTTTAAATTATATGAACACAAGAAAGGCAAGCTGCCAAGTTTCTGCCATGAAAAACTACTTCTATATGCTACTTGAGACACAGATTCATTTTTACTCATTTTCAGAACACTTTAAGCTATACCTTTTATGTAATAATTGAAAAGCTGGTCATATCAAAGCAAATCTATCAGACTCCTAGGCTGCTCTTCTGTCTGCATTACTAATACAAATCTATTATGGGAGAACCTATCATTAGATGATAGAGAGAGGGAAAAAAATTTCTATCACAAATTTCTTAGCTGGATTAAGCGATTCTCTCAAAAAGGAAGAAGAGGAGGAGGGGGGTGGGGAGGGGGAATCCCTCTATCAAGCTTGTAACAATGTTTTAGGATTGAGTTCACATTTTCGTTTTCAGGAATTTTTAATTTTAAGAGGTAAGAGGTAAATATTTTTTTTAGAAGTCTTTTTCTGGGTTTGTATTAGAAACACCAAGTTTTTTTGTTTTTGTTTTTGTTTTTTGTTTTTTTTTTTTAGACAGGGTCTCACTTTTTTTGTCATCCTGGTGAGAGAACAGTGGCACAATCATAGCTCACAGCAACATCAAATTCCTGGGCTCACGAGATCCTCCTGCTTCAGCCTCGCAAGTAGCTGGGACTACAGACAGGTACGCACTACCGCTCCCCCGTAATTTTTAAATTTTTTGTAGAGACAAGGTCTTGCTTTGTTGCACAGGCTGGTCTCGAACACCTGGACTCAAGCAATCCTCCCACCTCAGCCTCTCAAAGGTCTGGGATTACAGGTGTGAGTCACCGCACCCAGCCTAGACACACCAAGATTCTTAAGAGGAGGAAACGACCAAGCATCAAAGATGACTATGACCTACACTTAGAGCTCTGCATAAGAATGTTAGTTTTAAAGCCCAAAGAGGTTGCTATTATCATGGTTCTTGACTATACTTCCCTGGGAGCCAGGGACTAGAGCTCTAGCACAAGTACGAATGCAAAGATGATGAGACTGGGATTTGCCATTCTTTATTTACTTCTTTGTTGATATTAACTGAACCCCTATAGTTCCAGAACCATGGTCCATGAACCTTTCACTCATACATATATATAAAAATTATTAGTCAACTAATCTTTCACTTAGTGAAAAAAGTTAATGTGACTAAATTCATATTCCAAATCCAATGCTGACAATATCTTCCTAGGTTTTAAGTGCACTTGTAAAAATTTAGTGGAGAAAATTTTTATCACTATATAAACTTCTAAACACCAACATGACAGAATTATTCTTCTTTTAGAAATTTTACATTAAATCAGAAACTTTTCTTAAAATCTATCTTATGAATTAATATTCAAAGTCATAAAAATAAAAAATTTTATATAAACTTGTTTTCCTTCATAGCATTACTCTATGATTTAGCAAAGTCATGATAACAGGAACGTCCTATTCCAAGAATCTAAGTACCAAATATTGAAATCCAGACAATAGTGACTCAGGTGGCCTTTAAAAGATTTAGTTATATAAAGAATCATTATCAAAACATAGGTTAAAGTTCTTTTACATGCCATTAAAAATGTTCATAATCAATACAATGATTTCTGTGTGACTCTTAAGTTTATGTGATGACATTCAAGGAAATTTCAAATGGAGTTTCAATTCTTTGAGAATGAAGATATTAGCTTTCTACTTAATTTTCACAGAAATACATTGTCTCTTTGAACAAACCAACTGTTTACTATACATTCTTGATTTAATTAGAGTAATCTTGACCAGATTTCTTTGAAAATAACACATCTCTCAGAGACTCAAAGTCTAGTTTTAAAAAAAGTGGGAGAGAGAAAAGAAAGGATGAAAGAAAGAGATGAAGGAAGACCAGTAAAACACTTCTGAATGGCATTCAAGGGCAGAAAAAGCAAAAATTTTTTAAAAATTAGTAAAATGAGGACATTCAGTAGAGATAAATCCTGGAAAAAAATACATCTCAGATCCAAACATTGAAATATTAACATAAAAATAAATTATGCAAATCAACAGACAAAATGACTCCATTACACTTAATGCTTCTATATACACACAACATGCACACACACATGCACACACACCCCACACCCCTCACATTCGCACACACCTATAAGAAAGCAGTTTGGGAGAGCTATTGAAAAAACAATTTATTCCTTTTGTATAGTTCTTTAAAGAAACACATATACATTTATGAAACAATTTTAAATAAAAATCCATGATTGTATCAAATTGTAAATTTCTAGTTGCCTACGACTCAAATTTGAGTATAAGATTCAGATTCAAGTATAATTACATGTATTTCATTTTTAACTTATGCCTATTTTATCCCACATATGCCAAATTAGAAACGCGTAAGCCCCCAATTTAAAAATCCCTCACAGAGCAAGTCAGCTGGATGCCTCAAAGTTCCTTTCAGCTGGATGAGTTGGCTGGTGAAAAGTCATCACACTTAAAAACAATGCAATGTTCTCGTTAAACCTTAAGCTTTCTGATGTCATAAGACATGTGGCATTCTATGACAAGTGTTCTTTCCTTGTGCCCAGACTTAATGTAGCAAGAACAAGCAGGCTTTTGAATCAGTGCTCCCCTTGCAGTATTTGCTTGCTGGCGAGATTTACATGCAACTGTACTTTGGCTCTCTGTACAATGCGATTCCTGGGCTATAAGCTCCCACAAACTGACAGAAGTAACAGGAGCTGTGAAAAATGCAACAATACTAAAAACAGATGTTGGTAGAAAATTCCAAGGCCATTTATTTGCTCATTTCGCTGTTTAATGTACAATTTCTATGCTGAAAACAAAGGGCTGGTTTTTTTCCTCTTAAAATACCTGGAACCATGAAACATTTAGGGGAGGTGAAGTAGGAAATTTATGGGATGGAGACTTGAGGAGACAGGCAGTGGGAAGTAAAGTTGATAGGAAAAGGAAAAAAAATGCACCTAAATCCACACTATGTTTTTCAGTAGTCATATATCATTCTTTTCCTTACTCTCATTTTCTTTTACTTTAGTCTGGTGGTAAGTCCAAATGGATGGGTTAAAGCCCAGAGGTGTGATGACTTGGGGATAAGAAGGGAATTAAGAACAAGAATAATCTGTCTAAGGCATAATTGCTTTTGTGTCCAAGAAAATGGTATGGTAGATTTTTTTCTCCCCTGATCTGTACTTAGAAATATCTTACCCAAACCTCCTAGTGTTGAAGAAATGAAAGAGTTGTATTTTAGGTTACATTTAATAAAATACCTAAATTCAGAAATCAAAGAGAGTAGTAGTAGTTATTTCCTTAAAGAGTAAGTGGGTTTATTAGAAACAGCCCCAATCATCCCTTTCTGTAAAAGGTTCACATTAATATTCCCACTACAAATTTCTTTTCTGTTTGGTTCCTGACAAATGATGATGCAAAGCTACTGCAAGGTAACAGCACCCCTTGTCCTGCCACGAGTACCTGCTTTTGCAGTCAAAAATAAACAGCAGGATTTGGTTACTCTGCATTCTCATTAACAAACTTACATGATTTCCTGTTGGAAACTTTCAGGGGCTGAACCAGTATCTCGGGTCGTCTCAGAGCCAATCTCCTGTGGAATGAAGGTCAACACGCCTATCAGTTTTCAGCACCGTCTGAGGTTTACACACCACCAAAGTACTGAACATCTTAAGAAAAAACTTGAAAGTCAGGGGAAAAACGAACACAATACAATCTGCTCAAATTAAGAAATAAATCGTCTATTTTCAAATTTTGTAAATTCTCTCTCCTCTCTCCAAAATTACGAGTCTTTTTTTCCACCTTTCACATCAGCAGGGTTTCGGATATTAATGTGCTATTTTCCATTTGCTTCATAATAAAAATCCAGTGTGATCTGGTACTGTCATATTATTTTTGGTCATCATTCATACTTAGTTAGACAAAACAGAAATCCAAACCCAGGGGATAAAGAATTCTAACGCAAGGTTTTATAGCTTATTTTATCGCAGCTACGCTGGAATGATATTTTGCAGAGAACAAAAGGTCAGCTGAAGAAAGGCCATGATTATGCACCACTAGCTCACCTTTCCTGGAAGTGCTTGGAGGGAATCAAGCCCGCTCTGGGACTGGCGTCCCCTTCGGGCTTCGCCTGCCACCACGTTGCATCATCTTGGCTCATGATCTGAAGAATATCTCCCTTTCTGAAAGAAAGCCCGGCTTCCTTACATGGAATCGCCTTATCTTCATTAGGATCATAGTCAAAGAGAGCTTTGATAAACATCTGGAAGAAAAGTTTCATTTCAGATGAATAAAGATAGAAAATAAATGCGAAATGGCCTACGTTCTCCCAACTCCGATTCAAGAAATGATAATTTAAAAACCAGAATATTGCAAATGTGTTGTGACAAAGCAGATATGTAGTAGATGGAAAAGCATTACTGCTCCTGCACATACACAAAAACATTTTTAAGTAATGCTCACCTTGCCTTCTGTGGGCGGGGTCTCTTCTTTGATGCTGGGGATAATCTTAAATGTAATTGCTCCCTGAGATTGAGCCTGGTAGCAGAAGAAAGAAAGGGTTATAAGAAACCTAGAGCCAAAGAAAAACAAGGTGAAATAAGTGGAAAGCTGAATGCAGCTAAAAATTTACAAGCTCGGGGTTTCTACCGTTAGAATAAACTGAAGAAACTATTTTTGTAGAAATTCTTGTAATGCAAGAAAGCTTTAAAGTTTGTCAAATAAATTAAAAAATGTTAACCCCTAAATCCACTTTTACTTCCTGTGTATTTTTAACGTGTCAATAAATATATTTCCATCCATGTTAAGTTACATCCGTGTTTTTTGGGACAAATACCTACAGTGTCAGTAGTATAGTTTCATAAATTTAATATGTGATTCAGTTAGTGGCAATGCCCCTTGGAAAAAACAATGAAGACTATTCATCTCTGTTTAGTGAGTAAAATGTAACAGATTAATTAAAAAATGAAGACTGTCTATTCTAATTTAATTAAAACAAGTAACACTACCACCCACAAATCTGCTGACTATCTCAGACATGGGGAGGTCTCTCTTTAAATATACTCTTGTGTCAGTCTCTGTCTGTCTCTCTCTCTCTTGTTAGCATTTATCAAAGCCATACTTAATTATTTATGCCATTATTTCTTAATATCTGTCATTCCTGCCAAATTATAAACTCCATAAAAGCACTATATACCTTGTACCTTTGTTTTTTTAGTTTATTTTACTTTTAGAGACAGGATCTCATACTGTCACCCAGCTAGAGTGCAGTGGTGTCGTCACAGCTCCCTGCAGCCTCAAACTCCTGGGCTCAAGCAATCCTCCTGCCTCAGCCTCCCAAGTAGCAAGCTGGGACCACAGCTACGTGGCACCACATCTGGCTAATTTTTAAAACTTTTTGTAAAGATGGTGTCGGTATCACTATGTTGCCCAGGACAGTCTCGAATTTCTGGCCTCAAGCGATCCTCCTGCTTCTGCCTCCCAAAGTGCTGGGATTACAGGCGTGAGCCACCGTGCCCAGACTAATTGGCACCTAAAAGAGATGAGGGAGGGAAGGAGAGAGAGGGGGAGATAGATCTCTCTTGGTTCACTGTCAGTAGTGTACTGGCAAACCAGGATTCCATTATTTAAAAAAAAGACCCTGATGTGTACTGTTTGCCCATTTCCTTGGTATCATACTCCCAACACAGCCAGTTTCAATTTACCAGCATGAAGTTACTGGAAGTGAGTTGGGCAATGGTACATGGAGGCAGCTCCGGCACAACACAGCGTCTTAGGTAAAATAAGGTTTTGATAGCGTAAACAACAGGTTTGTTTGTTTGTTTTTCTCCCCCTCCACCCGAGGCCTCCTAAATAACAGAATTTTATAAAGCGTTGATTTATTTTAAAATGTCAATATCGTTATCGCTAATCATAAAAGTAATTCACAAATCTTAAGATTCATATACCATAACACTGAACTGCATAGGTTGCATAGGTTTGCAAAGAGAAAGCAAAAGTCTTGTCTATAATCCCCTCTCATTTTTCTAGTTTGTGCGTGTATTTGAATTTCACCTTAAGATTAAAAAGTCTTTCCCTACCTTATAATTATAAAAATTGTATGTTGCATTATCATGCAATTTTTATGATTTTTTGGACTTACATATTTAATTTATTGGGGATTTATTTTTGTGTGTGGTGTAAAACAGGGACTGACCTCACTTTTTCTAAGTGAATCATCAATTAACCCAATACTATTTATGAAATGCTTCCATCATTTTCCCACTGATTTAAAATGCCATCTTAATCATATACTAAATTTTCATATAAAGAGAGATCTGTTTTGAGATACTCAAATCTCTTTTAATAGCTGTAGGGTTAGAGTATGTTTTCATATATAAAAGGGACAGCCTCCTTCATTTTATCCTAACAAATGAACGTTAGAGATTAATACTGTCAAAGCCTAAGATAATTTCATTCAAGTTTCAAATTTCATACATCTAAATTAATTTATATACCTACAATTCATAGCCTATATGGTATGGCTACATCAGTGGAGGAAGACCAGGTAAATGTGTCACCAACAACAGTGTAGATGTCACCAACAGTGTAGATGTCATCTATCAAGTACGGAATTGGCTGCGTCCTAAACTCTTCTTACACACTACCTTGTTTAATCTTCAAGACACCCCAGATAGACATTTACCTCTTCTCATTTTGTAAATGAAAACACTAAGGCACAAACGGATTAAGGTATTTTCCAAGGACACATAGGGATTAAGTGACAGGGCTGGGATTTGAACCCCAGACTGCTAAATCCAAATCCTGTGTATTTCAAATCAAGTGTGAAAAGTCAGAAATATAGTCATTCAATTTTATTTTTATTGAGATTTTAACATAAACTCACAGCTTACCAAAATCTGTATTATTTCCTCAGGCCTTTTATCCTCAACCGGTATCCCGTTCACTTCCCTAAGTTCATCACCGACATGAATAAGACCTGAGAAATAATGATTTGGTACATTAGCAGTGTCACCCACAAAAGCAAACGTAACCTGCAGTTGTTTCCACGATGAGAGCATCGGCAGGCTCCCTTAACACAGCTAAGGACTGGAAAGGAGACTGCACGCTTCTCGGGTTTCAGACCCTGCACCTCTTCAGCAACGATCAGAGACCACAACGTAACGCTGGCAAAGAAGTGACAGTGGCACTTTGGTCTTTGTCTAGAAATGCATGTCACTAACATTTTACAACTTTTATTTATCTTAAAGGTTGCATGCTCTCAGTAGTACTTTTCAAATCAGAAACATTGAAATAAGTCCGTTTTTTTTTTCTTTAACAGAGGCGGGGTCTGGCTTTGTTGCCCAGGCTGGTCTTGAACTCCTGGCCTCAAGTGATCCTCCGACTTCAGCCTCCCACAGTGCTGGCATTACAGGCCTGAGCCAGCGCTCCCGGCCAGAAACAAGTCTTATATACCTTTGGATGCCTGTGTACGCTAAGACCACAGAGTGAGATTTATCTATAATTTGTTTAAATAGGTTCTCACATTCCAGCACAGAGAAAAGTATCTTATCACTTGTTTCGCTGTATTAGATCAAAACGTTTTTATCCTCCTAATTACACACAGGAAGTGCTGCTCACAAAGCAGTTCACAGTCACACTCTCACCGCTTCTGTCTGCAGCGCCTCCTCTCATGATTCTGGCCACAACAATCGCCCCGGTCTGCTCGTCCTTCTTGATGGTGGCGCCCTTTTAAGGGAAAACAAAAAGTATCTGTGGGTAAACGTGGGTACTGGGCGTTAGGAAGGGGGAGGAGGAAACAAGGACATTCATCTGGAAAAAGAGAAAACTACTACAAAAAAATTAAAGAAATGAGGCAGGAGTAGACATCGTGCCATGTGTCTTACAAATCCTCTTCACTAGGTACAGAAAATTCTGTCTACGCATCATTTGGGGCAGCAGTCCCCAGTCTTTTGGCATCAGGCACCAGTTTCATGGAAGACAATTTTTCCAGGGGTGGGGGTGGAGGGGGGCTCAGGCGGTGATTCTAGGGATGGGGAGCGGCTGTAAATACAGAGGACACTTCACTTGCTCGCCTGCTGCTCACCTCCTGTTGTGCGACCCAGTTCCTCCTAAGTTTCATGGAAGACAATTTTTCCACGGACCAGGGGTGGGGCAGGGGTGTGACACTGTCCAGCTGAGGTGGTGAAGTGCAGCCTGGTTCCTAACAGGCCGTGGCTGGGGGTTGGCAACCGCAGATATAGGGTTTCAGCACAATTTAAAGATTTTTGAAATTTTTAACCTCTTCAAAAGTGTGGAAAATAAAAACATCCTCTTTCCATTATAAGAACACCTTGCATTTGAATGCTGCTTTTTACCCTTTTGAAGCACCACCTCATTTTATCCTTGTAATACCCCATTCAAGAAGGTGCAATAGTGACAGTTATGTGACTAGACAAAAGATTATATAATAAGTTAGAAAACAAAAACCCAGGTCATTTGACTTTCAGTTCCGCAATCCTTCTATGACACTAAGCTATCAGAGGAAAGAAATTTGGCAATAATTATAAAGCAAAAGAAAAAAAATAAAACCCAGAAATTAATTATATTTGTTTCCTAAGGCTAAGGTAAATGAATGGAAGAAAGATCTGTTATTCCACAGTTTTAACGAACTAGGAGTGTACCTAAAACAAACAGAACTAATATTTTGGCATAAGATTAGAAAACAATCTCAAAAAGAATCCCCAAATTCTTTACTTACAGATAATCAGAAGCAAATTAACTGCCGATTTGTAAGAACAATAGGCATAAGTGGTTATTTTGAAAGTGTTTTCATGACTTTCCTTCCCAGAAATTGGCACTGGTTCAGCAAAGCCATTCAACATTGCATAACACTGCTAAAAAAGTATACCTTACATGGTGGCTGAATTCATCCCAAAGAAGTGGAATTTTTCTTAAGTTTTCACATTAATATCCTTAAAGAATAGAAATGTAAACAAAGTAGAAATCCATTTGTAATACTTTATATATATGACAACTGCCAGATATATACCTATAATAGTACAAATCAAGTAGTTAAGGGATAGGATGAATCTTGTGGCATTTTTCACTACCTATGCCTGCACTCAAGGCCAAAGACTTGAATGAGCATTTCTCCATGGTCATAAACCATAGACTGATCAATTACTGGTAGTTTCTACTTTTATTTCAACAATTAACTTGTGTCCAAAATGTCTAGAAATGTAATATTATTAATACAACTGATTAGTTTGATTAGATTGACTTTCATACTCTTTAAAAATGTGTCTTAAATTTTCCCACCAAAGTATGTCTAATGGCAGAAAAGTCTAGTAACCTAAGTCTATATATCCATATTTTATAGATGAGAAAGTGAATCTCAAATGGTTATAATTTGTCATAAGATCAGACAACCAGTATGTGGTAAAGTCAGGACTTGTCTAAACAATTTGACCAGAGACACTATTCTTAATTATCATTCAGTACTGCTCAAACTATATCTTTCCATAACCTTTTGTTTATAAGTTCATTTTTTCTGGAGTTCATTACCCTTGTGGTAGCTTGTCTCTAAGAGGGAGATCACCAATTCCTTCCTACCTTGTATGTGCATACCATAGTCCCACATCAAGTGGTGAAAATGATTTTGAGGCTTCTAAGGCTACAAGAAGACTTGCAGCTGGCACCAGGACCTCTTGAAACACTTGCTCTATGGAAATCCTGTTGCCACGTAAGAAATCATGACTACTACCATGCTGTGAGGAAGCCCAAGCTAGCCAAGTAGAGATGCCACTTGGAGAAAGATGCTTGACCAGCCCCCAACTTTCCAGCTCCCAACCCAGGAGTCAGTCACGTGAATGACAGAGCCCTCAGCTGACTCCAACCTGGGCCACCATCTGACTATACATACGAGGAACTCCAAGTGAGACCCTCTCAGCTGAGCCCACCAACTCCCAGAACTGTGAGAGATAATAATATCATTTTAGCCACAATACAGGGGGGTAGTTTGTAACACGGAACCAGTTAAGTGGAACAAATCTCTCTCTCTCTCTTACTGTGAACTGTATTGTTTTTCAGTATAGAACCATCCTGTTTGCTGTACTTAATGCTAGTCCCTTTGACTTATTCTGCAATTCAATGAAGTTGAAAAATGTTTACTGAGAACTTACTATGTGCCAGGCACTGATCTAAGGGCTTGTAATAAATTGGTGAAAAAACAAAAATTTCTGCCCCCTAATCGAGCTTACGTTCTAACAGGGGATACAGACAATAACCAAGAGGTGGAATAATTCGATCTATTACACGCATGTTAGAAGTGGGTAAACACTGTAGGGGTGGGAGGGGGCAGGGCAGGGAGAAAAAGACCAGGATGCCAGAGCAGGTGGAGGAGAGAGGAGAGACAGTGTGAAGACACAGGTCTCAATGGGAAGATGACATCTGAGTACAGAAATATTGGAAGGAGGTGCAGGGTCAGCCACAGGGAAAGAACAGCAGACACAGCCAGTGCCAAGGTGCTAAGGGGGCTGTGAGCGAAATGTTCAGGGAAGAGCAGAGTAGCCAGCGCAGCTGGAGCAGAGCAGAAGAGGAGAAGCAGGAGATGAGGTCGGGTAGTAGCAGGGAGCCTGCTTATGTGGTGCCCTGGGCTTTACTCTGAATGAAAAAGGGAGAAGATATAGGGTTGTGAACAATCTAGAAGGAACTCTCTACCTACTGCATTAAGAGTAAAGGATGGCAACGGCTAAAGCAATGAAATAAACAGGAGGCAATTGCAGGCTGAGCCTCCCTTATCTGAAATATTTGGACCGGAAGTGTTTGGATTTTTTTGGATTTTGGAATATCTTCATTCTTTTGAATGTCTCAATGAGCATTTCCTTTGAGTATCATGTCGGCACTCAAAAAATTTCAGATTTTTGAACATTTCAGATTTTGAATTTTCGAATTTGGGGTGCTCAACCTGTACAATAATGCAGGGGAAAGCAGAGGTCATAAAAAGGGGTCTGGATATGTTATTGGTGAAGCCAAAAGGATTTCCCAAAGGACTGGCTATGGGACACAAAATAAAGAGAGGAACCAAAGCTTGATTCTGCAGTTTTGGCTGAGCAACTGGAAGGATGGAATTGTCATCAACCGAAAGGGAGAAAGACGAGGGTGGAACAGATGTGAGGACAAAGATTAGCGGTTTATTTTCGGATTTGTGAAAACTGAGATGTCTATTAGACATCCAAATGGAGATAACAAGTAGACAGATGGATACACAAATTTAAAGATCAGAAGAAAGGTCTGGAAGAGAAATACCCCAGGGAGTCCCTGGCACAGAGACGCATTTTAAAGCCATGGGGGCAAGATGAAATCACTTCTGGAATGTGAGAAAGAAAAGCACTCCAACACATAAGGGTTTTGCTGTAGATACAGATATCTCTGTTCTGATACAACATGCTTGCTAGCTGCTGATTCCACTCTCTTTGGAGGATAAACTACAGACCTGAGGAACAATCTCTCACTTTCTATACGATACTACCACTTGACTCAGTCTTCACTTTGAACCCTTCATTCCTGGAGACTTCTATTTCTATCTTGCCTTCCAAGCCCCTATTATCACAATTGCTTGGTCTATTGTGGGGAGTTAGCTACGCTCCCAGCAAAAGTTCGGGTCCCTCAGACAGGGTTAGTCACAAAGGATGAAAAAATAGTAGGAAACAGAAATAAAAATAATACAGAGCCAAAGATATAGTTTATAAAGAATAGATTTATGAAGATAGGTAAAGGAGAGTACTCAGAGGATTACATCTCTTTCCCGTCAGAGATGCAGCCAAGACTGAAGTATTACACAGATATTTATAGTGCACATAGTTTCAGTTGCCAGGGGTAACAGGGTTTCCATAACAACAGGTAGTTTGGTTTAGGGTCAAAGTCTTCTGAAAGGCTTCTACAGATCCTTTAACTAACTCTATCTAGGTGAACAATGGGTTATAAAATCTTCTTAGGGCAAACTTCTGAAGTTTAGGATAAGGCTATCACTTTAGCAAAAACAGAGACATCCTGGCTCTGGTTATTGTGTAACAGATTTCAGAAGTCAAGCACGAGCTGTCCCTTATGCTATTTACTTTAACCGTATGGTTCCGTCTGGGCCCCGGCTCAGGTAGCATACCTTATTGATCAGCTTTTATCTCTGATTAGCTCTCATCTCTGGTGGCCTGTCTTTGTTGATCAGCTCCCCATCCCATGGCTCCATGCAAGACCTGCTTTGTCTTTCAAAGCAGGTGAGAACCACAGGCTTGAACTGCAGCATCACTTTGGAAAGCAGCTGCTACTGACCATTGAGACGCCCTTCTGAGGCGAGGCAGCTTTTGATATGCGAACTAACACGTTTACATTTTCCTTTAGGGCAAAGCCTTGCAAGACTCCTGAAATCATCTCTGTCTCCAAAAATATAGGGGGCATTTCTATAAATCAATATTTCTTAGGCTCAACAGTCTATTCCCAATGAAATGTATTTGCATGAAAATAAGATCGAATCTTAACATAGAGTGTATTATAGATGATACTGCACCAAAGTCCACAGTCCTATGAAACAGTCTGCAAATGCAAAATGAATTGAATTTGAATCTATTATTTTAAAACTTACATATTTTCTTACAGAATTATTTTGAATTTATTCCATATGATTTTTGACCAAAAAATAGAAAATTTCAGGTTAGATTGAGAAGTTAAAATTCTTAGATTTTTGTTAATTGTTAATTTTGTAAAATAGTTTATGAAAAGGGGACTAATGAAACTGGGTTATTGTGATCTCCTTAAATAAAAATTTTATCTCCTATAAACTGACAATATTGTAAGGTTTCTTTAAGAAGGTGGCACAGTCAATTTCAGGTTGAGCCTTTGAAATATTTTTGAAGTGTGATCTACCAAACACTTCCATTGAGAACATCTGAGATACTTTTAAAAACAGAGATTCCCAGATGCCACCAAAAACCTGCTGATACAGATCCTTGGGGGTAGAGCCCAGAAATCTGCATTTGAAGTCAGTACCTATGGTCAGTCTTCTAATACCAAAATTTGAGAACCACTGTTCTTAAAAAAGCAAGAGAACAACCCATGCAAGAAACATGGAAATTTTAGGATCAAAATCCACTCACCAACTAATAGAATTTCATTTTCTTAGGCTTGTCTGAAATTTAATTTTCTTGATAAAACAAATGTAAATTGCTCCAAATTCACAGGGAAAGAGGATAGTTCTGCTTCCTGAATTCTTTTTTTTTTTTTTAGACAGTCTTACTCTGTTGCCCGGGCCAGAGTGCCATGGTGTCAGCCCAGGTCACAGTGACCTCAAACTCCTGGGCTCAAGCAATCCTTCTGCCTCAGTCTCCCAAGTAGCTGGGACTACAGGCATGCGCCACCATGCTCGGGTAGTTTTTTCTATATAGATTTTTAGTTTTCCAGCTAATTTATTTCCATTTTTAGTAGAGACGGGGGGTCTTGCTCTTGCTCAGGCTGGTCTCGAACTCCTGAGCTCAAACGATCCACCCGCCTCAGCCTCCCAGAGTGCTAGGATTACAGGCATGAGCCACCGCGCCCGGCCTGCTTCCTGAGTTCTGACTGCTGTTTTTCTCCCTTTCCCATTCCTCCCCTCAAACTATCACCCTTTTTCCTTTCCAAAGTCAAATACCTCCCAGATCCGTATTCACAGACTATTCGCCCAGGTAACCATTCTCTCCTTGAGCAGACATAATCTAGCTTCTACCTTAACCATTCTGCATAACATTTATATAATGTCTGCATAATGCTTCAGAACTTTTAAAGCACTCCAAATAAATTGTATCTCAGCTGACATTCAAAACGCTGCCAAAGAGGGACATCTCCCCATTTTCTGAGCAGGGCTGAGATGATGAGTGCCTGGCTGCTGTAGGATATGGAGCAAAGAAATGACCCAACTGCCACTCAGGTCATCCAACGCAAGCTCGGTATCCATGTCACCACATTATAAGGTGTAATAAACAAACTGCGCTCTTACATAACACCAATCACCCATCCCTTGGTTGCCAGATCTCCTTGTGAATCATCCGCCAAGCATTTCCCGACCGTCCGCTTGCCTGGCTTCCCTCACCGCGCCCATTTCTGATTCCCAATACTTGGACTCATTCTCCTAAAGATGACTCTGACTCGTATTCTTCCCTCTGTGTTTTTTGTTTTGCTTTGGCAGTGTCGTGGCTTCCCCCATAACCTCCCTAAACTGACAAATGTTACTTGACAAGTGTTCAATGACGAGTTTGTTGAAAGGATTTTCTATTTTTCAAACTTTAAGTTTATTCACCCAATAATCTTACTTTGCCTTTAAAATAACCGCAAATAGAATACACTAATTATATATTTGGATGAGAAAAAGTTCAAGACAAGTAATTCTATTCACCTAATTTCATACTCGGATGTGTTTAAGATGACATTTAAAATCTTAATACTCTTCTCAAGGAATACTCAAGAAACAATTTTGGAAATTTCTTCATCGTTGTTAGAGGTTCTCTTTTTCTCTGTGAAGTTTTAATTTATTTTTTAAATAGAGCTACTTAAACATAAAACATGCCATCACATTAAACAAATTTAAGATCCATGCCTCCTAAATAATATTTTCAAAATGCTTATCAAAGAAATTAGATGTTTACTTCATTAGGATTTCTCAAAAGTTTTAGTTGGACTTGCTGTAGATGAGTTTAAATTTAAAAAGCAATTGAGTGAAGTATATAAAATAGCCTAAAGTTGAATCATCATAGCCAAAAGCAATTTTTTTTAGGTGTACCACTTAATCTCAAATCAACCATACTTGGTACATGTTATGCTTTCTTTTATAAATGTCAGTAGATCACATTTTCAAAATTATTCCTACTCATAACCAGTAGAATGCCTGTCATTTCATTTGGCTTCATTTTCATTTTTCTAAGTCATATTCTTCAGACAAGAATGTTCCATTTATTTTAAAGTTTGAGAACACAGAGGAAGTCTATTTTAAAGAGGTATAAATGGTACGCGTCCATCAGATTTGGCTTTATCATGACATCTACTCATATCTGAGCAAAATGTAGACCAAAAACTCACCAGTGGTTCTCTATTTTTTACCAGACGAATTATTTTTACTGAGTCTTCCTCGTCATCAATATCTTCAGGCATAGGAGGCAATACGGGGTCGTAGTTCTTCTGAGCCACAGTATCATGTACAGAGAGCAAAGCCTATAAAATTGAAATGTGGGTAAAAAAAAATATATATAAAAATGTCAAATCCAAAATTCCAAACACATCAAACTATAAAGAGAATCAAAACAGTGTTTGGGTTCTGACATAGCAATGGTAATAAGGCAACTACCTGAAAAGGTGCCCGTACATATGAAGCAGGAAGCAGAACCTGTTGAACGGTGGACAGTGGCTCTACTTAGCTGCCACCTCCGTCTCCAATGCCATTAATGTGTGACAAGAATCAGCACAAAATTTCCTCTAACCTGTATGTTCTCTGGTTTATCCTTATGAGGGTGGCAGTTGGGGGCAAGGGTGAGGGGTGTCACTTTTGGAGAAAGGGAGAATATGAGGCTAGAGACACACTGTCAATGAGCTAACAGGAGTCTAAGAATTATATTTGTTCTTTCCACTTTTTCTCCCATTAGGAGAGATCACAGAAGCAATCAATATGATTGATTCTTTTGTTGTTTTCTCACTTTAATTTTTGAGTAATATGTGACTAATATGTGGGTAAAAGGATAAAAGTATTTCTAGAGCAAAGATAAGAACAACATGGAACCCTAACATGTCACTATTTTGGATGAGCGGGTTTTAGACTCTCAACAAACTTGATCCCTAATCAGCAGCACCACTGCCCACCAATGCCTCAAGCCAAAAGCCTAGAAATCACCCTGGAAACCTTTTCTCTCACCTGTACTCTCAATATCCAACCCATGTGCTATGAAGTCTACTTTCAAAATATATCTAAAATTTTTCTTCATCTCTCTAGTCTAGATAAGTGATCGGCAAACCACAGCACCTGTTTTTGTATATAAAGTTTTATTGGAACACAACCGTGCTTGTTCATTTATGCACTGTCTATGGCTGCTGTCACACTACAAGGGCAAAGTTGAGTAGGTGGAACAGGCACCTTTTATTAAAAAAGCTGGCAGGCCCCTGGTCTGGACCATGGATGCCATCACTTTTGCTTGGAGCATTGCAATAGGCTTTAAATAGTCCAGCGGTGTTCACCTTTGGCCCATTTTCAAACCCACGATTCACAGTGTGGCCAGAGTGATTTTTAAAATTTATATCACATAACTGGCCTGCTAATAACCCTTCTAAAGTTGCCCACTGATCTTGGGATGAAGACCAAACTCTTGAGCATGTCCTCAAAGTCTTGCATACCGTCCCAACCCTACCTGATACCACTGTCCTCCTCACTCACCTGAAATATTAATAATCTTTGTCATAGGGGCCTGGCCAAAACGTCCCTTATATAAGCAGATCCCTCAGTTACTTGATCTCATAGCACCTTGTTCTTTGCCTTCACATGTGTTCATAATTTATAATCCTATGTGCATTTCAATGTTTATATATTTAATATTAGCTATGTACTGAAACTGAAACTCTAAGATGGCAAAGAAATGGTATCTATTTTTAGTTAAACCATCTAATTGACTATAACATATACTCAAAAAGTACAAATCGTAAGTATGAATTTTCAAAAATGAATATACCCATGTAAACATACCCCAGTTGAGAAATACAACATTAACTGAGCCCCAATAACCCTTACATGTCCCTTCCTTTATCCCCCCAAAGGAGGAAGTCTTGCCTCTATTTAAAAATTATATAAATAGGATTAAAATGTGTATTTTTCCCCTAATATTAAGTTAGTGAGATTCATCCATGCAGTTACTGGTGGCAGAAGTCACTCTTTTTTCGCTGTTATATGGTACTTCAACATATGACTATTTCACAGTTTCTTTACCTATTATGCCTTTGAGGGACATTTAGGTAGTTTACAGTTCTTGGCTATTATGAAAATTGCTGTCATAAATATTTCATACCTTTGATGCACATATAGACACCATTCTCATTCAGTGTATTTAAGAGTGGAATGCCTGGGTCATACATTACAAGTATATTCAACAGTAGTAGATGGAGACAGTTTTCCAATTATCCTCTTACCAACGGCATGTAAGTTTTAGCTACATCACAGGCTCCTCAACATTTTACATTATTAGCTTAAATTTGGCCATTCTGAGCATGCAGTGGTATCTTCTGTGGTTGAAAGTTTCATGAACTTTCATTTCTCTCATAACTAATGGGACTGAAACCCTTTTATGTTTATTGGGCATGTGTATCTATTCGTTTGTGAGATGCCTCTTCAAGATCCTTGCACGTTTCCATTGCATCTGTCTTTTTCTTACTGATTTGTAACTTCCTCATAATATACTAGACCCAAGCCTTTGTCAGTTATATACACTACAAATATACTCTCCCGTTTGGCAGCTTGCCCCTTCACTTTCTTAATGGTGTTTTGCAATCAATAAAGGATCCTACTTGCAATGAGCTCAATTAAAGTTTTTTCCTTCATGGTTGGTGCTTTTTGTGTCCAGTAAGAGTTTCACACGGAAGGAGTAAACAGTATCAAGATGATAAAGTATCTGAAGAGATAATGGCTACAAAATTTTGAGAATTGATGGGAGACGGAAGATTCAGGAAGCCCAATATATCCTTTAGGAAGCAAGAAAAATAAAAGAAACCTACACATAGATACATCACAGTGAAACTGCAAAATGGCAAAGGCAAAAAGATCTTAGAAATATCCAGAGAAAAAGACAGACAGATCATCAGAAAGGGGAAAAAAAATTGATGGATGGCTAACTGATCAGCAGCAATAAAGGAAACCAGAAGACAGTTAAAATACTCTGAAAGTACTTAGAAAAAATAAAAGCCAGTCCACAATTGTGTATCCAGCGAAAGTATCAAGAATAATGATGAGGGCCAAGATAAAGTTTTAAAAGATCTACCTGAAAAAACTAAAAAAAATAAAATAAAATAAAAAATAAAATCCCCAAAAGATAGTGAAACAACAGTTTTTGAAGACAGTGGACATCAGGCAACAAAGGATGATGACCCCCAAGAGATAGGAAACAAACAACGTGAGCCCTGTGACTGCCCCAGCTCACAGCCTAGAGTTTCCAGGCTGGTAGGGGAGAGAAGGAAACAGAACTGAGAATCTGGGAGGTCAAGTGGCTAAAATTCCCAGAGAAGTCCATGAAGAGAGGAGACAGCGGCTGACAGACCCTGGAGATGTGTAGTAGTAGGCTCCCTCTGAGTGCTGAGCAAAGAGCGTCACCATGGCACGCATATGAAAAACTGCCAGAAAGGATTAGAGTAGTGATTCTTAACTGAGAGCAATTTCACTCCTATGGAGCCATTCAGCAATGTCTGGATACATTTTTGGTTGTCACATTTGGATGATGCTACTGCTATCTAGCGCACAGAGGCCAGGGATGCTCCTAAACATCTGACAGCATACAGAACAGTCCCCTCCCCCCAAAAAACAATCATTCAGCCAAAAATGTCAATAGTTCCAAGACTGAGAAACACTGTAGTACACGGAAGATTCCTGAAGCTCGCACAGAACAGGAATAGTTCCTGTTCTCACCAGTGAGAGGGGAAAATCTCATCACCCATGGGCACTGAGGAGAGTTATGCTACTGTCTCAGTAGTGGGAAAAGTAAGCCCAAGATTAAACACTGCTATGGTCTCAACTAACGACACTTAATAATAAGCTCTGAAGGATCAAATATTTCCAAGTAAATTAACTGTGTAATAAAACAAAAGTCAAGAATGTTATCTACAAAAATGCAAAAATACCCAGCATCAAACAAGGTAAAACTCACAATGGCAGTCAATCAAAAATTATCATGCATGCAGAAAATACTACTCATAATGAAGAAAAAAAAATAAAACAATAGAACCCAACCTGAAAATTACACAGTCAACAGACTAGATAAAACCAAATCCTAAAATTACATAGATATACAGTAAGACAAGGAAATCAAAAGTTATTATTGGAAGTATATTCTGAATGTTCAAAGAAGCTAAAGAATGAACATGAGATATGGAATATATTAAAAAGATTCAAATCAAACTTCTAGAGATGAAAAATACAATGTATGAAATGAAAAAAGTACACTGAATGAGACTAACACAGACTAGACACTGCAAAAGAAAAAGTAAACATATTAATATACAAAGCCATATAAACTATCTAAAACACAAAGAGAAAATATACTGAAAAACTACAAACAGAACATTAGTGAGCTAGGGGATGGCTATAAATGGTCATGTGAATATACATATAACTGGCATCTCCAAAGAAAGGGTAGGTGTGCTAAAATACATTGGAAGAAATATGAAAAAAATATTCCAAATTTGATTTAAAAAATAAACTCACATGTTCAAGAAGCTCAATGTACCCGGGCACAAAAAACATAAAATAATAACCAAATTGCTTGAAACCAGTGAGAAAATCTTAAAATCATTCAAAGACCATTAAAAAAAACCCAGCACATTACATGTAAAAAAAAAAAATAAAGATAAAAAATGGCAGCACACTTCTTATCAAAAACAATGCAAGTCACAAAACAATGGAGGAGCATCTTTAAAATACTTGAAGAAAAATACTGTCAACCTAGAATTCTATACCCAGCAAAAATCCCTTTTAAAAATGAAGGGCTAATGAAGATTTTAAAAAGACATGCAAAAGCTGAAGGAATTTGCCACCAGCAGACCTAGACTGTAAGAAAAGTTATAGGAAGTCTTTCAGACAGGAGGAAGATGATGGTAGATGGGAACGTGGGTCTATACAGAGGAATGAAGAGCACCAGAGATGTCCACCATCTGGGTACCCATCGCAACTATCTTGCACACGGTAAGAACAATAGAGATAGCTAATGAAAATATTTTAAAATAACGCCATTATTATAATGGATAGGCAATATTTAAGAACACCAGCTATATATTTTGTCTCCTTAGCTTTGCACTCGTTTCCATGTTTGGATTTCAAAATAATTTTATAGGTATCAAATTCATCACTTTTAATACCTTTGTTTTACCAACATTGTTATTTAGCAACTTTTTTTATTTTGGACATCCAGAAGTAATTTTATATTCTATTATCCTATTTTAACTCAGGTGATTTTATTCTTCAATATACAGATTTTCCTTTCAAAAGGCGCTACTTAAATGAAAAGTGTGTTTCCATATGCCATAACCACCAATCACAACTGATGGGTTTACCTGTTGCTCAGAAGAATCTGCAGGAAATTGAACACTAGGCATTGTAACTCATCAGGCTCACAGGCTCTCACTGCTTTGGACCCCCTGGAGTCAACTCTATGTTCTAAGTATCTGTCAGGTCCACAGAATTAAGTGTCCAGCTCATAATGATGAGTAATATTGATTTATCCCTCCAGAAGGAAGCTTAACATTTATTTTCCTTTAGCTTTTGTGAAGCCTCCTTCATCCTGCATGCTTAGGCAATGAGTAATTTCTGTTAAGTGAATGCTTGGAAGCTAAAAAATTATAACAAATCCTCTTATTTTATTGCCTTCTTAAAAATCTACCAAATTCTTCCTGACTTCCTAAATTACAATGCCATGTTCTAGAGATGATGTCGCTTCACTGTTTTATCAAAAGGGAGCCCCCAGGATGATGACTCACACAGGTTAACTTGCCTTGAATGTGGCAATTTGATGCTTAGGAGTGGTTCTGATTTATTAATGACTATCTTTGCTTCGCCTAGAAACAAAGTCTCCGTACACAATAACATCCCTCCATCAATGCCCCCAAATGCCACCAACTTTATTGCTTTTGCCTATTTCATCACCGCAGGAAGTATTCACATTATACTGTATCTACTTAGCCCTTTGTCTATTCATTTTTACCTTTTCTCCCCATCTGTTGTTTCTTTTATACTTCACTGATTTTCCTGGACTAGATTTTGCAGATATTATTGACTAATAATATTTTTTATATGACAACTGAATGATCAATTCACATTGGGTATAATTTTTCAGTGTCTGACAGTTCTTAGGTGAGACTACTATTAAAGAATGACAAGTCATTTCCTAACTATGAAAGACTTGAGAGTAACTGTTGTATAGGAAAAGTGTTGGCACTCTTCTGAAGCAAAAGATTCCTTAAGAGTGAAATGAACAAAATCACAATTTTATACCATTATGAATTAAAGAACATGAGAGAAAAATTTGATCGTATGAATGTACATAATTATCTTACATAAAGAGACCAAAATGCTATAATGGAATAAAAATTCCAAACATTTAATAATTTACATTAAATTCAATTTACTGGGAGCCCCTGTTGTAAGCACAACGCTGTGTACTGGAGACAGAGATAAAGGAGACCACCCTGTGTGTCAATAAGAAAGACATACTTGCATTCTTTGTTGGGGACAGAACACAGAAAACCCCTGACACAGACACACGCAAATTTGTTAAATGTCCAGTTTAGTTTTTGGATGCAAGTTTTTGAGCTTTAGTTTTCCTAATCTTTAAAAGACAGTTAATGTTAGTACCTATTTAATAGGGTTTCATAATTATTAAAAATACATGAAGGTACATGGCAAAAAGCCTGCTCCACCAGCCTGAGCAAAAGCGAGACCCTGTCTCTACTAAAAAAAATAGAAAGAAATTATATGGACAACTGAAAATATATATATATAGAAAAAATTAGCCGGGCATGGTGGCGCATGCCTGTAGTCCCAGCTACTCAGGAGGCTGAGGTAGGGGGAATGCTTGAGTTCAGGAGTTTAAGGTTGCTGTGAGCTAGGCTGATGCCATAGCACTGTAGCCCAGGCAACAGAGTGAGACTCCGTCTCAAAAAAAAAAAAAAAAAAAAAGCCTGCTCCATAGTAAATACTTACTATTATTGGTATTATTAGCTATTACAACTAGTTGTCACTTTACAAAAGGTAAAATTAAAATGAAAGTAATAAATTATCACATCATATTAAAGACAAATATCACAAATCATGCGTATAAATAAATTATTCCTTCTAACCTCATTTATGGATTTTTTAAAAAAATGTTTCCTTTGGGGTGTGCATATATTTCTGTCTCTGTGGTTGTGAATAATTTTCTATCTTATAACTATGACTATGACATAACTATCAAATTTTCTTCTAATATCCTTTTATTTTTTAAAAATATTCTGTGGTTCAATTTTTTAACACTTTAATCTATTTGGAATTCATTCTAGTAGGGATTTTTCTCATTTTTTCCCAAATGACTGACTAGCTATCGCAACACCACATGTTAGAGTTATCCCTCAAACCGACTATCCTCGTCCTTAGGCCCACATCATGTTCCATCCGAACTGTTGCTACAGGCTCCCACCGGCCCCCTCCATCCAGCACCACCCATCCCGAGCCACCCTCCACCTCAAAAACTTGTTTTGTAGACGACATGTGGAGTGATGTGCCACTTGCCTCTTTAAATCCTTTGAATGGCTTCCCAGTTTGGATGAGATCGTATGTTTTAATAAGCTCACAATTAGGGTGGTCATATAATTTATCATCCCAATAGGGAAAAAACTGGAAGTTAAAGAAAGGCTATTACTAAGAATGCTGGAACTGCAGGCCTACACCGGACTATCCTGGGCAAACCCTATCCCAAAGCCTTCACTCGGAGCTCCAAACTCTTGCCTTTTCCTCTCTCACAAATTGCTGTTCAGCCATCCTGAACTATTCGGTATCTTTGCAACGTCAAACTTAAGCTCCTTCTTCATGGGACTTCCCATACTATTCCTGTGCCTAAAGTATCTGTTTTTCACATCCCACCCCCGACCCATCTCCCACCCTTCTGCCCTCTCTGGTTACCTCAAACTCAACCTGCAGGTCTCAACCTGAAGATTCTTCAACACCCCCATCAAGTTTGAATTTAGCACATTCCAATGTGTTCCACATCCCTTCCACACGTTCCCTTTTTTTATCCAGTATTTCCCCTATAACCTTCACTAATCACATACGTTAATATCTTCTATGATCTAATGCCTGCACACAGTAGGCATTAAATAAGTACGAAGGAATGAAGATCTGTCTCTAGTGACATTTACAAATTATCAAAAAAAGTTATAAAACTTTTCTGAAAGAGTTGGCAGATCTATGTAATATATGTATTACCTTCCCATAGTGGGTACATATTTGTTTGTACATATATGTCTGTGTGTGGTTTTTTTTTTTTTTTGAAGTCATAGAACTTTGGAGGTACATCTCAAATTTCTTTTCAATACTATTAATTAAATATTTAAAATGAAATTTCAATCTTTAAAAAGTAAATAATTTCCCTAATCCACTAAAAATTAAAGACAATATTTAAATTAACATACCAGAATTACATTTTTCATATTTTGTGAGTTCAACTAACAACTCATGTACCCTGCTTCTGTTCAAAAGAAAAAAAAAACATTTTAGTTTATTCCTAGGACAAAAAGGAATTATTATAATCTGAATATATTGTTAAATTCTGATAAATAATATATTATATTCTGAAATAGTCTAAAATTTATTTTGGGGTTGAACTTCTTACAGTATTATGGAAGTGTGATTCAAAGTGATGGCCATTGATATAAATGACTTCAAGGGAAGTAATGTTAAATGTTAGGTCAAAAGGGGAAGAAAGATATTTTCTTCCCAAGACTGGCTAACTATGAATTTCCATTGCCAACTGCAACACCACATGTCTGGAATCTTATCTACTTTCTACACATATTTCATGAAGACACATCCTTCATGCTGACTTCTCACCCATTCTTTAGTCACACTGCTAGATAAATGTGAAAAATAAACAAAATTATCCATTGAAAATATTTTCCACATAATAAAATTTAACTATCCAATTATTATAAAATTTTATCAAATGGACCTTCACAATACCAACTAAAGTCATACCTCCCTCTTGAGCCAAATATCAATTCTCATGCAATATAATCTCCTTAGTATTAGCTATTCCACTTCCAACATTCTCGAATAGAATACCAAAATCACTTTTATTTTGGTCTGAAACATTCTTCTTTAACTTCTAACACTCTTGAACCAAGATAATAATCTCAAAAAGGAGTTTAACAAGCTTCTCATAACTAACCTCACCCTGCTCTGGTTGGTATTAACTTCTCATCGGCAGTCAAGACCAAATGAAGAAAACTTCAGAGCATTCTCTGGCTAAGAATCTCCTCCTCCTAACTTTCTCACGCACTTTGTCTTTAATATCAAGCAACTTTTCTGCTCTAATCCGATCCTTGTTCTTTTAGAAATAAAATTTAATTAACTTCCTGAACCATTACAAATCAATTACCTTCACATTATTAATCCCAGTCCATTTACCCTTTACAGCAAAACATCCATGCACTGGAATTTACATACAGGGATTAGATATTATAGCCCATGTATGCTTTTACTTCATCTTTTAATTAATTAATACTTTTTGAATATAAATTTAAGACCCAAATATAGCACAGTCTCAAAGGATATTTCTCAAAGGAGATAGAAACCAGTTTTGCATCTAGGTTGAAATTTTTATTCCACCCTCTACATATGCTTACCAGTAACTGTAAGATAACCGATCATTTTAATTATGCAATTATGTACTCCATATGTAATTTTGACTCACAGAACAATATTATACACATGACTGCAGTAGTGTTGAGTCCAAAATGCATATACTACAGTATTTAGTGCATTAATGATCTTCAAAGAACAGGAGGAAAATTTTGAAATGCCTTTGGTAGACTAATCACATTGGGAAGAAAAATAAGTGATGCACTTACTACAGAATGGGAAAGGGAGAACTGAAGTCTGTCTAGCAATATTTTACTGGTATTTCACACTGGAAAACTTCTCTGTAAAATGGTATGACACCTTGAAACATGAATTGGTAGAGGAACAGGAAATGGGGAGGAGAAGGGGGGAAAGGAAGAGGAATGCTGAAATGATCCTACAGAAAAATAGGTATACTTGTCAAATATATTGGAATACTAATCATACCAATAACTGGCCAAGTAAAATGTACCTAAACAAAATTACTAGTAGGGTCTGCATTGTGTACTCTTAACTTCATTTAAAAGGAAAATGACTTTGAAGCTACATTTGTCAACTTAAATTCTGAGCTTCCCAACTAGAGTATTTTGTAGTTTGTTGATACATTATGATCAAAAGCTCACATCTTTCTCATTAAAAGGATTTGGGCTATTAAAATATTGTCTCCTATTTGAAAACACATTTACTTGAAAATTGATGCTCGAAACAAAATTCATCTGAAGGCTCAGAAAGTGGCCCTATTTGAAGGTATTTATTACAGGAGTAACATGTCCTCACCTTCACATTGGGTTTTGACAGCAGTTTCAACAACTCTCTGATCTCGCTGTTTAATGGCTTGTTCTGAAGCTCTTCGGCCAGCTGCAAGGGAGATTACATTGACATAAAGAACATTTAGTGAGAGCACTGTGAGGTTCCGCGTGTGACCACTGAGAATCTGTCTTGCTCAAGGCTATTACTTTCCAGTGTTTAAGGAGAGGTCAGCATAAAAGAAAACAGACCATCCATCATTACTCTTCTTCTTAAGCCCTTGGTAGTCCAGGTCCAAGCCCAGGCTCTGGGCTGAGCACAAATCAAGTAATCGTATCAGCCAGGTCACGTTTTGATTTATTGCAATGGGGGCAAATCTCAGCACTTCATCTATGTGAATGGTCTTTTGCACGTAGACAAAGAGCCACTTGTAAAAAGGACTGGATCAAGCTTTGACACTGTGCCCCCTCCCCCCCACAAAAACAGTGCTTTGGACTGAGGTGGTGAAACCCATGGGGTTTCCAAAAACTCACAGTAGCTGTGCTGTTTAAGGCTAGGGTAAAAAGAACTAGAATGCCCCTAATAGAGCAAATGGTCTGAAGCTTTTATTATGTTTACCTACATAGACTAAGAAGTCCGTTAAATATAAAGCGAGTTACTCATAAAGTGACCTATAATAGGTTGACAACTACTCTGATACCAAAAATGCTGACCGTACTATAAGGATCAAGAACTCCCATTTGTTGGTTCCACCTAAACAAAGTGTTGCAACTTTGAACTTTCCTCATGTTCTCCATTAAGAGATATTCCTATCAAAATTTCAATTCAATTTTAGGCTATAGGAAGAATAATATAAGCTTCATAAAAAGAAAGCAAGACTCTAACAGGAAAAAAACCTACAATTATGAAATATGCAGTATATAATTCAAAATATATAAATGCACTTTTATTTTAAAACCCTTCTTAAAATGTTGTATGAAATTTCCATTTGCCCCTATTTCTACTAAGCTAAAAATAATTGTTCTTATCTCTGCAAAAGGACTTTTCTCTAAAAGAAGGGAGTAATATAAATTATATTCATTAATTACATTTCAAATTGCTTTTACTTTTTCAAGGTAACATTTCTATAGAATTTTTAACTTCCAAAAAGACACAAAAAGTTCTTAGCACTCTTTAGTCATTAATACATAACAATATATTTTAACACTTAAATACACTGCTCTGACAAATTATAAAATACTGTGGTTTATCATATTTAGATAGTAGTCTCTAATTTTTTTATAAAGCAGTATTATTGTAATACGATTGGGCCTCAATTATACTGGTTTTAAACAAATGTTTCCCAAAACGCTGAATGGTAAATGTTTTAAAACTGATTTTTTAGCCTTTCTCAGGAGGCAGCTGCAGCTTACTTGTAGAACTGTATCTACTTCTTTACTCACCTTCATTTCAAAGTGTTGGTTCTATATTACAGACGAGAGGAAGCTTATCTATTAAAGCATCCTTATAATCTTTGTAGATAAAAATAGAAGGGAAAATGTTTGGGGACTAAATAAATAGCACACAACTTGGGTATTTATTACATATGCTTTATTTTCTAAGTTTGAATATAAAAATATATCAAAGAAAACCAACTTCTGAAGATGGTCAATTTTTTTTAACTATATCATGGCCCTGATATTTTACTACATTGAATTACTGCTTATTTTATCAAAATAAAGGAAAAAAAGTTAAAAAGCAACAAATAAGCTATGGGATATATCACAAAAACCAGCCTTCACACTAAACACATTTCTCGCCGAGCTTAGTGTCCTTTATAGTTTATCCAGGTGTGCTCTCCATTCATCCGAGCCTGAAAGTTAACAGTAAGAACCAGCAAGTGAGTTCCCCTGCCCCCAAGTTTAAAATAAAATTATAGCTACAGGAAATTAAATACTCTATCAATGCCAACTGCTTCTAAAATTTATTTTTTGGTTATGAAGGTAATTTGGAAAGGTCTAATATCCATAAATCATGACTATGCTTTATAATCAATTTTAAAAACAATCCTGTCTTTTTATGTATTTCATATGACTTAGCCCTATACTGGTATCTGTCATTTTTTAGTACTGTCAGCAGGATAGCTATCTCATTTGTCTTTATTTCTCCAAAGCATTCCTCTTGTCTGTGACTTTCTCGAAACACTAACAGCTGACAGCTTCTCTCTCTCCATAGAGTTTAAAGCCTAAAATTTCTATTACGTAGTTACCAAGGCAGAACAAGAGGGTAGCTACACGCAAAATGTGTAGAACAGGAAAGTGAATGAAAATCAAATAACATCAGCATAAGCTCAGTGATGACAGGACTTTTGGAAACGTCTGCAACTCCTTCTGGTTTTCACTCATAGAATCATACGCATCTGTCTGCACTGGGATGAGTTCTGCCTTGGCCAGGGCTGCAGCAGACACGTCCCAGCGAGCTCAGAAAGGCACACTTACGTCATTGGCCAAGGCTGCCGCGCCATGGAGAATGGGCACAGGGCTTTGCTTCTCATAGTAGTGTAGCTTTTCATGAATCTGGAAGAAAATCAAATGAAAACAAGCTCACCTGGTAGTAAACAATCTTGAATATTTGAACATTTTTATAATTGAAAAGATAATCTGAATCCCTTGCACATTCTAAAGTTATTGTTTATATAAACCTATAGATGACATACATGTGTGCCTCATTCATCTATTACTATGGTTCAATGTTCACACCATGGAGTCAAATGGAAAAAACAAATCTTCATCAAACAGAACCCACATAAAAACTAACTTTGTTTTTCCCCTGAATAAACATATTAGTTTTCTAAAGTCTATAATATCTAAAATCTATTGCTTCAATACTTCAAGTATCAACTGTAGCTTAGACTCCTGCTAAAAACACAAATTGTGATTAAAGCTAAACAGCAAACTAATAGCTGTATTCAGACAGGTTGGTATGTCATAGCCATCAAGGACAAAGAAGCTGGCACTGGATGTGCCTGGGTGCCAAGTTCAGGATGACTTTACCAAGCACAGTGTTCCTTTTACATATTTTTTTAAAATTGCCAACTTTTCCCCCCAAATTCAAATTTCTCAGAAACAAAAAGATTTCTCATATCTAGAGACATTTCTTATAACTATTTGCCTTAGATAAGATAAATTTTCATATTATAAAACAATTATGCTAACACATAAAAAATAATGTGGTCCTTCATTTTCCATCGTCATGACCTGAGAAACACAAAGGCACGAATCTACTTTAATGCTGCAGAAGACAAACTGAGTTCCTTAAAGAAATCTAGTATTATAAAGTTAAGAAACAAAAGATGCTTAGACAAATGCATAACTGTTGGCACTAAAGTTTAATCTATTTCCGCTCTTACACAGGTGCCCTTAACATTTTATACTTAAACTCACTTTAGCCTCTTCTTTCTTACAGCTGAAGAAAACTGTCTCCCAGTATATATGAAAAACAGTTGCACCTAACAATTTCCTGTTTTTAATAGGTATTAGTAATACACTCTTTAATTATACTCATAGCTAACTAAACTACCTTGTAAAAGTCTGGAAGATAGATTATATTTTGATTAGCCAGATGCTATCGCTAAGAGAGGATTCTATTACCTTTTTGACAACCTGGTACATAATGCAAAGCATCAGAGAAAGGATTTTGACACTTAGGATGTTACCAGAACGATCAGGGCAACGTTTTTACTCAGTATCTTGGAACCTTTAAACATTTATCACATCAGGATAATAAAAAAATTTGAAAGACTACAATATAAAAAGAGTAAGATTTGATTTGAGAAACTATGAAAGTATAATTTAAACAAAAAACAATCCTACTAAGAGCCAAATTCATTTTGTTTAAATATTTATCAAGAATTAGGTCCCCTCACAGACCACTGCACTTATCCTACCATAAAACGCATCTAAATTCATTGCAAGTACTTGTTTGACTGTTTGCTTCCCGGGTGTAATAAATACAGAGGCGTACACCTATCAAGCACTTACCATGTGCCTGTATCCCCCACCTAATAGTTGTAGTAATACCAGTAACATGGTCTTTAATGAGTTTAATGTTTTAATTCCTTAATCCTCACAAGAATATGAAGAGGTGATAGCACGATGATCTCATTTTACAGATAGATACACGTGAGTTTAAACAACTTGCTACCTTCCTGCAGGTGGTGAGGCAGAGCTGGGACTGCAGAGCTCCAGCCACCTGGCTTGGGCTGAAGCACTCAACCACACTCTTCCTCGCAGACCAACATTTCACCTGCATTTTCCACTGGTTCTTCGCTGCTGAATGAATAGGGCACCAAAAGATGACAAACGGTAGCGCTTCTTTTCAATGACTGGAGGATCACTGGTGGTTCCCACTCCCAATCTCTTCCCCAATACTGTCTTTCTGATGGCTTTCAATTTTCCCAGATTAATTTAAATTAATACTTAAAATAATTAATTTAAATTAATTAGGTTAAATTAATTATAACCTAAAGTTATGTGCCCCAAATAAACATGTTATTTTGCCACTTAATTTGCTTTTTCTGAGCATCTTTCACAGTCATTCAGTTTTGCTTCCAACATCTTCTCTAGCTCCTCGCCCAACTGATAGACCAGCACACCGCCAGCCCACCCACCCTGGACTTTGTACTGTATCAAGATTTTTTTTAATGTTCTCTTAGAATTTCAAAATGCTGGCGGCCCTACATTGACAGGCATTTTATTTCACTGCATTATTTTAAAAATTAAGTTGGTAGAAAAGTAAAAATTTAGTCTAGATAATTTTGAGCAGTTCACTGTTTCCAAAAGTAGTGACAGAAATTCTGCCTCTTATTAGTATTTATGATACCCAGGGAAGAAAATAAAAAACCAAAATGATTTTAAAGTTCTAATAAACAGGTAAGTCATACAGACTTTACCCCAAGGCTGTCCGTCCAATAGAACCGTCTGTGATACTGAAAATGTTTTATAGCTGCTTGTCCAATATGGTTAGCCACTCGCCAAGTGTGGCCTTTGAGCACCTGAACTGCAGCTAGCATATGTCAGGAACTCACTTCCAACTTTATTTAACTTTAGTTAATTTAAATTTAAATACCCACATGTGGCCAGGAGCTTTCATCTTGAAGAACATGACACAGCTTTACATTACTCTATAATTTCCCTTAGTATCCCAGAAAATTCACTCTGATATAGTTTGGCAAATTTCCCTGAGTGGGAATTGGATTCCCTGATTTTGGAATCCAATAGACAAACATTTAACCAAAGATGTGGCTTCATCATCAATATGCAAATTAAAATCTATTATTAAATATCAAGAACAGCCAAACCTGCAAAATCTCATTTTAACTAAACATTTCCCTCTGCAGATTCAACCACGTAATAAAAGTGTACATCATCTTTCTCTCCTGAGCAGCAGGAAGAAGAGGAAGAGGAGAAGGAATTTAGGGAGGAAAGAAGTTAGAGGTAAAGAATTCTAGAAAGGAGTGACTCTGGTTAAATTAATGTCTTATGATAGAAAGATATACAGTCATTCAACAGCAAGATCCTAAAAGTCATGACATGCTAAAATACTGAAAATGCACTAGTACACAAAAAGGGCATTTCAAGATCTATATACATTATACTCTATTAAACAGTGTATATGTATGTGTCCACAGGGTTTGTTTTCTATATAGCATTTCTATATGTAACCAGATCTTATAAGAAAGCTACAGTTACCTTCATTTATATACCTCCTAAAAATAAGTACTTAATTTTAGTAAAGGAATGTGGTGCCAATAATCAATTTTAGTTACAAATAAAGTAGAACTTTTAAAAATGAAGCTTCAATAACCAAACTATGAATAAATTAGTATCAAAGCAATCATTTGTTTTAAATCTCTCAACAATGCAGAGGTAAACTGAAAAATTCAATCATGGTTATCTGAATTATTATCTGAATTATTTTAAATAATCAAAGCTGTAATCCTTTTCTTGGCTTCTATTATGAGTATAAAAAGCACTGATAATAACTACTTAGTAGTTTGAACTGCTAGCTTGACAACAGCACCCGATACAGAATTAGCACGTGCATGCACCGAACCCACCCACTCCTTTATTTGAAACATGGCGAGGAGGAGAAATTCTGAATATTAAAAAAGAAAATCGATGGGAAAAAATCCTTTCAGAAATATTTTTTATTTGCTTCTGATAGGTACCTTTGCAGGACTCCTGACTTGGTAGATAAAAGTCTCAAATCCCAAGCCATGGATGAATCAGTCCATGGCTACTAATTCTTAAAGACGACTTTCTCTTTTTCCTACCTAATCCCAGGAAATGATAGACCAGCTTCTCTGTCACCTTCCTAAACAGGTATTTGGAATTATTCTCATCTTCCCATTTACTAACAAAGTGGCCCTTAAAAAGTAGCTGTTTTATGTGTGTGTGTCATAAAGTCTAAAAACGTGGACACTATACCTTTGCTCAAGCTACAGAGCCAAAAGTAGAAAATAAGCAAAGTCTTCCCATGGGAAACCACTGGGTGCCACTTTGCCTTCGACTCAGGCCAGGGTGTTTGAAACATCTCTACACAGATGGAAAATTCTTATGAGGGACATGGCTATAGAGTCTTGCAAAATATAAGCATCAAAACCAGTTTTTAGGCTTAAGTTAAATTATAAAAAAAGCAACAAACCATCAACATTTTCATTTTGGTTGAAAATGTAGTGATTCTACTTGAAATCATTTCCTGGAACATTCTCCATGGATCAGATTCCTTTAGTTCCCAGAACAATATTCTAGAGAAAGTAGCCAGGGCATTAAACATTTCTTTGGAAAGTTTTAGCAGTTCAACGATAACAAAAAAAAAAAAAAAAACCCGAACTTGAATTCTCCAATCCAGAAATATATAATCTGCCCCATTTTGAAACAACCCAGTATTTGTATACTCATCTTTCACTCCCCTCATATTACAATGATCAGATGTGTCATTTAAAAAAATATCTATTTCCATAATCATTGAAGAACTGGGAACTGTTCAATTTTTTATCAGGATGATTGGATGGATGTTATTACATATGATGGCATGGAACTTGGCCAGGCTTCAATATACAAGTCGCAATTAATAACATTGTACATTTGTTTGTAGTTTATATTTTAACACACACTAAAGCTGTAATGACAGCTTTAAAATAAAAATTGCTCAGTAACAAAAGATGGAATAAGCTGTCTTAAAAAGTGGCAAGTCTAGGGTCTTATGGCCAGGAGAGTTCCTGGGCAGCTCTCAGCTGGTTCATGATCTCCTGGCAACTGTATACAAATTGTTTACATGTATTTTTCTAGGGAAAGAACCCAAGGTACAGATGGGTGATTCATGCTGAAAGGCTTGGACTTTAGTAAAAAGGTTAAAAAGCCATTGAAGAAAAGGAGACAGATGACCCGATTTGTGCTTCGCTCCATTTTAGTTGTGGAGGTCGGAGGGGAGGTGGTGGGTAAGTCTGCAAACAGGAAAGCACTTACGAGGATATTGCTCTGGTGGCAAGAAATTCCAAACAACTGCTCAGTGCAGGTTACTTTTAGGGTTCCTCAGGCTTTCCATTCTTTGTAGACCCAATGCACTCGGGCTCCTCTCAGCAGCTACCCTGCTGCCGCTATCCCCAAACCTGCTGTGAAATAAGATGCACCTCTCCCAGCTGCTGTTTTCCCAGCTGTCCTCAACATAAGCATATAGGCTCATTATGGTTTAAGGTTTTTACTGCTATCCACATGGGGAAAAAGACAAGGACCAAAAGCAAAACATGAAGAATTTATACTATTTTCATGGTTTTAAAAAATGAAGTATCAACATAATTTACTGAGAGCCTTGTAGTCAAATATATCCAACTTTAAATCCCAGTTCTGCCTCTTACTTGTCATTAGGCAACTTACTTAACTTTCTAAACCTTAGTTTCCTCTTATTTAGAACAGGATAATAATAATAGTACCTACTATATGGGGTTATTGTGAGGAGTAAATAAAGTTGCCATTGAAGGAGATTCACGCTAGCCCTGGCAAATAGAAAACACCCAATAAATGGTAGTTTGTGCCCTGAGTCCCCCCTGCCTTCACTGTGTCCCTGCGAAGAGGACACATTTGTCTCCATTTGACTACACCATGTTGCATGTATGTAAGACTCAATCAAGACCTAAAGATAAAAATCAAAGCAGACTTGGTACCACCTGTGCTCAAGCAGAGAGTATACATTTCTGAAGGACACTAACCTAAATGCCACCCCCCTTGATGTTTCCTCAAAAACAGTAAAAGTAGTAGGAGAAGAGGACCTGTTTGCAGACAGTGTCAGCAGGGTTGAAGGAAGCCTCGATGGACACAGGAAAGGATGACATTAACTGTGACCACAGCAAGTGGCAAATGATAGAGCAGGTGCAAGACCAAACTCAGAAAGTCACAATGACATGTCCAGGTAGAATGAAGCATGTGATGAGAAATCTAGATCTACGTGCTTATTAACACGTGCAAAAAAGACACCTGTCCTGAAGCAACCATCGCCCTAGTTACCCTATTCCCAAAGAGAAAGTTCTACCCCTGGTGAGAAGATAGAATGAAATCCTCATACAAGAAAAAGTATAACAGCTAGATAGAAAGATTTTTTTTTTTGGGCGGGGGGAAGAGTAACCATCAGAATTACTTCAAAGACCAAAAGGCTACCTAGCTATCACTGTCGTCAGCTATCATCTGCCCATCATCAGGGAATTTAAAGACCCTTTGCTCACAAGCCCAAAGTCTGTTGAAATTGATGAGGGCACTCACATAATTCCGAGATGAGCTAGGATCTGGCTAGGGAAGGCAGAGCGCAATCCAACATGACTGTATGGAAAATGAGTACTGGACAAAAACTGGACTTCATCACAATGGAAATACCCTGCAATCATAAATTGGTTGTCACTTTCTTATTTAAGCCCTTGGGTGGCCTGCCATGGCACTCAAGATGAAGGGTATGCTCGCAGTGCTCTCAGAAATTCAAGCTAGCTCTGGGGCCGGCACGACCAAGCCCCTGCAGGCTTCCATCTCAAGCCACTCTCCCCAAGCTCCAACCACAGGGACCTCATGTCAGTTTCTCAAGCCCACAGGTCCCTACCTCCTGGGGCACCCTCTCTACCTGAAATGCCACTGAGTCCTGAGGGTGCCCACACTCACCTTTGGGTCTCAGCTCAAATGTCACTTATACACAGCATTCCCCAACAGTCCTCAATCAAAACTATTAATAGTTCTTCCCGACTATTAGTTCTGATGGCTCCTTATTCTTTTTGTTCATTACCTTTATCAGACTTTGAGTTTATAGATTTATTGTATTTACATGATTACACCTGTCCCCACCTTCACAGGTAATGAAATTCATAGATTAGGAACAATGTCCCTAGAGTTCACCACCACATCCCTTGCTCACAGCCCAATACTTCAAGTAAAGTAGATGTTCAGAAGTTATAATTATCATTAATTAATGGTAAGTGGCTGTATGAATCCTGCAATCCCGGGCAACTGGTAGGCACTCTGGGATCATAGTGTAAGAAGATGGTAAATGCAATTATTTTCTTCTTGCCCCCAAACTGATGACTAGTGCCCAAAGTTGAGGAAAAAGAATTAAGTCCCACCTTCTACAGAAAACTTCCAACAGCTGGAAAGACACCTCTCTGAGCTTAAGAGATGGCTGAAACGTGACGTCAACCATCTCCTATCTGCCACATCTCAGAATGTGTATGTGTTGTGTGTGTGTAAATTTTATATGTACATGGTACATACATGAGTGAAGAAAGAAAACTGTCTTGTTGAAATAGGAAAAAGAGGGGAATAGGAGACAGAAGGGGGAAGTCTACAGCCTGGTGAAGGGCAAAGTAATGGGAGTGAGTTTAGAGAATCACTCACAGAGAATGCAGTGTAGACAAGACTGAGCAGACACTCCAGCTCCTACGCTTAGGCAGCAGACTAGGTGATTTGCCTTTTGTGCCTCTCAATCAAGAGGGGAAGGAAAATGAAGAGAGAGGGCAGAACGGGGGGAACAGTGGGAGCCGACTGCTGCTTGGCATACAAGTGATGCATGAGTTACCTGGGGTCACACGGACCCCAGTGGAGGTAGCTGGGTTTGGGCTACCTAGAGGATCATCCAGCCAACAGCACTATCAATGGTTTTGGGTTGTGCCAGCTGTGCGCCCCAGGAGGGATGCAATCTTTGGGCACTTACCACAAAGAGGAAGGATGCTAGCCTGTGTTGGCCTGAGAAGCAGCAATGATGTGGTCAATTAAGTAGGAAAGATGGTCCATCTCCCTTTTTTTTTCCTTTTTTTTTTTTTGTGTGTTTTTTTTTTTTTTTTTTTTTGGTCTCCCAGCCCCAACACACTGGAAGAGTTGGGTCTCCTTCCAGAAGGAAACCAATCCATCTCCCAAGGGGTCCTGTATTCAAAAGACTCAATAGTAAAAAGACACATACTCAGTGGTTAAGATTTAAAGCAATGTATTGTTTTTTACTGTCAGTACACGACGGTGAAGAACACAATGACTCACAAACCCGTACTGCTGGTGCCACGGCCTTGGCTCCTGCGACAGCACCAGCAGTTTTACTCATCAGCGTTTTTACCATCAGTGCAAATGCCAACCCAGCGAACAAAGCCAACAGCATCAGAATATTATCATGAAAATAGCTCAGACCTTGTATACTCCCCTGAAATGTCTCGGGGACCCCCAGGGGTCCACAGATCACATTTTGAGAACTACCGCTATGTACAAACTCTGAATACATGGGAGTAACAAATAAAAGGAAATCTAACGTTTCTTTGTGGCTACACAACTCATCGTGCATCACGTGGCACTAGCATAGGAACAGTGATACTTCTTACGCACACTTTCTTTAGAATCTGGCGGTTCACCTGAAACCACTGCAGGTTTGTGATGTGTGTTACTCTCAGAACAGAACCAGGTGGTACTTTTCTATAAAACCATGATTTTGAGGCCTGAAAAGTGATGAAAATGACTAGTATATTTTTAAAGAGTTCACTTAAACCGAGACACAGAACAGATTTTAGCATTTCATGAAACTTAAGTTTGTTCAATCCCTTAATGTTTCATGATTCACATTTTTTCCAAAGTTCTGCCTTTCACGCTGGCTGGTCGCTGCCACCATTAGTTCGCTGCAACCTAGGCAATTTACAACAGGGTCCCGGACCAAGAGCCTTTGGCGTCAGCCCTGTGCTGCTATTATCATCTTCTTTTATTTCCTGCACCATTTCAAAATTGCCCTTTCTTTCACATATTTATGTAAGTTTCTCAACTTTCTATTTTTACTTTCATATGTATTTATGCTCTATTTTTTGCTTTGTATAATAACAAATTGTGATTTGCTTGCTCTCTATCACCATTGGGATATTTTAATGAACTCGAATATATCCAAAAAAATGTAAGATATCCAAAAAATGGCCTTCCCCACCCCCAGGTTTCATATACTACACAACTACCATTCTCACTTATGCCTGGCAGTTACCTAAAATGTTTATTTTCCTATAAAAAACATTTTTCACTGTGAACTCATGAAGCTTTGCAGACATGAATAATCAAATATATCTCTTGTTCGGTAAGAAACAAAAGCTTATGATGGTTTTGTGTATGAGAAGATGGTCCCTTGGTGGACTAAGGAAATTCAGACCAAAATTAACCATTTTAATCTTATTCCAAAACAAATTTTCCTACCACCTCAGAGATAAACATCCTAGGCTTCTAAAATGTAAGTCAAAATATTTGCAATTTATTTCTAATGAAAAATGAAACCTCAATTTTCTTAGAAAATTATTCTCCCAACTTTTCACTCAATGGAAATTTCAATTCTAATAGATTCTAAGTCCTCAGAATCATATGGGTATATGTTAAAACTTGTTTACAGAAAAGAAATTATACAATTTTTGTGCCTTTCTATTAGTTTTAAAACCATCTCATGGTTCATACCACCAGGTATATAAAATCTGGTTATTTTTAAATGGCAAAAGGTTACTACATTATTATTGATATAGTTTAGGCACCCAGAAATACAAATCACAAGAATTCATGAAGCAAGTGAATTCAACTTTCAGGGTCAAAACTCTTAAATTCTACTACTCTAAAGTCAAGCTGAAACTTCCTTTCTAATCAATTAAAACAAAGCACTGTTTACTACCAAAACCCAAATGAAGATTTGGACTTCAGTAGTGTAAAGATAACTCTCTATAGGAACAAAGAACAGCTTTTCCATCAAATTAATATTTTACATATGGGCCAGGTGTGGTGGCTCATGCCTAGAATCCAGCACTTTGAGAGGCTGGGGCAGAGGACTGCTTGAGCCCAGGAGTTCAACACCAGCCTGAGCAACACAGCAAGACCCTGGTCTCTACAAAATATAAGAAAAATTAGCCGAGTGCTGTATGCATCTGCATGTATCTGTAGTCCCAGCTACTCAGGAGGCTGAGGCAGGAGGATCGCTTGAGCCCAGGAGTTTGAGGCTGCTGTGAGCTATGATGATGCTGCTGCACCCCAGCCTGGGTAAGAATGTGAGACCCAGTCTCTTAAAAAAAAAAAAAAAAAAGCTCCAAAAGACCCTGCCCTTGCAGCATTCTCAGTATTCACTCCCTTATGTAAACTTTTCCCCTTCTGCGTGGACTAGACCTAGGGACTTGATTCCAGTGAACTGAAAAATGCAAAATTGATAGGATGCCCCCGAGATTAGGTAATAAAAGACTGTGACTTCTGTCTTGCAGACACATGCATATCTCCCATCCCCCATTCTCTCTCTGTCTGGCCTCTGCTTCCATCCTCACATCTCCTTCTTGACTGTGACCCTCCTGTCTCCCTGTCACAAGGCACTAGTGATTACACTGGACCCACCGGATACTATCTCAAGATCCTTAATGGAATCACCTCTGCAAAGTCCCCTTTGCCATGTAAGATGACATGTTTGTAGGTTCCAGGGATATGGACATCTTGAGGGTGCTGGGTGGTGGGGAGGAGAAAGGCATGAACCTGTCCAGCACACTCGATCTCCAATCTTCCATGGCATCCTCTTTCCTGTCTGAGCACGTCCCTGCCACTCCTCCCTTCACTGCACTCTGGCCACGCTGGGCTTCTGCTGCATTTGTGTTCTTTTAAACCACCAAGTGTGTGGTAATTTGTGACAGCACTGATGGAAAGTGACCAAGGTAAAGCAGCTCAGGAACTGTGCCTGTGTAGCGGACGGCAGCATTTGTCCCAAATACTGACTTGGTAGATTGGTAACAGAAAACATCCCAAGGTTTAGCATCTCCTTCCATCCCCACCACCCACCTTGACTAAAAGGATCGGATCCTAAGATCTGATGACCTCTTCGGGGCCATTTGCCCTAAGAAGCCCCCACCCACCATGCTTAGAGGGACTATCACAAAACCAATCGCCTCTGTTGGTCCAACTAGACCCTCGTATTTGTAAGCCAAGAATCACCAAATAAACAAGAAAAATCAGAGGATGAACAAGAAAGAAAAGCAACTGGAAGAAATGATCCTCAGTGAATGACTTTAAAAGGTATCTCACTCTGCTGTGTGGACCAGATGACTGACTTTGGCCTCAAACATTTTAAAGGCAGCCATGATGAGTTCATCACGTGAAACACGAAAGAACATGGGCCTGTCATCTTCCAAAAATCATTTTAATAAGTGCTGACCCCTGTCAGACCAATTAGAATAAAAGTAAAACTTGGAATTTACTAGGTCATTAAATATGAAATGTCTGATTTTGAATCAAAAATTTAGTTTATTATATCTCAAATAAGAAGCAGTACAATTAATCAAAGTGTGTGCCTAAACTCTCCACACAGTTTTGCCATCTTAATGGTAGCTTCTTTGTGCCAGCAGTGAAGAAGCCTGGGGAGCAAGTGGCAATGAAATTGCAAAAGACGTTTCACAGCTTGTTGAGAATTGAATATTTTTCCTTGCAAGAAGTGGTCCAAAGCCTGGAAGAAGTGGTCGTCAGTGGGTGCAAGGTCTGGTGAACACAGTGGATGACAGAGAGTTTCCAAGTCCAGCTGCTATAGTTTGAGCAGCGTTGTTTGTGTGCCATGTGGTCGAGCGTTGCCTTGCAAGAGGATTGGCCTGTCTCTAGTGACCAATCTCGGCTGTTTAATCACAACCATCCTCATCATTTCACCCAGTTGGTTGCAGTAGACATCCGCTGTAATCGACTGACCAGGTTTCCTGAAGTTGTACTGGATAATACCAGTTGGACCACCAAACAGACATCATTAGTTTTTTTGGATGAATATTTGGTTTTGGACTGTCTCAGCACTTCGTCTTTATCCAACCATTGTGCCAAATGCTTGTGATTGCCAAAAAGAATCCATTTTTCATCACATATAACAATACAGTATAGAAATGGTTCACCTTTATGTCATGACAGCAAAGAAAGACAAGTTGTCTCAAATGGTCCGATATTGTTAGAATAGTAACTTCAAACCTTGCTGCTAATTCACACGTAGGTTGAGATGGATTCGCTGTCACTACAGCTTTCTCTTATATAACTAAATTCTGGGTTTTTTTTAAAAAACAATCTATCTAAGGTTTTTTAACTCAAAAGTTTAGTCAATTTTGTTAATATTACTTATTGTAATTTTTTTCTTTTTCTTTTTTTGCCATTACTTTTGTATTGGCTGCCTCATTTTTGGTGTTGTTTTTTCTCTTTTGTTTTTCTTCTATTTTTCCTCTCCCAGTGGCTTGAAGCTTAGGCACTCTGTCTATTAGGTAAAGAGTCACCTTGAATTTTTCCCTGTGTATTTAACTTAAGGTCTAAAAGTTAAGCACTATCTTCACCCCTCTTAAAATACTACATGGACTTTAGAACATCTCAAATCATCTCTCTTCCTACCCAGCTCAAATGCTATTTTGGCCAAATGTGCTCACAATATTATAGTTATGCCTCTCTCTCTCTCTATATATATATATAAATATGTGTGTATGTATGTACATGTGTGGGCATGTGCATGTGTGTGTGTGTATGTATAAATACATTTTCTTTCCTGTTTTGGGTATGCTGTTGTGCTTCCTGAATCTGCAGGGTCATGGTTCTTCTTCAGTTCCGGAAACCTGCAGCCGTCCTCCTCAAATACCCCTTCCCCTTATCATGGCTTTCCAGCTCTGCAATTGAGCATGTGTTAGACTTTCTCATCCTAACTTTAATATTGCTTGTATTTCTTTCATATTCTCTATTACTTCTCACTGTCACATAATTGTATTTATAATATATAATTACATGTATATTACATTTGTCTGCTTTCCCACTATTTTCTTCAGGTACATGTTCAAGGTCACTAATTCTCTTCAGCTGTGTCTAATCTGTAATTGAAGCCATTAAATCCATTGAGTTTTTATTTCAACAATCACATTTTTAAAAGTTCCGTTTTCCACCGAATGTGCCTGTTCGTTTCCAAGGCTTCCTCAATGTTCATTCGCAGCTCATGTCTTTGTTCATTCCTCCCTGGTAGCTTTGGACTCAGGTGACAGGCTTAGAAAGGTATTCTGTCACCTTAACACAGAACTGTTACAAGATAACAGCCCGGGCACTCTGAGGCAGCAAGCACCTGATTCACACAACTTCAGCATTCCACGACGGTTCCAAAATGTAAGTTAAATTACAAAAATCCTGGAAATGCCACATCATGTACAAAAATGCAAATTCATAACTGTCTATCAGATGTCAAGTAACGTGCCCCGACAGCACTGGGGATACAGAAAGGCTACAGGACAAACTAGGGCTCTATTTTCTTGACGTTTATAGTATACTGGGTGGAAGGACTGACTAACATTATGCAACTAATTACAGCTGTTTTAACTTGCTTTTGAACCAATTTTCTCAAAAAGGAAAATAAACCGATGCTCTATTAGCAAAAGAAAACAGAAATTAATGAAATTAGTGAAAACCAGAAGCAGGGAAGTAAGGACAATTTTGGCATATGCCATCTTCACTTCCTTTTTTATTTTTAACCTCAGAATTCTATGCTGTGGGAAAAGCCTGTTTTCCTGACAGATTCAAATGTTAGCAGCTGAAGAAGAAACTGCGGGTCAGTCTTGGTGGCAGCATGCGAGGGAGGCCAACTGCAGGGTAAAGGGCATTTCAAATGAGCCCGGAGGTTTGAAAAAGTAAAGTATGCTAAACTCACTGCAAAGAGACGCTATAATTTAGCTGGGTCTTCTCTACACATAAACTGAACCTCTGTAACAGGTATGTTGTTAAAGGTTTATGCTTGGGACCAATCTTTTTAAGTATAGCATATTTTAAACCTGGCAGGCGAAGCTGGTGTTTTGTGGAACCCTCAGGTAAACAAGTCATTGCCAACACAGGCACATCTGTGTGAATGCGGATTGTGACAGCAAATGCTAGCACTGCATTTCTATGGTTTTATTCATTCTCTGCATAGTCTTTCTATATGGCAGACTTCCCACAGTTTTGTATGTCCCTATGTTCTGCTCACGTCATGTTCCAAAGAGGGGAGTCTCGTGGGAAAGGGTGACTGGCCTCTTGGTTTCATGCAATTACTCAAAACCAAGCATCTTTCCATCTCAGCAGCTCCACTGCCCCCCAGATCCTCAGAGTCCTTCCCTGGATCCACTCGACAATTTTGCCAAAGCAGCAGTCATCGCTGTCCCAGCAGAACAGGAGCATGTGCTAACGTCTTTGCAAACCTCACAAATGGTCAGATCTAAGATGATGCAATGCGCTTTCACTGGCCTACAGAGAGGATGATGTCACAGACTTTGGCAACAATTTTCCTGAAGTAGCAAGATACCAAGTGCAATTGTCCTACGAAGTTCAAGAGTATATGTTACCAAAATGCAAGGTAGAACTCTCGACTTACCATGGCTTTTTAAAGTTCAGTAGAAATAAATATATCGCTAGGTAAAAGTTGTGATTTAGAAATAGCCAATGTTCGAATTGTACAAAGAAATCTCAAAAAAGTCAGACGCTATTCAATCCTATTCAATTCTCTCCCACTACTGATTTATGTAGGAAGGTTAAGCAGTTCCACACGGCACATGCAGAAGTTTTATTTCATTCTGGACACTTGCTCTTCCCTAAACATACATGTATTATAATTCTGATGCTATCAAAGCAGCTACCTTGGAGATATGAACATTCTGCTACACCAATTTAGACTGCATGCGCTGACAAATATTTGCCAATGAGTGGCAGCAGAAAGCTGGTTTTATATTAATAGCTAACATGAAATAATGCTTTTCATCAAGTTCCAAAGAAGAAAAATAAATATAATAAAACATTAAGGAACTCAATATTCAAAGAAGGCTTTCTGAACTGTAGAAATTATACCAATTATACTACGATTGTTTATCATGTATCTAATTACATGTGTTTGCCAAAAAATGAGTCAGACTAGCAATAAATTAGTCTTATTTATATTTTTCTTCAATCATTGCCAACTTTGATACTATTTATTCAAATATTTATTTTGTTGAATGACTGAATATGGCATTTTCTAATTACTACTAATAATTGCATACCAACAAACACTGAGTGCTTACTATGGCCAGGCTGTTCCAGGTACTTCATGTGGATTGACACCATTAATCTATCCAACAGTTCTATAAATATCACATTTCCCACACTATGCATTGTCTGTCTGTATATCATAGGTTTGGTTGAGATGAAATAAATTTTTTTATTAATTTTTTAGTAAAATAAAAGCCAAAGCGAGGCGAGATGGTGGCAGAAGTTCCTTTCCTTTCTAAAAGGAGAGTGTCATCAGACAGGGGAGAAGCTGCAGAAGGCAGGGCAGGGCAGGAACGCGGAGGGACAGGACAGAGAAGGCTCAGATTCACAGGTGAGCAGTAATGAAAAAAGATGAACAGAATTCATGAGAAAGAGAGACAAAGAGAACCGTTATTATCATGCCCATTCAACAATGTACTGTACGATAAGGCAAAAATAGACAGAATAAGAACTGTACTGGAAGAAATAAAACTGCCATTATAAACAAACAAAAGACTCTACTGATAAAGGAATAAAAATTCTAAGTGAATTTGGCAAATGTCATACACTGCTGATGACGACACAAACTGGAACAAATACTTTGAACAAATACCTTACTATCCAATAACTCCATTCTTAAGTACATACCTTACAGAAATATGTATATAAATAGTTGAATGAAAACCCTATTTCCCAACATTTCTATTCCTAGTCCATACCTAACAAAAACACACACACTTACAAAGCAAAGACCTGTCTGGGAATGTTTACAGCAATGGCATCATCCGCAATGGTCCAAAATCAGAACGGGTCGAAATGTCCACCAACAGCTCAACAGATAAACTGTGCTGCACTTACAGAATGGAATACTCTTCAGCAGCAAAAATAATCTACTCACAACATAAGTGAATCATATAAACATAATTTGAATAAAAGGAGGACGACAAATAAATACATCCTGTGTGGTTCCATTTAAATAAACTTCCAAGAACAGGTAAAAACATCTATAAGTTTAGACTAGTGATTCACTCTTAGGAAGTAGAGTTGGAAGTCAGGGAACAACTGAGATGGGGCATGGGGGGGTATTTTGGGGCTTTTGGGGAATTAAAAAAGAAACTACCATGAGATAAAAGTATGTGATCAAAAGAATAGACTGAAGGCTGGGTACAGTGTCTCATTCCTGTAACCCACCAATTTGGGAGGCTGATGTGGGAGGATTGCTTGAGGCCAAGAGTTTTGAGACTAGCCTGAGAAACATAGTGAGACCCGGTTTCTATAAAAACATAAGAAAAATTAGTTGGGTGTGGTGGTGCGTGCCTATAGTCCCAGCTATTCTGTAGGCTGAGGCAGGAGGATCGCTTGAGCCCAGGAGTTGGAGGCTGCAGTGGGATATAATGGTGCCACTGCACCCTGGCCTCGGCAACAGAGCAAGACCCTGTCTCTCAAAAAACAAAAATTAAAAAAAAAGAAAAAAAAAGAATACACTGAGTACCTGGGAAAACTGACACAAAACAGCCAACACTGAGAAATATTCTTTAAGGATATTTAAATGACAATTTAAAAAAATTCTTTGAACATAAAGGCACATGAAGGAAAGAAAGTTACACTGGCATCAGACTTAAACAGGAACACTTTATGCCAGGAGTTGAAGGAGCAAGATCTTAAGATATTCAAAACAAGAAAAGGTGAACCCAGGATTTTAATTTTAGACCAACTGATCCTCAAATATTAATGTAAAGACCACAAGAAAAACTTGTAAGAGCTCAGCAAAAGCTGTTCCCATGGACCCTATTCATGAGACAGCTACCAGAGAATCAATTTCTGAAATAGAGAAGCTTCTGGAGAAGGAGTGATGGCACCACTTGATCTACTGGATTTAACTAAAGGTAAACAGTGGGGCTAAGAGTAAAAAGAAGGATTTAACCCTTTAGGATCTAGCAGTACAGGTCAAACACAACTATCAAAAATTAGGAAGAGAAATGAAAAAATATATGGAAAATAAATAAGCTCAGTTATTACCTTACTGGCATTATCTGGAAGTAAAAAAAAAAATAGTGTTTTAAATTAGAATTTGGGAAAAGCAAGGTAAAAGATTTTTTATTGATCACCGTGCGCAACCAATAGACAGTATATAAGAAGGAGAGAAAGCCTCAATTCTAGAAATCTGCCTTAAAACACACAAGGACAAGAAATGTGTAAAATAGCCTGATAAACCTTATCAGGCCAAAAAACAAAGAAGTAATCAAATCCTAATGGAGCCGTGTGAAAAAACCAAAACAAAATGCAGGAGTCAAAGGGGCTCCCACTGGCCAGAGACATGGTAACTTGAGCATCAAAAAGAACAGTAACTACCGTAGACTGAGACCCAACAAATACACAAAAATCCTTGAGTTCATAATGATACTAAAAATAATTATCATTGACTCACTTTGGAGGGTGTGAGAGTACCAAAACAATATTCCGAAAAGTACTAAGTTAAAGGAACAAGTCAAGCATGTATCCTCTTGCTCCTATTTAAACTGTATTTCAAAATAACCTAAGAATTGACAATGAAAAATTGTTCTGTCCAATTATAAGAAAGTGATTAAATGAATTATGAGATAAGCAGCTGACGGATTACAGCAACATCACTAAAACTTATGCTTACAAAGTGTGGTGGTGACTAACAAATAGGGATCTCTTCTCTATCATAAGTTGCACTAAAATGATACATGTTTTAAATTAAAAATAATGGAAATGGGGAGTCAGAAAACTAGAGACTTCAATAAATTTCTAGAAAAAGGCAGCCACAGCACAGAACGAGAATAAACTAGCTCACTGTGTTGGAAAGAGACAATCTGGCCCAGAGGACACTGTCCTGCTCAGGGCTCAGGGATGCCAGCATGGGGGAAGGGGGAGTAGGAGGTGGGTGCTGAACCCCGAAATACTGAGGGGCTCCTTTCCTTGCCTGACCCAGAATGCCAAGCAGCCACCTAAGCCCCAGGCAGCAGATCCCAGGTTTCTTTGACTAAAAAACTGAAAAGCCATGGAGAAAAATGCCTCTGTATTTTGGAATTTGCAACCTCTCCTCCTACAACCAACAGTAGCTGATTTTTCATCCTTTCACTCTGAATCAGGGTTTTCAACCTTGGCACTACTGACATCTTAGGCTGGATACTTTTTTTGGAGACAGGGTCTTGCTCTGTTGCCAAGGCTAGAGTACAGTGGCGTCATCATAACTCACTGCAGCCTCAAACTCCTGGGCTCAAGTGACCCTCCTGCCTCAGCCTCCCAAGTAGCTGGGACTATAAGAGTGCACCACCACGCCTGGCTAACTTTTTCCATTTTTAGTAAAGATGAGGGTCTCACTCTTGCTCAGGCTGGTCTTGAACTCCTGGCCTCAAGCGATCCTCCCACTTCAGCCTGGCAAAGTGCTAGGATCACAGGCGTGAGGCGTCGTACCCGGCCTGGATAATTCTTTATTGTAGGGGACTACCCTGTGCATTGAGGGACGTTTAGCAGCATCCCTGGGGCCTCTGCCTGCTAGATGCCAATAGCACCCCTCCTCAAGTCATGACAAATGTCTCTGGATATTGCCAAATGAGCAGGGCAGCAGGGGGCGCGGGGATCACCCCCCCACTTGAAAACCACTGCTCTAAAGCGAGTCCATCAGTCACCAGGCCTTGCCTCAGCACACAGATCTGCCAATTAGCTTTTTAACACCTCACTATTAAATATAGGCAGAGGACCAAGAATTATTAGACATTTGAGGAAAGCCTCCAACAGGATAAACACCAAGCAGGCAAGCAGACAAAAAAAAAAAGTCCCAGAGTAAACAAGGATTCTGAATGAAATGAAGTGAATCTAAAACAAAAACAAAACCATTCTACTGAGTACCCATCAACAGACAGAGTGGCATGATGTTAAAAGCACAGAACTTGAGTACCAGACCACCTGGGTTTGAGGCCAGCTCCACCACCTAACTGGTTGTGCAAGAGTCAAAGCAATTCTGCTGATCTTTACAATGAGGGTAAAGATTACTGCCTGTCTCTTAGGGCTGCTGGAAGAGCTAAACAAAGCAGTTGGAACTTTGAAAAGCTCATGGAATATAGGAAGTGATCAATAAAGAGGTTTTTGTTTTGCTTGTTTTAATTATCCTCAGAAAGATTCTATAATGTATCCTTGGAATAAGACTAGGATGTTATGAAAAAGGAACAGAGACACCCCTTCCAAATATATTGGAATTAAAATCTTTAACAGCAAATTTTTCAAAAATTAAATAGAAAGATAGGAAATAAAAATTGAGAAAGCAAAAAGTAGAAGAAAAAATGAGACTACTAATCCAGAAAGATCAATATCCACCTAAAAGAACTTCCAGAAAGATGGAAAAGAGCTGAGGGAAGGAAATTATCAAAGAAGTAAGATCTGAAGAGCACAAGTCTCCACGACTGAAAGGCCCTTAGATGTCACTACTGCAATGACACTTAGCATCGTGACATTTCTCCTCCCACCTACTTATAGCTGGTTAATCCTCAAGCAACTTTCAGATCTCATTTAACTCACTCAGTGGTCACTTCTTCAACAAAACTTCCCAGACTCTGAGCAAACACCCACTGCTTCACCCATGACATACTTTAAGCACCAAAAAACTGTCCAAGTCTCAGTTATAATTTCATACTTATTCAGGTGATTGAGTATTGATTCCAAGAGTCATGTGGTTCAAGACCACCATACCTGTTTTTTACCTTGTATCCCCATCACATAACACAATCTACAATAAGCATTTAAATATGTTATATGAATGAGCTGTATAATATAATTACTGATACCGTGGAAATATAATGTTATTAATCGTAAATACCTCTACTACAAAGTTCCACAGTTCTTTACATAAGAAAATTTCACAAGTTTTTCATACTGCTTTGGCCTGAATTTGCTTGAGCTTGGTCTCAGTCCTAAAGCTGCGGTCCCCAAGCCCTGTTAGGAACCAGGTCACACAGCAGGTGGGTGGTGGGCAAGCGAGTGAAGCTTCAATTTACAGCCTCTCCCCATCGCTTGAATCACCGCCCAAACTCCGCCTCCTGTCAGATCAGCAGGGGCATTACATTCTCATAGGAGCAAGAACCCTGCTGTAAACTACACACACGAAGGATCTAGGTTGTGCTCCTTATGAGAATCCAATGCCTGGTGATCTGCGGTGGAGCTGAGGTGGTGATGCTAGCGCTGGGGAGCGGCTGCAGACACAGATTATCACCAGCAGAGAGGTTTGACTGCACAGAGACCATAATAAACCAATTGCTTGCAGACTCATATCAAAACCCTATCAGTGAGTGTCAAGTGACAAGGCAATAATGGAAATAAAGTGCACAATAAATGTAATGTGTTTGAATCATCCCGAAACCATCCCCACCCCCTGTCTGTGGAAAACTGTCTTTCATGAAACCAGTCCCTGGTGCCAAAAAGGTTAGAGACCGCTGTCCTAAAGGAATGAGCGCCACCTAGTGGAAGTACATAAGATTAAAAAGTAGCTTGAGGCACTACCTAGATTTACTAGGCACACAATAGCGACCAACCAAATACTTATTCAAATTAAAAGCCAAGTTTGTCAAGTAACGAAAACTAAATCTTTATCATCTGTATAATTTATAACAAGCCAATCTGAATAAATAAAATTCACAAATAAAATTTATTTTTAAAGTGGCAGTTAACATCGTTGAATTTAGCTTTGAACTGAACTAAAAACAAAGAAATGAAAACAATAAGGAAAAAAGCAATTATAGATGCTAGGCTAAATAAGTGCAGAAGAAAATGAAGTTACAATTAAAACACTAATTGCACATGAAAATACAGTTTGATATATTAAAGGGTGGTTTTAGTTAAATTAGGAAAGCTCTTTCATCAGAAAGAGGTGTGTGTGTTATATGTTGATATTGACAGCCCTTGCTTGCTAAGTAAAAATAACCATGTGAAATTTAGTAACAAAAGGAAATATAAGAACAACATAGATGTATCTGTCTTCCATTTTTACCAGTGATGAGAAGGAACACAAAATCAAAGGAGGTATGATCTGGCATGGCACACTCCTGTGCTATTATATTACACTGGAACAATCAAGTTAACGAGAGACACTTACTACACATCACCCTTTCCCAAGCCCTGCCACAGTGCTTAGGAGACAGGTGCATGTCTATCAAGAAAGAAAATGTAAAAGTTACAAAGTTTTAAAGAGAAAATGAATATTAACTTTTTACAGTGTAACTGTCAGATCAAGAGCAACCACTTAAAAATAACTAATCTCATGGAATGTTAATGATTGCATTTATTTTAACTTCTACATCACTAAGCTATATTTGAAAAATAGAACTGAAATGTGATATAGTGAAGATACTTGCTAGAATTAAGGTTAGACCATGGGAATAAACAAACCACTAAATCTCAGCGGCTTGTAACACGAAGGTTTATATTCTCCCTGGTGCTCTCTGTCCACTGCATGTCCTCTGAGAACTTTGCTCCATGTGCTCAGACCCAGGTGGAGAGAGCTGCCACCACCTGGAACAGCACCAGTCAACATGGGGGCCAGAGGGATGCACTGCCTCCTATAGGCTTCTGCCCAGCAGTGACACATTTCATTTCTGCTCACATTTTATTGACTAAGTAAGTCACGAGGCCATAACTAATGTGAAGAGGTGGGGAAATCCAATCTTATAGTATCTGTGAAAAGCATGACCACAGGGTAGCTGGATGGGTGGATGGATGGAAGGAAGGACAGTTGATAGGTGGATGGTACGTAGATAGATAAAGATACAAAAAACTTTTTTGATTCAGAATGGATCATCTGAAATTAATTTTATATATACAAAAGGTTATAATTTCACTTCTAGGTTCTTTATAATAAATTTACATTATTGTCTTATTTATAGGATTACAATAAAGTATTTTATGTAACATTTTGAAACTTTAAAAAATACTGAATTTAAAAATGTTAAAAATTTTCTAAGTATTTTATGTGAAAATGGAAAAGAATTATAAAACCAATATAATTCAATAATTTCCTTTGATAGTATATTATTTCTAAACCATAATCACCAAAAAACACTGCTAATTCCTCCTACCTTTATTGACATGTAGAAATAGTCACAATAACTTTCATTTTAAACCAGTTGGATTAAAAAAATCTTTATTAATTGACATCTACCTATAATGAAGAGGACACAATTTATGCCACAACTTAAGTTGATTGAAAAAAATGAACTGTGTTCATCAGTAATTTATGAATAATCATGATACTTCAATAAACAAATCCAATGGGATGTGAGCATTTATTACTGTGCGCCCCAAAGCAGACACTCAAGTATTTGTGAAATGAATGAAAAACAAAATGGGCAAGACAGAGCCTGGAAGGGAAGGTGATATAGTCTCCCTTAAGCCCTCTCTCTTGAACACCTACTAACTACTCTTCGAGGCAATGTGGAATAAACAGGGATAAATTATACACAGATCCTGCCCAAAAAGAACTTCACTCAATGAACAAATATACCCGTAATTACACTAGGTGCTAAAAATACATTCTATAGATGCTTCCAACCAGATGAGAATATTAGATCAGGGCAAACAGTCTCAGAGGACCCCTCTTGAGCCAGCATATAAAAATAAACCAGACCTCAGACTTGGCCGGGGTCTACACACACCTCAGGCTCTTACACACACTCTCAGTGAGACCCACTGAGCTAATAAGGATTTCGTCTTAAACGGTGGGTCTGTAAAGGTGCCATTGCTTCTGCATTTAAGATGGAGAGAAGGCTTTCTGTGTGGATGTATGTTTTAACACTTATGATAATTATTAGAAAGGATGGAATGAGCGCAGACCAGGAGATACTTAAAATGCACACAAAGATCCAGCATCAGAATATATGAAGTAATTCCCACATATCGACTAGAAAAAAAGACAACCACGGGGGGAAAAAACCAGGAAAAGGATATAAAAAGGAAACGCAAGTGGCCCAAAAACACATGTCTAACTTCTAATATTCAAATAAATAAAAACTAAAACAAGGAGATAGCATTTAGAACCAATCCTGTTGGCAAAAATCTAACAATTCCAAGTCCTGAAATGGATGGGAAGTAATGGGATCGTGGTACAATCACTTAGCAGGGCAATTTGGCAACATCTAATAAAGTGAGACGTACATCCCTACAGTCCAGCAAACCCATTCTTCGGTGTGATCCTTACAGAAGCAACCGCATGTGCATACGAGGGAAAGCTAAACAAAAGTTAGTTACTGCTTGTTTCCAGTAGTGACATAGGACTCTTGTACCTACAGGGCCACTTTCAATGTAAATACCCAGAAAGAGGAGAAGAGATACTTTGTGATCTAGTCCCATAATGCCATACATTGCAATGGAAACGAAAAAATTAGAGCTTATTTCACTACCATAAGTAAATATCGCTAACAAAATGTCAAGCAAAAAAAGCAAGTTAAAGAAAGATGCATTAAGTATGATTCTATTTATAAAAGTTTTAAAACATAAAAAATTATATCGTACATTGCGAATACAAACTCGAGACAGAAGTTACCTCTGGCAGGCAAAGGAAAGGATTATTAACAAGGGAAGGACGTGTTCAGACTTCATCTGAATCTGTAATATTTTCTCTCTTAAGCTGTGTGGTGAATACATGGGTGTTCAATATATCGTTCTCATTTTCAATGTCCAAAATATCCCGTAACATTTTTAAGGTGAAGGAAACATTAGAAAATGCACACTTAGCCAACTCGAGAATTTTTTCAAGAATTTCTAATCACAGACTGTATTAATTTTCGTTACCATTTTAAAGAGTGAGAGCAAAGAAATAAAAAGGCAAGAACAAACGTTTATTAGGGCAAGAAAATACCATCCTGAAAACATAGTTATGTCACCAAAGGGACATTGAAAAGACTGGTGCAAACTCTGGCACACAGCACTGAACATGGCTGACAAAAAGGAAGAGAGAAATTGAGAATGAGGAAGATGATGATAATACTAATAATGACTATGTACCAGATACTAAAGCACATTTCATATATTAATTCATTTAATCCTCACAACAAGCATACAAAATAGGTACTACTATGACTCCCATTTTATATATAAGGAAAATGAGGACATATGATAATGTTCTTGTTATTCTTACTCTTGGCACAATATTCTCAGCCCAGCCAGAATCCGAGTCCAGGCACCGCGGCTCCACGGTGCCGGCTCCGAACTGTGACCGCAGATGCCTGTTCACAAGAGGACAGTACCTGGGTTTCCAGACACACAGCCTAGTTAGTACTCGACATACCCAACTGTTCGTGATTGCAACAACACAGAAAAAGAGGTGAACAGGCAGACACAGGACAAGGAAGTGATCATGAGACTGAGAGAAAAAAGAAAAGAAGAAAGAATGGAGGCAGCAGAAGGTCCAATTTGACCTGAACGCATTGTGACAGCTGTCCTGGAGGTATAAGATTTCTTCTCTCCTCAGCCACACACTGGACTCGCTCTTTCGTTCCTCTCAGGATTATTAAACAAAAGGCCTAAAGTACCAAATTAAACACCAGCCAACACTGTCCAGTCCCTCCCTGCAAAGCAAGCAGACTTTACACAAAAAGTTTACTTGTAATTCTAAATTTTTTTTAAATTTTGGGACGCATAATCTATAAATACAGTTAAATACGGTGGCTAGGCCTCCAAGCTAGCCTACAAACACATGTTTAAATCCACTATGTGAAATTTCACCCTGATCTTGAGTTTTATTCAAGCGGAATTTGTATTTCTGTGCATCTTTTTGCATAATCATGAGCAGTGAGGACGAGCGACACATCCACCAGACTCCTGAGAAACAAGCCCCTCCCTTTCTCTATCTGGGTCTACCTTCTGTCATTTCCTGAGCAGTCACTACCATGCTGACTGCTGCAGAAATAATACTACAGTTTGCTGTATTGCGCACATTAGAAATTGGTGCCTAAATATCCTAGGCTGAAATTGTTACAATTCTGATATATTTTTTAAAAAATAATTTAAATAAAGTAAAAGAAAACAGGTAAGCCCCCCCATGAGAGCTATAGAGAGCAAGAACTGTGATATTTTAAAATCATTTTACTCTAGATAAAAACAAATACTGGAGACTGATTTGCTGCCAGTGATTCCACAACGTTCTGTAGTTAATGGACTTCAAGAACCAATTCGGAACGTCAGCACCATGCTACCCAACAGCTTCCTGGCAACAGGATGTGACCTGCCGCCTGCCCTGGCATTAAAGCAAGGGATGCAGGAAAGCAGAATCCCGAGACTGTAGTGCAGGGAGATGATCCAGGCCACTGGGTTTGCACGTATGCTTCTCACTAAACCAGCCGCTGCCCTGCCGGGGATGGAACGTAGAGCACTTTGGCAAGACCTGGTGAAGTGGGAGATGCGCAGCTCTGCGCCCAGCAATGCCATTGCTTGGTGTGATGTGGAGAGGACCTGGACACGTGCCTCCTGGAACGCCCATGCTTGACAATGACAAGAACTGCCGCGACATGGGAAATGACAGCATCACAGGCTTCCTGACTCCATGCGTTCCGATGAATGGACTGTTCCGAAGTCAGGGATTTCTAGGTAAGAAACTCCCCACATTTGTTTTAGCAGAGCATACAGACTCTCTATTTTTAAATTATGAATAACCATAGATGCAAGATGCTAGTTCTGAAGCTAAGCATACTTGAATCACCATCTAAATCTCACAGTAACTTCCAAAAGGCACTGTGATGTCACATTAAATGTAGCCCCTGAGGGAGGACACAGTCCCATCAAGTATTCACAAACCTGGCTCCCATTCACTCGTCCCTACCCGCAAGCGAGTCTCTTGAAAGGGATACGTATGGCCACTGTTCTGAGAGTATGAATTACAAAAGCAACAATTCACTCAGGGTCTCAGGAATTCCTATCTTCAGCAGACCTTACATGTTTCTGTGCCTGAAAAAATGTAAACTATAACGTAAGAAATAACTTCGTCTGGCTTCTCCACCAGAGCTGGCTGGACAATTACCTTGGACTGGCCACAGAGCATTACCAGCTGCTGATACCCAGTTCTCCACTCTGCAGACCAGGTGGCCACGGATCACTCGCAATGTCTGGCTGTCTTTTTCTTTTTCCTCCAACCCAAGGCAAATGATATTTCAGAGGCAAGAAACATAATCTCCCCAGTGGGTTTACTCTCTGAACTTAACACCAGCTCTTCCCTCCTGAAACAGCACAATTTGTTTCTAAAGAGCCCTATACCTTGAATATTTTATAAAATAATTTTTTCAGTCTTGAATCTGATTCACTATTATGTAAATACCACCTACCCCACCCAGTATGATGCTTTTCATTGCTTCTAGATTAAAAGAAGAGAGGAACTTAAAGTGCCTGAACAGAAAAGAATTTATAAAACCACTGCTCCGTGAAATTATCTTTTTAAAATAGCTTGACTGGATCAATCATGCCGGAAATAACTACTTTCTAAGCAAAAGCTCATGGTGCTAATTTTATTAAGAATATTTGAGTTATTGAAAGATTAAGATCAAGCATTACCTTCAAACTGGTCTTTCACGTTCCAAAGTTTCCAGATCGGAGATATAAAATTTTAAAAGAGTATTCTTGTTCACAGGTTGCTCTGTGAGCAACTGCTCAAGATTTATTTAGACTCAAGATTAAGATTTTTCACTTTTAGAATTCAACCTAAATTCACAAGCATTAAAAACTTTACAAAGTCATATTAATATGGAGACTCAAAATAAACTCCCACCAAGTTATCCCTCATATTTTGCTTCTACTGGGCAACTAGTATGTCCACAACTTTGTATGTGTCATTAAAAATAAAATTTCAGGACATGTTTAAGAAGAAAGTAATATAATTACTTCTAAATACTAAATAGTGGGTATTTGTTTTAAATTATAGATAAATAAAACTAGGAATTTGTTTTACGTCAAAAAAGTGTTCACCTGAGTAGGCAGCTAAGAGATTATCATGGCACTTACAAGTGCCACCTGGCCTTGGTTACATGCACTACAGCGGTTCATAGTAGGCTGGTAAACAAATGGAAGCAGGGGCCCCCAACGTTTTTGGCAGCAGGGACCAGTTGCATGGAAGACAATTTTTCCACAGTGGGGGATAGGAGGCGGAGCTCAGGCAGTGACGTGAGTGACAGGCAGTGGCTGTAAACACAGATGACGCCCTCCCTGGCCACAGGTCACCTTCTGCCGTAAGGCCCATGTTTCCTAACAGGCCATGGCCCAGGGGTTGGGGACCACAGAATTAAAGGATTTATCTATTTGTCAGGGAAAAGAAAGAAGAGTAATCATTAATATTACCATGATGTCTTCTAGTGAGGACTCCGGGGCCTCTGATGAAGCTCCATGTTTTGAGTGCAATGGACCAAAGTAGCAAGCAAACAAAATTCACTTCAGTTTAATTTGCAAAGTTTTCAAGTTCAAACATGAAGCCTGAGGGGAAAAAAGCTCTACCTCTAGAGGATAAGAGCAAGAATGACATCAGACTTCCTGTCAGAAACCATACAAGAGAGTGGAGGGAAATACTGCAAGTGTTGAAAGAAAAAAACCTTCAACCTGGGCTTCTGTTTCCAGTGAATTATACTTCAAAAGTGAAGGAGAAATAAAACTCTTTTGGACAAACAAAAACTCAAGGAATTTGCCACCAGTAGTGCCTTGCAATAAGTGTTCAAAGAAGTTCTTCAGAGAGAAAGAAAATGATATAGGTCAGACACTCAGATCTACATAAAGGAAGAATGTCAGAGAAAGAATAAATGAAAGTAAAACAAAATCTTAAAAATAATGTGAATACTGTTATACAGTACCTGCACTACCTAGGAAGTAGCAGAGTATTATTTGAAAGTAGACCTAGATTAGTTGTAAATGTATGTTGCTAACTATAGGGCAGTAAGTGGAATCATATAAAATGTTCAACTAAAAGCAGAGAAGAAAGAAAAAGATAGGGTAATAAAAATAAAATTTAAATAACAAGTGCAATGAATCAGTTGCAAACATGGTAAACATTAACCAACTGTATCAATAATCACTTTATATGTGAATGGTCTAAATTTAACAATTAAAAGACAGAGACAGTCAGAGTGCATAAAAAGAAAGACCCAACGATATGTTGTCTACAAGAAATTCACTTTCAATATAAAACACAGACAGATTAAAAGAAAAAGGACGGAGAAAGACAAACCATACTAACATTAACCAAAAGAAAGCTTGAGTATATATATCAATTTCAGACCAAGAAGATGGCAGAACAAGAAACATTTTCAGGGATAAAGAAAGACATTACATAATGTAAAAGGGGCCGATTCTCTAAGAACACATAACAATCCTTAATGTGTACACACTTAATGAGAGCATCAAAATACATGAAGCAAAACTGATAAAATCACAAGGAGAAATGGACAAATCCACTATTATACCTGGCAACTTCAACACCCTCTATCAGTAAGTGACAGATCCAGCAGGCAGAAAAATCAGTAAGGATATAGTTAAACCAAGCAATACCATCAACCAACTGAATCTAACCGACATTTATGGAACACTTTATCCAATTACAGCAGACACACATTCTTCTCAAGCTCTCATAGAACATTCCGCAAGACAGACCACATCCTGGGCCATAAAACACAACGTAAATCTAAAAGAATGGAAATCACACAGCTTACGTTTTCAGACCACACCACATTAAACTAGAAATCAGTAACAGAAAGGCAGCAGGAAAATCTCCAAGATTTGGGGATTAGACAACAATTCTAAGTAACACAGGCATCTAAGAAGAATTCTCAAAAATACTTTAAATTAAATGAGAATGAAAATGCAATTTATCAAAATTTGTGAGATGCTGCAAAAGCAGTGGTTAGAGGGAAATGTATAGCATTAAATGCATATATTCAAAAAATAGAGAATATTTAGAAAAATCTAACATTGATGATCTAACCTTCCACCTTTGGAAACTAGAGAAAGAGTAAGCAGAAGAAATAATACAATTAGAGCAGAAATCAGTGAAAGTGAAACAGGAAAACAGCAGAGAAAATCAGCAAAATCAAAGCTGGTTCTTTTAAAAGATTAATGAAATCGATAAACTTACAGTCAGGCTAGCCAAGAAAAACAGAGAGAAGATACAAATTACAAATACCAGAAATGAAAGGAGGCAACAGTACTGACCCCATGAACAATAAAACAAAGAATTATTATGAACAATTCTATGCCCTCAAATCTGATAACTTACATAATATGCACCAATTCCTTAAATGACATTAGTGACAAAAACTCAAAAAAAAAGAGGCTTATATTTATTAAAGAAATTGAATCAATAATTAGCAAACTTCCAAATCAGCAAGCACCAGGCCCAGATGGTTTCACTGGTGAATTCTATAAAACACTTAGGGAAGAAATTGTACCAATTCTCTACAATCTCTTCTAGAAAAAGAAAAATGCAAGCAGAGAATACACTCCTACCTCATTTTATGAGGCCAGCATTACCCTACTACCAAAACCAGATGAAGATATTACAAGGAAAACTTAGACCGATCTCTCTTATGAACAGAGATGCAAAAATCCTCAAAAAATGTTAGCAAATTGAATCCAATACATAAAATTAATCATATACAGATTGTACATCCCAAATCCAAAAAAAAAAAAAAAATTCAAAATGCTCCAAAATCCAATACTTTTTGAGGTATTACATGACACTCAAAGGAAATGTTTGTTGGAGGATTTTGGATTTTCAGAATAGGGATGCTCAATCTGTTAAGGATCTGCAAATATTACAATATCTAAAAATATCTGAAATCCAAAACACTTCTGGTCACAAAGCATTTTGGGTAAGGGATCCCCAACCTGTATTACAAGCATGTAAGATTTATTCTAGGCCTGTAAAGGCTGTTTCAATATTCAGAAGTAAATTATTATACCTCTTCATATCAATAGCCTAAAGAAGAAAAATCATATGATCATATTGATAGATGCAAAAAATTTTTGAAAGAAAAATATCCAACACTTATTCATGATAAAAATAATAAAAACTCTCAGCAAACTGGGAACAACAAGAACTTCCTCAACTTGAGAAAGAATGTGTATAAAATACCTACAGCTAACATCATATTTAATAGTGAGAAATGAGATTCTTTTCCCTAAGACTGGTAACAAGGCAAGGATGTCCCACCTCACCGTTGATTTCTATTCAACCATGTATGGAAATTCCCAGCTAATGCTGTAAGACAAGAAAAGGAAATAAAAGAAATACAGATTGAAAAGAAAGAAATAAAGCTGTCATTGTCTCTAGATAAGATGAGTATCTATAAAGAAAATCCCAAAGAATCAAGAAAAAACCTCTCAGCACTAATAAGCAATTATAACATGGATGTAGGATTACAAGCTTAATATACACAAATCAATTACTTTCCATTACCAGCTTTGAACAGCTGAGATTTAAAATCAGAAATGCAATACCATTTCAAAGCTATAGCAGCAAAAATAATAAAATATCTAGACATAAATCTAACAAGATACAGCATGTACAGAATCTAGATAAGGAAACCACAAAACTCTGATGAAAGAAATCAAAGACAATCTCAATAAACAGAGGAATATTCCATGATCATGGAAAAGAATACGCAATATTGTTAAGATGTCATCTCTTTCCAACTTGATCTATAGAATACACATCCCAATCAAAATCCCAGCACATTATTTTGGCAACATGACAAATTGATTTTAAAGTTTATATGAAAAAGCTAGAGACCCAGAATAGCCAACATGATACTAAAGAACAACAAAGCTGGAGAACGGATCCTACCCCTTAACATAAGTTGTGGTGATCAAGATAGCACAGTATTGGTAAAAGAATAAACAAATAGATCATGGAATATAACAGAGAGCCCAGAAACAGTCCTACACAAATAAAATCAGCTGATCTTTGACAAAGGCAATTCAATGGTGAGGGACGGCCTTTTCAACTATTGATGTTAAACCAACTGGATAGGCATATGCAAAAATTTAATGTAGACACAGAATTTACATCTTTCACAAAATTAACTCAAAGTGGATCACAGAGCTAAATGTAAAACTATAAAACTTCTAGGAGATAATGGAGGAAATCTAGGTGACCTTGGGTTTGGTAATGAGTTTTTAAGATATAAAAACACAATTGAGCACAATCCATGAAAGAAAAAATTGATATTAGACTTTATTCAAATTAGAAACTTCTGCTCTGTGAGAGACAAAGCACAGACTGGGAGAAAATGTTTGCAAACACATCCCTGATAAAAGACTTGCATCTAGAAAATACAAAGAATTGTTAAAATTCAACAATAAAGGGAAAAAACTCAATAAACAGGTAAAAGATCTGAATAGATATCTCAACAAAGAAGATTAAACAGATGACAAAAAAGGTCTGCAAAGATGCTTAATATCATGTGCAAACTGATCAACAGTGAGATACTACTACACATCTATTAGAATGGCTAAAATTCCCCAAAAAACTGACCATACCAAATGCTGACGAGGAGATAGAACAGGAACTCTCATTCATGCTCGTGGGAATGCAAAATGGTACAGTCACTTCGAAGACAATTTGGCAGTTTCTTAGAAAGCTAAACATAGTCTTACTGTATGATCTAGCAATCTTGCTTCCTGGTACTTACCCAAGTGAGCTGCAAACATAATCCACACAAAAACCTGCACACAAATGTTTGCCGAAGCTGCATCTGTAATTGCTCAACAATGGAAACAATGACCACGCCCTCAACAGGTGAATGGAGAAACAAACTGCTACATATACACGGGGAACACCATTCAGCAATATAAAGAAGTGAGCAATCAAGCCGTAAGAAGACTTGCCGGAGCCCTAATGCATGTTACTAAGTGAAAGAAGCCAATCTGAAAAGGCTACACACTGTAGGATTCCAACTCTATGACATTCTGGAAAAGGAAAAACTACAGAGACAGTAAAAAGATCAGTGGTTGCCAAGGTAGGAGGGGAGACAGGTGAAACGTAAAATACAGGGAATTTGCAGAGAGGTGAAACTGTTCTGTATGATACTACAATGGGGGGTACATGACATCATGCATTTGTCAAAACCCAGAGTGAACCCTGATGTAAACTATGGACTTCAGTTAACAATAATGTATCAATATTGGCTCATTAACTGACAAATGTACCACACTAATGCAAGAGGTTAATAAGAGAAACTGGGAAGTGGTGAGCGGGCGTATGGGAGCTATCTGTGCAATTTGCTCAATTTTTCTATAAATCTAAAACAGTTCCAAAAAGTAAACTCTATTAATTAAAAATAATTCAATGGAAATAAAATGGGCAAAGAATCTAACTAGACGTTTCTCCAAAGAAGATATACAAACAGCCAATAAGCACATGAAAAGATAGTTAATGTCATTTTAGTCATCTGGAAAATGCAAATCAAAACCACAATGAGGTATTACTTCACACCCTCTAGGATAGCTGGGATTCCAAAGTCGGATAAAAACAACCACTGTTGTTTATGTGGAGAAATCAGAACCCTCATGCACTGCCAATAGGATATAAAATGGTGAAATGATGCATCCACTTTGGAAAACAGTCCAAAAGGTCTTCAAAATGTTAAACACAGAGTACCATCTGACCTAGCAATTCCACTCCTAGATATATACCCAAGAAAAGTGAAAACAGACATCTACCAAAAACGTGTACACAAATGTTCTTAGCAGCATTATTCACAACAGTCGATAGGTAGAAACAACCCCAAAATGCCCATCAGTGAATAAAAGGATAAACAAAATGTGGTATACCCATTATTCATCTGTAAAAAGGAATTAAGTACTGACACACTCTACAATGTGGATGAACCTTAAAAACACTGAGCTGAGTGACAGAAGCCAGGTACCAAAAAACCACATCGAACATGATCCCCATTTCCAGGAAATGTCCAGAATGGGCAAATACAGAGACAGGAAGTAGCCTGGGGCTGGGATGGGAGGGAGGACGCAAAGATTGGGGGAAGACAGCAAGCGGTGCAAAGTTTCTTTCTGAAGTTCTAAAATTAATTGTGGTGACGGTTGTGTGAATATTCTCAAAATCATTCAATCGTATACTTTAAGTGGGTAAATTGGATGGTATGTGAATTACATCTCAACACGTTATCAAAAAATGCTACCTTCTAAATGTTGATGACTTCCAAACAGATTTCATAAATAAAAATACAAATATTGTGTGGCTCATACTTAAAATAAAAAATTATTAATTGGCTATCTGAAATTCAAATCTAACCAAATGTCCTATATTTTATCTGGCAGCCCTACTCCCAAATCTATTATATCCAACCTAGAATGTAGTTATCTTCAGCTCGAGATCCATGTATCTAACTATACTATAGGTTAATCTATTTGATTATGCTCCAAATACCAAACAAACACGAACAAAACTAAAATCACCTCTCATTTCCTCTGAAGAGACAGTTAATATGTGAGAACTGGTACCTGGCACCTTAGGGCTTGTATGTTCAGGTTGACTGTGGAGGTCTCCTGTTGCCCTCTCTCAGCCCCCAGTGGCCTGGAATAAACACCAGCTGTTGGATCACACGGCAGGAGAAGCTTCAGTATGTTAGTAAACAGCACACACACCGGAGAGCACAGGCTGAATTCCAGGCTCCCTGTCTCAAACCAAACTCAGCTCCTGTCTCCCTACACTTTCCCACCATCATCCCTGATCTGGAAATCTCACATCCCATCCAATCTCCACAGTACACTAATTTACTTCTTTATTTTGATTATTATTAATAGCAGTGTCTATGTTGCCCCGACTGGCCTAGAACTCCTGGGCTCAAGCGATCCTCCTGCCTCAGCCTCCCGCGTAGTTGGGACTATAGACATGTGCCACCATGTCCAGATTACACCAATTTACCTATAAAATAAAAATCTGGTATCTTCACTCTCCCACTTGAAACCTTTCAATGCAATGGCTCCCACTGTCTTAGGGTGAAGTTCGTCCACCTTCTGTGTGGACTGCAGAGGTCCACTTTTGCCAGGTGTTCGCTGTGTCACTCCTTCTGCCTGACCTCCCCATCCTGATCCATACCAGAAATCCTTACCTGAGCCACTCCTGGCCAGCATGCAGATCCCAGCCTGAGATACTAAATCCTCCATGAGCCCTTCTCTGAGGCCAGTGTGAAGTACCTGCGCCTCTCATAAAAAGCTCCAAACATGACCTATCACAGAATATGGAAACTGTCCATCCCCTCATCTTATACACCCTCAGGGAGACTGGAGACTGCACAGGCCAGGGACTGGCCTGCCATGTTGGACATTTTGGTCCCAGCTGTCCATACAGTGACTGGCATAGAGGGAAGTACTCAACAAAAAGTATGAATCAGGCCATCAATCAATAACCAAAAGATAAAACTACGTAACTAAATGTTATAAGGGTCTGAGTATGTGTCATTCATTACTCCCTTAAGACTGAAGTCACAGAAATACACACAATAATTCAATCGCATGAGGAAAATTTTCTTGAAAATATCAATTTGTGTTTGTTGAAATACTTCAAAATCCCAAAAAGGATAAAATTCAGATTACTACTTTTTTTCCTCCTGCCCCCATACATATGAATATACACAACTGTTTTAAAGGGTAGAGGGAGACGTACGCAACTATTTAAAAAGGAACTAAACAATTTGTAGTCTGATCCTAGAAATCCGATAAAATTGTGAGTTAAGAACAAGAATTTCTTAAGGAAACAGAACTACAGCCTTGTTTAAAAGAAATACAATATTTGAAAAGTCTTTATGCCATATTTTGTTCTAAAATGAAGTTAAGCCAGATTACAAAAACACATACAACACAAATAAAATTTTAAAGTAAGTAAAGAGATCTCAATAGGAAAAACACACGAATAGAAGATAAATCTAGAAGTGAGGTTAGGACACACAATACATGCTTCATAGTCCTACATATTGACACGAGAAGGGTCCAAAACGTGGCGCTCCCTTTGCTGGTGGTCTGTCCCATCACTGGGCCGTGTGACTTCCAACGGCCCTGCATGCCCACCCTCATAAACCGCACATTTCCATCCCTATGCATGGTATTGCCCAGGTTTTCTCTCAGTATCATCTTCTAAAGTCTCGTGCTCATCATTTTTATTATTCTTCAACTTTTCTATTTGAAAATTTAAAAATATATATATCCTCAGCTATAGGATACAGCTACAGCTATAGGACGATCACATTTCCTTTCCAGTGACAAGCTCACTTTCTACAGCATTCCTGCCAGGGCGTGGCTCACTGTCCCAGGGTGGCATGCAGGGCCTGCCGCACTGCCAAACTGCCTCTTCCTAAGTATATTCTGCATTAGACCAAAGAGTTACACATATTTAAAATCGCGTAGTGATTTACAACCACTTTTTTTTTTTTTAACACGAAATAAGATGATGACAACGAAAATTCTGTGCTGGAATAAAATCAAGTTTTGTGTTCACCCAGTTCTAAATCACATACTAACAGCTTCAACTGCAGGCAAAAGAGCATAAAACCAAAGCACATTTTGATTCACTCTAAAACTAAACCTTTTCAAACAAATTCCTTTTGCTCTACCAAGATTTATGTACAAAAGCTGAAGGCTTCTATCCTCCAATCTTAAATAGATGCACTTGGAATACAGTTAAGCGGTTTGTTCCAGCTGTTTAAAGCTACAATCCCATGAGCCTGCCTCCTGGAGGCATTGCAGACTTTACATATTTGAAAACTAATAGAATGGGTCAGTCAAAGGACACACTTGAGGTCTGCATCTGTCAAAAGTTGGAGATGGGAGAAACTATTAAGAAATTGAGAATGTTCTAGAGGTACGTAATAAAACTAATTTTAAAAATACATTTTATAGTAATTACGAAAAATATTTGGAATAGTATTAATACATGTGTTATTGTGCTATCTAAATACTAGCAACATGAGTTTGTTTCACTGTTTTTATGAAACCAGATATCAGTATCCGCCAGTATGCTACTTAAGCACTTATTGACATATACTTTGAAAAACAGCCTAAGCTTAAAGTTCAAGCCAGTGTAACTAAGAATTTGTTTTATACATTAGTTTTATTCTTTTAATAGAAATAACAACCATCTCTTGTAGTTTTTTTCTAGTCCTTCACATGCTATGATAATTAACTTTTTCCTCAATATTTAATAATGCCTGCTTAAATCTGCCTACCCTATATAATTGTCAAAGAACTTAGATCGTCACTATTTTCTTTGAAACTCACAAACAACCTTGTCAACAGGTATTATAATTTCCATTTTATAGGTAAGGACACGAGATAGTAGCTTTGTTATAAATAAATACAAATGTGCATCCATTGTTTGGGGGCATGCTTATTTAGTGATTAAGGGATGGTGATGCCACTTCAAGTACATTTTATTCCTTCTATCAAAAGATCAACTCAATCTAAACAAAGTCATAGCTATTCAACTTCCATACATCCAACACATTTTTATGGTTGCCCCATTAAGTCAGAAACTTCATCAATTATAATCCCAAAACCATTTCTAATAACCCCCAAGATGGCAACTAAAGTACTTAAACTTACTCACAGCACAAGAATACCTTGGCAATTACATTGTTATGGAAAAAAATTAGGAAATGAACTACTAAAATGTTGTAGTCTTCAAATATATTGCTAGGGAAATGTCACATATCAACAACTTCACTTAAGAATTGTCACTACTTGAAGCACACAAATTTCAGTAAATTTGGTAAGAAAAAAACATATAAGAATTCTCCTGTTCTGTGAAGCAATGGCAACTCAGAAGTTGCTCATTTTCAAATACTGTACATCAATTAAAAGCCTCTTAGGACAAACAACCATAACAAATTCAGGTGAATTAAACATAGGTCCGGATATTGTTGAGGCATAAGTTTCTACCTCCTACAGACTCAAGTAAGACTCTAAATTTCTTTCAGCTTGAGTTAGATGAGAGAAAATGCAATTCATATTTCCAGAAGCAAGAGTGGCATATTTTCCAGTAAGCTTCTTGTTCTCATTTTACTATTTTAAGACTTCTGATCACTCCCAGTGCTGCTGTATGGCAAGACCTGATTTCTGCTGGGTGATCATTTTCACGGCATGATGTTTTACTAAAACTGTCTCCAAAAACTGTTTTTATTCGTATTTAGCTTCAGTGTATTTATATACAAAATACCATTTCAATGGAATTGTGCCAATAAAAGAAACAGCTTACTAGAATTTCAGTTGACTTTGTTAAAGGAAATTATTTTAAATTAATGTGGCTACTGAACTTCTGCCATCCTTGACCTCAGAAAATATATTCCTTCTAATTTTTGCTGTGAACATTTATTTAAGTTAAATTCCAGCTCATGAATGTTGACCATAAAGGAGTCTAAACTTTCCTGCTACTATTTCATATTCTTTTTCTAAACAAGGGCGACCACATGGTTGCTACATTAGTATGCACAGCGAGATCACCACCATTAAGTGAAATCATCTATGTATTTTTGGTAGAATCTTTAACAACTTCCATGCCCGTCAGTGAAATGGAACAAGGCTGTTTTGTTTTCAGACAGCAACAATTTGATCTCTGGTTTACTAGATGGGGCTCAAATATTTTTCCATATGTTTTTTCGCAAAGAGAATCTGACATCAGCGCGGTTTACCTTTACCAGTGAATGCAGGCATTTTTCACCAAACATATCCCAGAGGAAGGTCAGGTCTTCCTGGCTATCTACATGTGGCTGCAGCTGGGCTGGCAGAGCAGTCAACAGCTCATACAGACCTGTAAAACGAAAATAAAACACAGAGCGTAATCTTAGAGTGATCTCATTAATTTCTCTTAAGGTGTGTGTAAATGACAGCTGGAACATGTCGTTTTTACTGGGTCTGTATTCTGGGCCATCAAGCTAAACGCTTCTCCAAAAAAGCAAAGGAAGTTTTTTTTGATTTTTAAATTCCAAAGCAGTATGTGTTAACAGACTAGTTTTTACCTTTCATGGTTGTCAACATTCTATAGCCATCCAAGTTTACATAACCCGAGACAGAAAATGTGTACAGGTTTTCAAAAAAAAAAAAAAGAAGAAGAAGAAAACGCATACATTCCTTTCCTTAATCGTTATTACATTTCCCTCAATGTGAGCCAAAGAGTGAAATGAGTCATGAATAGGAAAAACGTCCTTAGAAGACCAGAAAATTGATAGGGTGGTCCATTAAAAAGGTTTTGTAGTTTCCAAATAGCTGCTAATAACATATAGCCTCAAAAACACTTGCATTATCTAACATCCAAAAGAAAGTTCTACAAAGTCAGACAAAATAAATCATACATGGGGCTGCATTATTGTAGTCAACGATTTAAAAAAAACAAACTATGTAGCACTTAGTTTGAATTTTGGAGATGCAAAGTTTATCTAATACGCTCTTGGAAGAGTTAAAGTACCAGATGCAGGTTATTGGTGGCGCCCCACTACCCCCGCTTGCTAGGGGTAGACAGTAGCGCAGTGTTCCGCGGCAGCGAGCTGCACAAACCATCCATCGCCATCACAGGCCGTCAGACTCCTGTCCAAGAAATGTTGCAACAGCGCTTGCCCGAGACTCTTTAGGGAGGTGACCTGGCAGGAGTCAATATCAACTCCTAGCACATGTTTCATTTTCCAGTGGGATTACATGAGGTAAAAAGGACAAAATTCCTTTTATTTCTGTCTGCTGTCTACAAAAACACCAAGACCTCCTGGGATCTACAACACACGAGACTGTTGTTATTTTTGGTCTGAATAAGTGCTGCTGTTTATCAGAGGGACAGCTTTACAAGATATTTAACTGGCAAAAAAAATGGTAAATTATGGGCTGCTGATTGGTATATCTATTATCTTTCTAAAGCATTATACTATTCTGCTCATCAGTGATAATCCACAACAAAATGCCTTAGGTACCACTTTGAAAGTCAGATATGTAATGGGAGGCTGATTAAATTCAAACATTCCAGGGGCTGTATTTGGCCAAAAAAAGCTAAAATACTCAACAGAAAAAGAAAAAAAACTTTTCTCAATTATATCCATAAATATTCTTGGAGGTTTACATTTATTCCCTTAAAAACCTGGCATTCTGTCCAAACCAGTTTTTATTTACAATCTAGTAAAACTATTTTTAAGGTGTCTCTCAATCCATAATAATACAGGTCTCATTTATACACACATATATATATAAATATTCCAATAGTGAATTCCAGAATTCCAATAGTGAAAAATACTATAAAAAATATAAAGTTGTCAATTGCCAAGATCAGATCAGTGGTTACGGTCAGAGGTTCAAAAATGTGAAATTATATAAAAAGAGGGTAGAATTTCATTATTTTATTATTGATATAGGGAGTTATAAAAATAATTACCTATTCCTTGAAAATATGATTTACAGTTTAATTAAGGATATTAATTCAACTGTGGTATAACTTACATGGTATAAGTTGCTGGGAGAATTAAATGAGTCAATACATTAGAACAGTCCCTGTCACATGGTAAGGACTCAATATGTTTCATAGGGAACTTGGTGAGTTTCAGCCATTATTGTTCATTATTATTATCACTCATATTATTACTCAAAAAGCAAAAGTTTGGATCAAACAAAACCAAATTCAAGTCCCAGGTCTACACTTACAGCATTTGCCATAACTTACCTGAGTCTTGTTTCCCTCATGTGTTTAAAAAGAATTGGCAGCCTACACATGTGGTAAAACTGCAAAGAACTAAATACACAAATATACACAGACACACAGAAATGAGTCCGTACAAAATGTGAAATCTGAATAAGGTCAACGAAATTTCCTAGTTGCAGTACTCTATTACGGTTACATAAGGTGTTACCATTGGAGGAAAGTGGGTGACGGGCACATGGCATCTCTCTGTATTATCTTTTGCAAGGTAATAAAATGTTAATACAAAAAAAGAGAATTTGTGGTACATACAGTGGTTGTAAGAATTCAATGGAACAATGCACATGGCAGCATTTAGCCTGTGGCCGGCAAAAAGCAGGCACTCGATAAAAAGTAGTTCTCCTTTCCTTAATCTGCCTTCCTCTAGAATGAAAATGTCATTTCAATTCAATGGTTCAAAGTCAAAACAACAGCTTAGCTATAGATTCCAACTGGATACAATACTATACTCAAAAATAAAACCACCCTAGTCTTTTACATATGGAAAGTGTTAACTTTACCCAAGTACTCCTTACATTTTGTGGGAATAAGCCATATTATGTTTAAATTTTTTTAAAAAAATAATTTTTCTGTTAGCAGAAACTCATAAACCTGAGTTTCATAGGTTTTATTAGTTTTATGCAACCCTGACTTATACGCCACCACAGGTTGGCATTCTAGTGACAATAGCAGTCCCTTCTCTGCAGCTACCACATCTGGCAACCATGGCCAAAGCCAGCAGAGACAGGAGAGTGCCAACTAGAAATTAAAGACATGGTTAAAAGAGCCACCACACCAGAGCTGCATTCAGTCTCAATGACGGTAACACAGACAACTACTTCCACTCAAATAAATTACACAGACTCAGAAACCATTTCTGCCCACGCATGAAACTGGGTCTGTGTTCTGACATGTTTTAAAATACTCCTATATTCTGTTCCTAGAATTCCAATAGTGAAAAATACTGTAAAACCCAAATGGTTTTGGTCCTGGAGATTCAGAGGGCAAGTAATGAGAGTTTAGATAGCAAGCTACTTGGTCCCTGAGCAAGAGCTGGGACAATGAGTTACCTTACACCCTGTAAGCATCAAACTCATGAATGTTTCATGCCAATAACATTTATGGTAGCTACGTATGAATCAAGCGCTGTTCAAAACTCTAAAAATCTAAGACAAATCAGACAAGGTTCCCGTCCTCAGGAGCTGACAGTGCAGAAGACAGGCACAGACATGCCTGTTACTAAGTACAGGACAAGGTTAGAGTGCTCTGGCAAACAAAGGTGAGGGAAGTGGCCAATTCCCGCAGAGGACAACATCAGAGAAGTAGGTCTTTGCTATGGTTTGCATGTGTTATACAAAAAGCACCTGTTGTAAACTTAATCCCCCACGCAAATGTTGAGAGGTGGGGCCTCATTAGAGGTCATTAAGCGACAAGCACACATAGATGAATGCTGTTCTCCCGGGGGTGGGTTCATTATAAGGGTGCAAGTCAATCCCCTTCTCTCTCATCCTCTTTGTCCTTCCACCACGGATGACACAGCAAGAAGATCCTCGCCGAATGCTGGCCCCTTGTTCCTGGGCTTCACAGCCTCCCAAACTGTGAGCCAATAAAGTTTTGTTCGTTATAAATTACCCAGCCTGCGATATTCTGTTACTGAGTTCTTATATCCAGAGCACTATGCTAGTCACTGGAGATAGCACTAAGGACAGAATATACCACAGTCTCTGCTCTCAGAGATCTTACACGAGAATATGCCCAAACATAAAGCAACCCTAATTATAAGGATCTCCTATTTGCCCAAAAAAAGATCCAAAACATATTTTCATCCAAATAAATACACAGACATATATGCTACCAATGAAATACATCTACTTAATTATCAATATTTCATTATTTATGTCTAATTAATTCAAACATCTAATTGATTTTTAGAGACGTTGATTAAATGCTCATGCTCGTTTATAACATTTAAATTATAATTTAGTTAGGAACACATACTTTAAATTACCTATGAGGTAAAATATATTAATTTAGATATTTGTTTTTTGTCCCATTTGTACATTTCATGTAACCATTGTATTTAAATTCTTCACAATGACTTCGTCATCACTATTGTCACTTTTAGAGCTAGAACATATCACTTTCACTTCTAGGTAAATTGTCTGAGATATAGCACTTTTTGATTATTTTTGAGATGCTGTCACTGGAAATCTGCATTAAGCTGATTACTTTTTCATTTGTCCTGTAACTGTCTATTTTTTATCTCTACAACAGAACTATGAACCACTTAGCTACTATTTAAGTATCTTTAACATTTGCAGACGTGAGGTCACAATCCTTCTCCAAGGAATAATAACTAAATCTAGCTTAAACTTTGTTGTCTCTTTATTTTAAAGTAATTCTGTCAAGTGATCTCTAAAACCATCCCTAAAACTTAGGAATTTAGGGTATATGAGAATGAATATGCCTTTCCCATTCAACACGTTTTTTTATAAGTGGAAAAACTGAGAGAGGTCCCTATGAGAGATTTTGTAAAGACTTGGATAAGGCAGCTCTCTCTTCTCTGAGAATTTTGAGGAGGAAAAAAAATCTCACCTTATATTTGGGTACAGACGATAGATACTGTCAAAGATACCGGTAAAGAGTTGCAATAACATTACTTCATAAAATTTTTCGGTAGAGAAAATGCAATATTTTTATATTTTATTGATATGTACTGAAGGAAAAGAAAGCAACCACAGCAAAACTAAAATATGTCAAGGGTCAGTTGATTAATAGATATAATAAGAATTATAACAATTTAAAGGTGAGAGCCATCAATAAAGGTAGCAAAGGCTATACTGGAATTTGCAGGACTTGAGCTGAGCTCTAAAAAAGGAAAATAGAACCCGGAAGGGCACATTCTAGACTGGAGAACACCCAGTGGAAAGTCAGCAATAATCCTGTGAATCTATACATATGTTTAGTGCACTGAATCTCAGAACTGAAGAAATCACTAGTAAGTAACCAAACCCCAATTTCCACCTCCTATGTCTGCATTAGGCATGGTCCAGTCTGGAGATAGGAGCTCTGCAGTAATTTGCACAGGGAAAGTTTAATATAAATAATTATCACCAGTAACAAGGGATTGTCTGTAAAGTAGTAAAGAGAACTCGAAAGAGTATCCAGAGCTGAAGGAGAGCACCCAAGGAGGAAACTGCCTTGGAAAAGGGTCTCCTTCCCCGAGGCTGGGATTCGCATCTCTCTGGGGAAGAGGTGTTTGCAGTCAGTAGACAGATGGCCGGGCTCCCTGGGCCAGAGCTCCTCCATCCTCACTGGGCAGCAGAGAACACGCCTCCAGGGTGCGGGCGGACAAAAGAAATGAAGAGTCCCTTCCGTACCTACCCCTGGGGACAGGTGGATTGAGGCTGGCAGTCAGGACCTCACCGCCAGGGCTGGAAAGCCATAAGCAGCCTGCGGGTGCATAAACTGACAGGTTGGCAAGCCAGAAACACCCCTGGAGCGCAGGGCAGGGCTGGGAAGTCGACCTCCGGGATGCCTAGGAGACTGGCTGGGAACATGTCCACGAGGCTGTAGCTAAACACTCAAGGAGGAAAGTGTCACTTGCCCCATGTGCTGTTAGCAATCCCGTGAATGCAGAAGCAGCAGCAAATGCCGCCACCTCCTGCCATGTCCCTCCAGTGCGCTCTGACAAAACTTAACACCCTGGCAGCAGCAGAGGAGAAAGAACTATTTCCAGGCCTGACTCTGTTTCCCTAGAGCGGGCAACGAGTGTGAATATGGGGGTTGGAGGTAATAAATGATAACTGGGTCAATCTTTTACATACAGATTTAAGCAGGGATGCTCTCTTTTTGAGAAAGAAAACCATGTCGTCTTTTGGCTTTTGTTGTGGTGTGGATTTCTGTTGTCCGGGGACACAATAAAAAATGCTTAAAAAAAAATGCCTAACGAGTGATGACTGAAGGTTAAGGTTTTGCTAATAAGGATGTGAAAGGGAAACATTATTAAATCAAAGGCTGGTATTTACATTTGCCTATTTTAACAGTACGTTAAGCCTGGACCCACTAGCTCAGCAGGAGGACATTATTTAAGCCAAAGGTTCAGCAGATGACAAATGAACATTCTTATGACGGTTAATTTTATGGGTCAACTTGGCTGGGCAGAGGGATGCCCAGATAGCTGGTAAAACACTTCTGGGTGTGTCTGACAGAGATTAGCATTTAGAACGGTAGACTCGGGAAAGAAGACCCCTCCTCGCCAACACGGGCGACATCGACCAAACCACTGAACAGCACAAGGCAGCAGAGGAAGGACGAATCCTCTCTCTTCTTCATCCGGGACATCCGTCTTCTCCCCCCGCACCTCAGATTCGGAGCCTGTGCTTCTTGGGCCTCTGGACGCTGGTACTTACCAGCAGCCCCACCCCCAACCCAGCCACTGGCGTCCCGGTTCCCAGCTTGCAGACGGCAAACCATGGGACTTTCAGCCCCCCACAATTGTGTGAGTGAATCCCCATAATAAATCTCATAATAAACCTCCTCCTATAAACACACACACACGTGCATATACATATCTACATATATGTGTGTGAGTGTACGCACACGTGTGTGCGTGCACATGGGTGTGTATCCTATTGGCTCTGTGTCCCTGGAGAACCCTAACACAACTATTTTCTATCGAAAGAGTACTCTCTTAACTTCGACTTCCTTACAAACGTATGGTACTCATAAAAGAGAACAAAGATAGATTGTGGTTTCCCAATATTAAAAAAAAAAACCCTGAATGTGGGAGAGCAATACGAAGTACAGAAATTACACGGGCTAAGGAGGGTGTTTATAACAGTAGGAACTAATTGCAAAGAGACGCAAAGATGTTTTATGATTTTTAAACTGGTTACCAAAGCCTACTGTTTGGGAACCAAATATTGTGACCTATTCCCTCCCTACCAGAGGAATTTCATATGGCAAACTTCAGCTGTACAAAATCACGAAAAGCAATATACTAATGAGAGTGCCTTCCCAGTCCGGTACCAACAGCCCACTCTGTGAGCCGGCTCATTAAGCCACCTCATACGTGGGCCATGGTTCTAATTTAACTACACTGACTTATTTGATTGGATTTAAATGTGCTATAGCTGGCTTCCCGGTATCCATGCTATAATAAAGGATAAATACACATGTCACTTTTCCTTAAAGATAAAAACCATATACTTTGAGGTCACAGACTTACCTGATAGGACTTTTTTATATGCTGTAGCTATCTTCCCGAACCCACAATACACTGGAGGATAAATGTATCTACCATTATCTTTAAAGATAAAAGACTATATGCTTTTTCCCCCCAGCAACTCACAATCAAAGTGTGTTCTTGAGGAGTTCAGAGCTCTGGGCATGCAACTGACAGAAGGTTAAAAGTAAAATTTTACACACAGTTTTAGCAACTTCAATTAAGTTGCCTCTAATTTTTTTTTTTTTTGCACTATATAGAGAAGAAGAGTAGTACTGCAAAGCTAAAAAGTCATGCTAAAGTCATATTTTCTTTTCTTCTTTTTTTTTCTTATTTTTTTTTGTTTGTTTTTAGAGACAGGGTCTAGCTCTGTTGCCCAGGATGGAGTGCAGTGGCCAGATCATAGCTCCTCACTGTAACCTCAAACTTCTGGGCTCAAGCGATCCTCCCACCTCAGCCTCCCTCATAGCTGGGACTACAGGCACACACCACCATGCCACCTAATTTTTTTAAATGCTTTATAGTGACAGGGGTTTCACTATGTTGCCAGGCTGATCTCTAACTCCTGCCTCAAGTGATCCTCCCACCTCAGCCTCCCAAAGTGCTGGGATTATAGGTGTGAGCCACCTAGTCTATCCTAAAGTCATATTTTTTGCCATAATCTTGTATCTTTATATAAGATATATGTAAGTAATAGGTGGGTGATTTGACCAAGGCCTGGGGAAGGCAGACAGCACTGACCTCACCCACATGAAATATAACCATGATGAATAAACAATTCACCCAAAGTTATAATACATTAATCAGAAGATAATTAGAAAGTGTCATCATCCTGAATTAATAAGATTTCATTGCCTTTGAGATTACTCAAACCACTGGAAATTATCATAATACTTTTAACTGTGGGTAAAAGTCAGAGGGACTAAATAGTTAGGCCCTTATCAATTTTTACCTTGTCTAATAAAACTAGTTATTAAAAGTTATGCCTATTTCTATCCTCCGCCCCCCTTTAATCCATCCTTTCTACCACCAACTGATAAAGTTCCCTAAAATAATACTTAGTTGACTGGGCAACAGAGTGAGGCCTCATCTCTATAAAAAATTTAAAAATTAGCCAGGCATGGTGGCATGTGCCTGTAGTCCCAGCTACTGGGGAGGCTGAGGAAGGAGGATTGCGTAAGCTGAGGAGTTCGAGATTGCAGTGAACTATGATCGCACCACCACACTCTAGCCTGGGCAACAGCGCTAGACCCTAGCTTAAAAATAATAATAATAATACTTAGTGATAATTATTACCAGTAGCAAGTCCTAGTAGTATTAATCATACATAATACTCACAGAGCTATGGCACATGTGTGAATGCTACACAGGTCATCTCACTTAGCACTCCCCATAAGTAGCTGTCATCACTACCTCCATTGTATACGAGGAAACACATTTAGCCTAGTAAGTGGCATATTCAGAATTTAAACTCAGCTCTGGCTTATGGCTCCCATAATAATCCCATCATTTTAATCTTCTACTTAAACACCTTCAAGGGCGACCTATAAGGGAAAAGCTAAATGCCCAATGTGATACCCAAATTGCAGATGGATCAAATTTCAAATATTTATGAAACCATAAAAATACTACAGGAAGATTTAATAAAATATTTTTATCACGTTGGAGTAAAGGTGACTTTCCTAGCATGACAAAGAGCTTTGAAACCATATAAGGTAATAACTGACAGATTTTATAACAAGATTTTCATGCATCAAAAAAACCAGTTTGCAGAGAAACTGCTAAAATTATTTGCAACAAGCAAGTGAATGACATCAAGTGCAATAAAAGATGAATAAACCTTAGAAAAATGGGTAATGGAACACATGAATATGCAAAAAAGGAGGAGAAATTGATGGCTCAAAAAATTAACACACTAAGTGATGCTTAATCCAATAAATAAAGAAAAGCCAAAAAGAGCATATCATTTTTCTTCTATCCACTTAGAAACCAATTAACTTTGCAAATAGCCATTATTGGCAAGGACTGGGGAAGTTAGTCCAGCAATTATTTGGTGGGATCCAACCCACTCAACGTCCACTCATTCAAGTGACATTTCTTGAGCACCGTAAGTTAGTTCTACGTGCCAGACACTATTCAAAGTGTCTGGGACATATCAGGGAACCAAAAGACAAAGATCTCCACCTTCATGGAGGTAACATTCTAGGGAGAAGACAAATAGTAAACATTATAAGTAAATTATACAGTATGTTACAAGATGACAGTGCTAATATAACAAGATCAAGCAGCACAGCGTAAGGTGGATCCAGAGGACTAGACAACTAGCACATGGCAATGACAAAGTTGTCACAGTTGGCTAGAAGGGGAAAGTGACAGATGAGCAGAGACTTGAAAAAGGTGAGGGAGTTGGCCACATGAGTACCTGAGGGATAAGCATTCCAGGCAGAGGGATCAGACTATGCAAAAAAAACAAAAACAAAAACAAAAAACAAAAAAAAGCCAAGCCTCTCAGACAGGATACTCCTGGAGTGTCTGAGGAAGAAGGGCAAGGAGTCCAAGATGATGGGAGCAGAGGCAGCGAGAGGCAGTAAGAGAAGACAGAAAGGAGGAAATGGGTGCCCAGATCATGTAGGGCCTGGGAGGACAAACAATGGGAAGAATTTTTCTTTTATTTTAGAGTGCAAGAGCCACTGCAGAGTTCTGCATGCAAAAGTGATAAGGGCTCACTTACATTTTAAAAGCATCACTCTGGCTTTGAAATTGAGAATTGAGAACAGACTGCAGGAAATCGAGGGCAGAGCCAGAGAACTTGTTGGAATATCAATGCAGTGATCTGGCAGAAGGTGAGGGTGGCTTGGACCCAAGCAGTAGCCGGTGGAAGTGGTGAGAAATATTTAAACTCTGGGTTGATTATGAAGGAAGAACTAAATATGAATTTCTGTCTGATGGACTGAGAGGCATGAAAAAACATTAAAAAGATCAAACATGACTCCAAGACTTTTTGAGGCTGCCATCAGTTGTGACAGGGAAGTTCAGCTTTAGATGTACTGCATTTGAATGACCTATTGTCTGTCGGGTGGAAACGCAGGGGATGGTTGGATGTAGGAGTCAGCACTTCAGCAGACTGGTCTAGGCTGAAGAAAAACACTTGAGAGACACAGGCATAAGAACTGTTCTCAAAGGCACGAGCCTGGATGACAGTCCCCATGGGCACAAGAGCAGACACAGAAGAGAAGAGGAACCAAGGCCTGAGCTCTGAGGTCTCCAAGTCTGGAGATGCAGAAGAGAAGAGGGTCCGACAACCACTCAGAGAGGACCAGGAGTGGGGTGTTCTGGAAACCTAGCATACCAAGGAAGGATGAATGACCCACCGCACACATGCTACTGACAAGGCAAGTACAATAAGGACTGAGTTGTAACCACTAGACTTTGGCAGAGCGATGGAGGTAGAAGAGTGAATGAAGAGCACTAAACATGAGAAGATGCATGTCAGAGATGGCAAACACAGATAACTCTCAGAAGAAATACTGGCACAAAGCAGAATTTATGTTTGCATGGGAAGTGGAGTAACGAAGCTGTTTTTAAGATGTAACAATAGCTTCTTTGTATGCTAACGGCACAATCCATGACAGAGAGAAACTGACCAATAGGAGAAGGAGGAATCTGCTCTGTCCTTCAGCAGATGAGAAGGATCAAGGTCTAGTGCACACGCGCAGGGATGGCTTAGATCCAGGTGGGTAGCTCACCTACAGTCCCAGGCAGGAAGGCAGTACATGGCGGAAGCAAATGCGGTTGAGGGAACACATAGTAATTCCCTGAGGACATCTTCAGTATTTGAGGACATCTTCAGTATTTTCAGTACACTAGGAAACATGGTCACCTGCTCGGAGTGAGGACAGAGAAGACAGCATCTGTCTTTCAAAGAGAAGGTTGGACAGAACCCTGTGGGAGAGGGAAGAATGAAGGAACCAGGGAAGTCATACATTATTGGCAATATGAAAATGGAAAGCTTGCATTCTCTTTGATCCAGAAATCCACCTTCATTCATTCATTCATTACAGTTCTAGGTGGCCAAGAGGGCTGTCCCCAAGATCTGTATCCAACTGTTATTAGTGTGGAATCTGGGAAGGGAAACCAGAAGGACAGGAGATAATTACTTTCATTTCTGCTGCATGTATTTCTGCACTGCTTCAGTTTTTACAAGACAGATATTACTTTTATAATTTTAAAAACTGCACTTCTAGGTAATAATCTGATGTAAACCTTTTTTCCAACAGTATAGCTTACAACTTCCCCTCAAATTCTGTTCTAGCCACAGTGGACTGCTATTAAGACTTGCTGTAGCCTGAAATTATAACTGTTTTCATGCAACCTTACACAAATCCACCAGATAACTAATTTCCCAATGATGCCCATCCTTCAGGACCCCTGAGATTACCTGAAAGACAAAACAAGCATGGTAACATGCTGACATCAAAGTTTCATTATCCGGTTCAACATAACACTCAACATCTCAAGGGGCATGTTTAGGAAGCTGGCAAGTTCCAGTGTCCCTCCACATGTCAATCTTCCTCTTGATCCTTTCCCATCCACACTCCACAGACACTCAGTTCTTACTATGTGCCAGGCACAGTTAAGGGCTGGGGACACAATGACGAGGGGAGGAAAAGAGAAGAAAAGCATTCCCCAGTGTTGTGTAGGAGCCATGTATTAGTAATTATAAAGATAAATGTAAAGTTATAACTCTAAAAAGAGCTACAAGGGAGGAGGTTGTAGCATCAGGAAAGTGCAACAGAGGGATGCAAACACTTTAGGGACAGCATCCCTGAGGAAGTGACAGCGTGCTGAGATCTGAGGGGAGTTCAAACATTAACTAGGAGGTGCTGAAGTGAGACCCTGCGTGGAATGCTTAGACTCTGGAGCCACGTGACATCAACACAAATCCCAACTCAGCAACTGGGAAAATTAGTTATCATCTCTGTGCATGCATTTGTCAATCTATAAAACAGGTATAGTAGTACTAATCTTATAGAGTTGTTATAAAGATTAAATGTGTTATTTATAAAGCTTCTAATGATGATTCACTTTGGTGAACAACTTATATAAGTATCTTTTAAATAAAAATAAAACAAATTACAAATTAAATACTAAAACATGTTATGTCCAAGCATTAAGGAAGACAGATCACAAAATGCAAGTTTATCCTGCTGGAATACATTAAGAGGGAGGGGGAGGGAAAGTTTTCACAGTAAGCAATAAAGCTAGGCAAAGATGGACCCCATGTTTTGGGTAAATAGTGAACTAGAGAGATAAGAAATGATCATACACCACTGACCCAGGGCAGTGTAGACATCTACATAGTCAGGACTAGCAGAGAAGAAAAGAAAGATGACAAAAATGGTCCCTGTCCTCAAACAGCTTAACAACTTTCCAGATAAAGATAATGCAACAAATATTTGCAGGAGACATCAATAACTAAAATGTCAATGGGATCAATGTTATGCACGCACTGACAACGTACTGACTGCACCGGCTGACGCACACAGTACACCAGTGCACACACCGTATCAAAATCCAAACTGAGGGTCAGAGAAGCAGTCACTTGTCATTAATGCTAACCATGCTGAAACAGTTGTAGACTCAGCTTAGAAAACGTTGCAAGTGATAAAGAAAAATAATATTGACCCCTTTACGGAGATAATTATAAATAATTTTCACTTCCCTCTAGACTACCAGTGTTAGCCATGACAAAGAAACACTCCGGACATGGCCAACTACGGCACACTAACTAATACTGGCTCGCAGGAGCAAATGCTGTCAGAACAGACCCGACCGACAACAAACGTTCACTCCAATTATCCAATCCTGCTGGATCTCTGGGCTCCTAACTCTTGAAGTGACAATGGAAAACAGCTCATTAGATACAGGATCAATTGTGTCAGTATAATCACTGTTATCCTCATTCTTTCAGCAGAACTAAAACTCAGAAAATCCTGGCTGCATTTAGAGAAGGTATATAATTCATCTCAAGAGGTAGTGTTTTTTTTAATAGATCTTGATTTTGAGCCTGTGAACATTAATTCTCCCAGCAATTTTTCCAAGAGTTCTTGAAATAATTAACATATAGGAAAAACGTAGAGCGCTCCTGCTAATAGGTTCCTGTTTACAGTTAGACACTTTAAATTTTTTAATAGACTTCCATCTTCCGTTTTAAAGGCTGTTTTAGTGATACAGGGAAAGGTTCTAGGACTTGAAACTTAACAAGACTATCCTTCACACAAGGATAAAACATACTCAGAAGTCGGAAAAACTTCATCAATCAAGAACTTATACCAAGAAGTCACAAAAAGGCTCTATTATTTGGAAGGAACCACTTCACAAAATCCATCTCTATTATATAAATTATCTTATGAATCTTTAAGATGGAGAGGGGGAAGGAAAACATTAAGTAATGGGGAAAAAAAAGTCAAAAACGTATTTTCTTCCTGCACAGATGAGAATAAAGTCGTGACGCCCTGTACAAGAGGAGAATTACCAGAGTTGTCGTGCTTGTCAGACAGTAGAAAACTGTCTTTTCATCAGGACGACTTACAAAGTGAGGACAAACCATCTGCACTACATCAAACGCAATCAAGAACAAAGCAAACAATAAAATCCTGCAACTCACCCAAGTGTTTGTGGTTCAGAAAGCCTAAAGAGAATTAGTGAAGTATGTGAATGACGATTCCACTAACTCATATTGGGTTGAAGATGATGCATATCTGCTTATATAGATTTGACCCCTAAATGAAAATATCAGTGTGCAATGCAATTTGAAATTACTGGACCAAAGTCGTAAGAGGTAACAGTTGAAAGTAGTAATGCCAAGTAACTGCGAATCGGTAGGGAAGAGACCACAGGAGCCTGACAGTGAGGTGGCTGTGGCTCCCCTGAGGCAGGTAATAAATAGGGCCAGGGCGGGTGCGGGGAAGGCCGGGCTGGTTGGGGGCAGTCGGGTGGTTGGGGGAGGGGTAGACAAGGAGGCAGAGTGATTTAGTAGAAGAGGAATGAATCTTCAGATTAAAGGATCTATATGACACTAAAACTGTTCACACATCTGGCGAACCATGCTCTAACAAAATCACACGTGGAAGAAAAATGCATTTGTCTGTTCCATGCTTAGTCTCAGCTGATGATGGAACATCAGGTTGACTAAATAATGCTACACAGATGGGAAGGATATCCCATTTTAAGCAAATTGACTTTTAAATATATGTTAAGCATTCATAGAACATTAAGACACTGCTAAGACTTAATAGGAAGCTTTTTAATCAAAGAATCCGGCCCAGATTTGGGGCAAGGACACCTACTGCCATTTGATTACACTGTCTGCAAACACAAAGAACACATAAAAAAGAAGAAGAAAGAAAAAAGAAAAACCAAGACCCAAGAAAGCCCAATTCAGACTAAAAATTTATAAATAGAGGAAAAGTTTCTGCTGTCTACAAAAAAAAAAATAGCCTAGAATTTAAAAAAGAAAAAAAAAGGAAACATAGCAACTTATAACTTATACTTTTTTTTTGAGACAAAGCCTCACTCTGTTGCCCCGGGTAGAGTGCAGTGGCGTCATCATAGCTCACTGCAACTTCAAACTCCTGGGCTCGAGCGATCCTCCTGCCTCAGCCTCCCAAGTAGCTGGGCCCATAGGCGCATACCACCAAGTCCAGCTAAATTTCCTATTTTTACTAGAGATGGGGTCTCCTTTTTGCTCAGGCTGGTCTCAAACTCCTGACTTCAAGTGATCCTCCTGCCTCGGCCTCCGAGAGTGCTAGGATTACAGGCGTGAGCCACTGCACCCAGTCCCAACTTTATACTTATTTTAAATATTCAGCTACAGGAACACTAGGTAGAATCTCAACTATTCAATTCAAAAACGTTTTAACCAAAACTGAAAGAAAATAGAGAATTTCATACATAGCACTCCATAGCACTTTTTAAAGAAACATATTTATGCCAGAATCAAGACATAAGGTCTCAATATACATATTGCAGATATTCTGAAAATTCAAAGAAAAACATGACAAAGTATGGAGCATAGACCCAGTTACATAAACTATAAAGAAAGCTTTGTTTACAACAATTTATTTTCTGTTGCTTTCTCACTGTATTTGGACAAATATCAATTATTGTTATTAAACCTAAGAAAACAGATTTAATGATAAAATGTGATGGTAATTCTCAAAACAATGACACATCGAAAATGTGAAAGTATTAGAAAAATACAGAAGCACAAAGAAGGGAAGAAATTTTTCCAGTTCCAGAAAACTGCTTCTGTAAAAATATAATATTCTACACAAGACAGTAGTGGTTCCTACGGGAGTAAGCGGCTCGGGATCTGATGAAAGTGTTCCCGCAGCGAACAATTCACTCTCCTCGCAGATTCCAGATGCTCAACATTCCTGACATCAGAATGGAAAAATTTACTGTTAGTCTAGAGAAATTTAATATCACCATTCTTGTCATATCCCTCATAGCTTCATTATTAGAACAAGTCTGGGGAAGCCATAAACCTATGTTAAATGATAAAAAAAGATGTTCTCTGTGTTCAATCATATTCGTATAAGCAACCAAAATATTTAGAAATCATATGGAAAAAGACTTGGGAAACAGAAAAGCAAACATGTATTTATTTGTTTTTGTCTTAGTTCTGACATTTTGCATTCTGTACAGTATAGCCAGGCACAGGACCAAATGTTTTACTATAACCTCGGGCTAATAAACACTAAAGAACATACATCGACGCCCAGAACAACACTATAAAATTTTATTATATTAATAAAATGGGATACACCAAGCTTTAAATTTTCCACTTTGTCAAAGGTAAAATAATCAGCACTATTCAGTGCCATTCATAACAGGCCTCAAGTTTTCTCATTTAAAGAATGTTTTATTTCCAAAAGTACCTATAGGACACTAAAATACTAACACAATCCTGACAGAAGCATTCTCTTTCTTAAACTATCCCTTAACTACAAATAATTTATTAAAGCATTTGGCAAGCTGAGTTTGTAAATATGCAAAACAATCTAAATAATTATAATATTGCAGTTTGCTTAATAACACTTTATACAATCATCTTAAAGTCTATAAAATAAGAGTGAGTTAGGACAGAGGAAGGGCATACATCTGTACCTAGCTTTCACTTTTTGACACTATCTTTCAGGTTTAAACAAGTTCCAATTTGTAACTAACTTTCAAACAGTCTGTAGCTTTGCACAGAGTCTTCTCCACGGCCAAAGTAAATGGGAGAGTACTTTGATTTTTAGCAGCACTCATCCAGAAAATAAAGTCACAGTAAAATGGAAATTACTTCTAAAACTCTTATAAATTATGGCTTATAGTTGTCCTTTGCAAAAGCTGATTATATTTACATTAGATTCAAACAGTTTTAGGGCCTCCTCGCCTGGAGTAGTTGGCTATCAAAGCTAAAATGCTATATTCGCTTTACAGTAGTTAAAAGTATGACAGGACTTATCTCAATTTACACTGATATTTATTATGTATTTAAAATTTAGCATAACATGCAGTTAGACCAAACTGGATAGTAAATCTGGATTTTACCTTACACTGCAGGGTAGCAATCTAAATCTTACATCATACTACTGCAGCTACCATTAAATGGTCAGTAACAGACAGATTAATCTCACTCCAATTCAAATGGCTTTTATCAAAGACAGGCAATAATGAATGCTGGTGAGGATGTGGGGAAAGGGGAATCTTCGTACACTGTTGGTGGGAATGTAAATTAGTGCAATCACTATGGGGAACAGTGTGGAAGTTCCTCAAAAAACTAAAAATAGAACCACCATATGACCCACTGCTAGGTATATATCCAAAAGAAGGGAATTCAGTATATTTGAAAAGGTATCTGTGCTCCCATGTTTATTGCAACACTGTTTGCAACAGCCAAGATTGGAATCAATGTAAGTGTCCATCGACAGATGAATGGATAAAGAAACTGTGGTACATACACACGATGGAGTATCACCCATTAAAAAGAGTGAAATCGTACTATCTGCAACAACATGGATGGAACTGGAGAAAATTATGTTAAGTGAAATAAGCCAGGCACAAAAAGACAAATCTTGTATTGTTCTCACTCATATCTGGGAGCTAAATATTAAAATTGAAATACTTTAATATTAAATATTTAGTTTAATATTAAAATACCTAATCTCACGGAGACAGAGCAGGACGATGGATACCAGCGGCAGGGAGGGTGGGATGAAATTGGTTAATGGTACAAAATTAGAGTTGGACAGCTAGAATGAACAATATTTGACAGCAGAACAAAGTGACTACAGTCAACAGTCAGTTAGGGTATACTTTAAAATAACTAAAAGAGTGGAATTAGAATGTTCCTAACACAAAGAAATGTAAATGCTTAAGGTGGATACCCCAATTATCCTAATTTGATTAACACACATTGTATGCCTGTATCAAAACATTACATGTACCCTATAAAATATACAACTATTATGTACCCATAATTAAAAATAAAAAAAAATTTAAAAAACAATGAGTATGTAGCACCTAATGTATGCCTCTCTGGTTTGCAGTGGGATGAAAGCACAAAAAGTATCCAGCACATAAAGAATAGCTGTTGCCATCATCTTTCTCACACCTCTCAGAGGCTTGTTAGTTGAATTAATAAGCATTTAAATGAAAGAAAAGCTCTTAGCAGAGTTCAAGGGTTAGAACTACCTTAAATGCCTCTCTTTTCAAGCATTCTCCTGATACATTATTCATGATAGCTCCAAGAACATCCAATAATGCAATAGTTGCACTCCTAAGAAACCACATGCTATCAAAAAGATATACAAGCTCTATTTCAACCGGGAAAAACATACTGTATGTTAGAGTTTCCAACTAATAATAACTAAGGTACGTACACACTCGAGTTTTAGCAATAAGTAATCTAAGCTGTAAATATATTTTATTTTAGCTAAAAATAACAAATCGGCAGTTCACACCTGATAACCACACCAAGCTAACTGCTCCCAGCCTTTCAACCCACACTCAAGTCTTCTTTAAACATTTGACATTTTGCTAGTGACAGATTCATAACCATTGAGGGTAAATCCTCCCTGCCCAAAAGACCAGAGGAGTGGCCAACATAGTTTGCCAAAACAAAATAAAATACCCAGAAACAGATCAAGGATACAAAAAGAACTGAATACAAGATAAGGGTGGCATTTCAAATCAGTTAAGTAGTGAGGGATTATTCTACCAAGAGCACTGAACTTCTGGACTACCATTTCAGAAAAAAGCAAAATCAAATAAATAGATACCTATATAGTGAAGCCGATCCCTAATAATCTCATTACATCAAATCATGTTATGAAAGTTCAGTCTAAGAGACGTTTGCTAGAGTAAAAATCCCTTGAGGATATTTATGAGGGTGATTTTTTCCACAAAGTTGTCAAGAAGAAACAAAGTGAAATAGACTTCATGCAATCTGTCACTTATCTTAAAACATGTTCACTTGGGCTTTCTGGACAGTATTTTTAAAATCCTAGTGCCTAGGAGATTCGAGGGCACTATATCAGAAAGAAAAGGTCAGAGGGTCCCAGTGATCTTTAGAGTGGTCCACAGGCTGCTGCGAGCAGTAAGATTTGTTAACCTCTGTGTTCAAATTTGCAATAAGATTATAATTTTTGCAGAAATCTAGTCCCATCACTGTTAGGTAAGGCTGTACACATGCTACAGAGGTTATGCTTGTCAGAGTTCTAGTTGACTTCCATTGGCATTTGCTTATTGCTATTTGTGTTTGGAAAATTAATGCTTTACACAATTACAATTATATTGAACCATATATTCTATTGAGTAAAATAGATAAAAGATTTAAAATTAGTTCACAGAAGCATCAAAGTAGTGATTAAAAATAGTAACACAAACATGAAGGTTCCCAATCTTCTAAATATTTGTGATCTCTGAGTGTTACTGAGTTACAACCAAGTGTTACAAAGTTATAAAGGAAAGCAAGTATAATGATATTCACTAATAAACTGATAACCAATGTATAATATTAGGCTTCATTCAAACATCTCTTCCCACCTAATACAAAGTCCATTACTCTGTCACTGGTTTTTATTATGGATGCCATAAACATCATTGCAAAAACAGGATTTCACAGAGCTGACAAAATTCAACTGTAAGAAATGCTGCTGATGAATTAGTCTCTGAAAAAGATTGGCCAGTTAGTTAACAAGGAAGAAAAAACTTGCTTTATAATAGATTGCACTTCCAAAGGGAACAATGTGAATATCAAAGTTTAAAAAAAAATAGAAACAGAAAACTTCAAACATTTTTGTTAAAATGGCCTTTCGTTATCTTGGTGGAAAAGTCAAACAACATGCTCTTACAAAATGTTGTCAGCAACATTGTGCCAATAAAGAAAAATTCAGCAGGATCCATGCTATGAATTAGCTCAAAGTTGAAATTATAATCTAAAATGCCCTTAATTAAAAACATAATAGCAATTTTTTCCTTTTTCTGGATAAAAATAATAAAAGATAGGTGAGAATTACTCAAAGAAGAGAATGGACAGCAAAAAGATGGAAATACATAAGAACGATGTGAGAGAGAAGGGATACAGGAAAAGGTTTACCCATATTTCACTGGCAGACCAGAAGGGAGAAGAGGAGAGAGAGAGAGAGAGAGAATATGGAGTGCAGGTAATGTCTGAAAAGGTAACAGCTGAAAATTTTCCAGAATTCATGAAATGCATTAATATATAAACTCAGAAAGCCAAAAGAATTCTGAGAAAGACACAGAAAATGAAATCCCACTTAAACACATAATGGTGAAACTGTGGATGTCCAAAGCAAAAAGAAAATCTTAGAAACACCCAGAGCCCAGAGAAGGAAGATAGATTGCTTCCAGAAAGACAGCCTGACAGCTTTTCATTGCCTCTGGCTTCCAATGCACTGAAAAAAATAATAATAACTGCTAACTTAGCATTGTATGTGTGGTTAAAATATGAAGGTGAATAAAATGAAGGCAAATAAAAACATTTTCAGATAAGCAATAACAGAGACAGTTTGATAGCTGTTGACTTTCAATATAGGGAATTCTAAAGATCTTTACTATGGGCATAAGAAAAAACCATTTGGGATGAAAATGCCGAGTTGTATCAATAAGATGACAGGTAGAATAAGGAAAATGGTAATGTGAGGAACTCTAAATGAACACTGACAGTATAAAACTGTAACAATGATGTCTTTAATGTCTGGGGTTTTATTAAATAGAGAATTAAAATATAGGACATAATAGCATGTAAGTTGGTAAGTGTACTAAAGTGTTTAAAAATCCTTGTTTTGTCCAGGATGACAATAAAGGTAGTGATTAGCACACTAACTGCCATGTGAGTTGTATTTAACTCACACTAGTTTTGAGCCCAGGGTCTCGTGAAGCATATGAAGACTCTATTCTCCAAAACAAAATCAGTAAGTATGCCGTGAGTCACATACAACTCAAGTGGTGTGCAGTGTAAAAATTGAGTCTAACGCCATGTGAGTTACATATAACTCATGTGCAGAAAACAATAAAAATTAACAAATTTTTCATTAAATTAGAAAGAATCGTTTTGCTTTCGAAGTTGTTATTCTATTTTCCTAATAAAACACCGTGGCCCCAGGGAAAAAAATGTTTTTTCTAGTGTGGCAGTCAATGTGTTAATGTTGGACTTTTATAATAAAGGATTCATGTAGTAATGTCTAAGGTAGCCACTAAAAGAACAGAAAGAGAATGTATAACATCAAAACTATTAGAGGGAAAAGCCAAAATGATAAAAAGAAACAGCCCAATCAATCCAATTTAAGATGTAAAAGAATTGAAAAAGGAACTTAGAATAGTCAGGACAAAGAGAAGGCACAAATAGGAGGCAGTAATAATTTAACTGTATTCAAATACTCTAGCTAAAAGCAAAGATTGTCAAACCCCAAAAAGCTCCAATTATAAGTAATTCACAAGAGCTACATCTAATACTTTACGAACATAGAAATGTTGAAAGTAAAAGGATAGAAAAAGATAAACCAAACAACACTAACAGAAAAAAATATACACTTCAATATAATATTTATTAAAAAGGCTTAATTCAACAACAAAATAACAAATTTAAATTTAGTAACTAATTTAAATATATAAAACAAAAATGACAGAACTACAAGCCAAATCCATAATCACTGAGGGAGATTTTTTAAAATACTTCCATTGGTAACTAAAAGAATAATAAGCAATAACAACAAAAAATCAGTCAGAATACAGAATATTTGAAAGACTTAATCAACAAGCTTGACCTAACAAACACACATATAGAAAACAACACTCAATAGCTACAGAATACACCTATTGTTAAACACACACAGGATACTTACGGAAACTGACCATAAAATAAGTCTAAACAAATATCACAGGACTAAAATAATGCAAATTCAGCTTTCTGACCTCACAGCAATTAAAGTAGAAATCAATAACAAAAAGATAATTTTTTTTAAAAAATCCTTATTTGGATATTTTTTAAAAATTCTAAACTAATTACAAAATAATTTTAAAGTACAAGAAAAACGTAATGAAATTTAAAAATATTTTAAATAATGGCATGAAATAAAACCAATAAAACTTACAGAGAAGCCAGTGCAGTGGCTCACGCCTGTAATCCTAGCACTCTGGGAGCCCGAAGCAGGAGGATTGCTTGAGGTCAGGAGTTTGAGACCAGCCTGAGCAAGAATGAGACCCCGTCTCTACTAAAAATACAAAAAATCAGCCAGGCATGGTGGCGCATGCTTGTAGTCCCAGCTACTCGGGAGGCTGAGGCAGGAAGATAGATCACTTGAGCCCAGGAGTTTGAGGTTGCTGTGAGCTAGGCTGATGCCAGGGCACTCTAGCCCAGGTGACAGAGCAAGACTCTGTCTCCAAAAAAAAAAAAAAACTTATGGAGAAATAGTCTTAAATGTGAACATCAGAAAAAGGAGAAGACTGAATATTTATGAACAAAATATTTCAAGGAATTAGAAAAAGAATGGTAAAATTAATGAAATGAAAACAAATGTATAATAGAGAAAATTAATAAATCCAAAAGTTTTAGATATAAAAAGACTAATAGAATTGACAAAACTCTTGCAAAATTAAGTGGAAAGAGGAAGAGAGGGAAAATATAGCCAATATCAGAACCAAAAAAAAAGGATCAATATAGAAACTATAGACAGGAAATAACAATATTATGAGCAATTATTTCACAACAAATTTGAAAATTCTGATGAAACAGACTAAGTCTTAGAAAAATATAAATCACCAAAGCTGACTCAAGAAGAAATAGAAATTTGGAATATTCTTACACCCTTTAAAATAAATAAATTACCAAAAATCTTGTCAAAAAGAAAATTTCCAGACCCAGGTGATCCAACTGGTAAGTTCTACTCAAGTAAAAGTTAATTTCAATCTTTCACAAACTCTTCTACAGAAGAAGAGGAAAGATTCCTCCCAATGCACTGCATGAGGCTAGCATGACTTTGTGAAAACATGAGAGAGAATGAGAAAGGGAAACTACTGGCTAAACTCACTCATGAGAACAGATTTTAAAATTCTAAACAAAACATAAGCAACCCAAATCCAGCAGTATATAAAAAGGATCATAAATTATGACCAAACTGGGTTTATCCCTAAAATGTAAGTTGATTTAGTATTTAAAAATCAATGCAATTTGCCATATTAAAAAATTAACAGGAAACCAATCATACAATCACTACAATGGACAAATAAAAAGCACTTGACAAAAATTCAAAGGCTGATCATTAAAAAAAAAATTCTGCAAACTAGGAATAAGAGGAAACTTCCTTAATCTAATAAAAGATATATAGGGAAAAAACATAGAGCAAATACAATAAAGAAGAAATGTGGAAGTAATTCCTTTGGAATCTGGAACGAAAATCAAAGATGCTCTCACCAGTGACATTTAAGTTCGTAATGAAGGTCCCAGATGGTAGCATTACAAGCAAAGGGGAGAGGACAGTCTTCGGGTTAAGTCATGGTGGAATAACTGGATATTTGTCTGGGAAAAACTACTCTGGAGCCCTACCTCACACCTTACACAAAAATCTATTCTAGAGTATTAAAACCAAATGTAAAACGAAAAGAAATAACTTCATGACCCCAAGTTAGGAAAATATTTTGTGAATGAAATACAGGCCAGCTGCAGTGGCTCACACCTATAATCCCAGCACTCTGAGAGGCTGAGGCAGGAGGATCACTTGAGGCCAGGAGTACAAGACCAGCCTGAGCAACACAGTGAGACCCCATCTCTACAAAAAATAGAAAAATTAGCCAGGCACACTGGCACATGTCTGTAGTCCTAGCTACTTGGGAGGCTGAGGCAGGAAAATCACTTGAGCCCAGAAGTTCAAGGCTGCAGTGAACTATGATTATGCCACTGTACTCTAGCCCAGGCAAGAGTGTGAGACCCTGTCTCAAAAATGGGGGTGAGGGGAAGGGGAACAGGAGGAGGAAGGGGAGGGGTAAAGGGAAGGGGAGGGAAAGGGGAAGGGGAGGGGAGGAGGATGGGAGGGAGAGGAGGGGAGGGGAGGAGGAGGGGAGGGAGGGAGAGAGGAAAGGGGAGGGAGGGAGAGGATAAGGAAGGGGAAAGGGGAGGGGGAGGTGGAGGAGGGGGGAGGGAAAAGGACAGGGAGGAGGAAGAGGGAGGAGGAAAGAGAGGGGAAGGGGAGGGGAAGGAAGGAGTCGCTGACTAAAATGGAAGATGGCACTGCACTGCAATGAAATTAATAACTTCCGGGCATGGACATGGGTAAGGACAGTACAAAGGGTGAGAAGACAAACCATAACAAAATACATAATGGCTGGTGGCATCTGGGGGAATCTAATTAAGGATAAGTTTCGCTGAAGATAAATCTAATTCCAGTTTAGTGGGAATGTAGTTACGTGGTGGGCTACAGTTACATGGTTCCTTAGTGCAGTATATATTCACATTATCATTAGCCACCCAATGGAAAGATTTTGAAGATTCCTACAATAGCCCACTGTGGTGACTCAGCTGACTTCGTGACACAAAGATGTCAGCCCAGGGGATGTGTCATTATGTGACCACACTCCACAGCACCAGCACTGCGAGTGGGAGGGTAGTCTGAGGAGCAGCAAGCCAGAGCTGGTTTGAAAAACTTCTATACTCATCAGTGTTGTAAAATTGCATGCAGAGGAATAAGATCCAGCCAAGTGGAAATTCCCTTCTGATAAGAACATATTCAATTATGCACCATTGATCACTTTTCTTTTGATTAGAATCTCGCAAAGTAAAATTAGAATTTTAATAAATTTAAATTTATTAGAATTTAAGTTAAGTGCTGTTTGCATCCAAACTATAAGTAATTTAAAAAAATTGATCAGTAAGTATTGGACCGCCTTTCTCTTAAGAAAAAAATTATATATGAAGAGGCAATCAAAGAGTAGACAGCCAAAAATACAGAAGTATTATAGAGGTATGTCAGGCAGTTAATTAGTAAAAAACAAAATTACTTTTTTTCCTGGGATTTCTGAACAATTATAATATGTACCCACTTTTTAAAATTTATAATGTTATGACTTTTTTTCTCATTCTAAATAAATATTTACTTTTGACCTTAAAAATGCATATGATATAATTCCATTTATAAAGTTCACAATTAAACTATATTGCCTAGGAATGCTTATACAAATCATAAACTATGTTTTATGTACAATGTGAGGTAGGAATCTTTTTTTCTATGTCCACCTCTAAAGTTGTGGAGGTTGTGACTGAGAAGAGAGACATAAGTTGCTTTCAAGGTATTGGATTTCTTGACCTAGGACATGGTCACATGTATGCTGGCATTATAGCCACTTTTTAAACTGTACTTATAAAAGTTTTATGTGCATTTCTGTACATATACTATATTTCACATTATATGATATTTGTAAAAATCATATGTAATGAAATTATAAAACTAAAACTAACATAGGCTATTATGCAGGGAAGGAATGATTCCATAAGGTTAAAGATAGTGTGGCACTATTACAGAAATAAAAATAAGATCAACTCTCTAGCTAATAAAAGTTGTTTCCCACAGGTTAACAATTCTGACACTGCTGTATGTACACTGAGACAGAATAATTAAGTCAATAGATGGTGGGTGGTAGTGGCAGATTTTTCACTGTTGGAGAAGGAATTTACAGATAAGCAAGCGGGGGAAAAGGCTAGAATGATCCATTTGCTAACAGATCAAAGTTGAAGACATCAGCTTAGTATAAGTTACAGATGATTGCACATAGAAGACAGTGTGTGTGTGTGTGTGTGTGCACACGTGTGTACAGGTTAGTATACACACATATATTTCTTTGTTTTGTCAGCTGAGAGAGTCTAAAAGAAACAACACTCCAGTAGCAATGAGCAAACCTATCGTTCAGATCTTGGTTTCTAATCCCATTCTCCACTAAAAGGAACGAGGGCTCCTTAGAGAAATAGCTGCTTCTAAGGACCGGGGCAGGAAAGACACAGGGTGAGCATGGAGCGCCTGCAGTGCCACAAGGAAGGAAGGGCTCAAAGCAGAAGAGACCACAGTGATGGGGTTTATCAGAGGAGCTACGAACTGAAAGAGCCAAAGCTGAAACAATTTGAGCAACAAAATAAGGTAGTACTGGATTGCAACCCAAAGTATAAAATAACTCCCCATGAGTCTACATTGATATGAATAAATGACTGAATAAATAAATGGGAGAGAAAAGACAAAGAATTCCAAATAGTTTTATAGCTGCTTTACCCCAAAGGAAGGGAACCATAACACACCACTGTGTAAGTCGGGGCTGCACACAGAGACTTCCTTCCGAAGATTACAGGATGGAAAGGGTGGGAGACGAGAGTAATTTCACCGTGGAGAACCCTCCCACGCAATACTTCAGCCAGTAGGTCAATGTCAACATCAACAGGCATATCTCAAGTGACAGTCTACACTCTATGATAGGATGACAGTGGCCCCTTACCTCTGTGATTTGACCCCCACAAACACATAGCCCCACTCTCTTGATGAGAAAAACAGCAGACTAATATCAATAGAAGGGAATCCTACAATATACCTGATCAACACTCCTCAAAACTGCCAAGGCCACCAAAATCAAAGAAAGGCTTAGAAACTGTCACAGCCAAAAGGAGCTTAATGAGACATGACAACTAACTGTGATGTGGTATCCTGAAAGAGATCCTGGAACAGAAAAAAAAGGGGCAGCAAAATTGAGGAAATATGTGTAAAGTATAGATTTTTGTTAATGACAACATATCGATACTGGTTTGCCAATTGACATGACTTTACCATACTATGTAAGATGTTAGTAACAGAGAAACTAGGCATGAGGTATATGCTCTGCATGAGGAATGCTCTGCACAGTTTTCATAATTTTTCTGTAATTCTAAAATGGCTCTAAAGAAATAGTCCATTAAAAAAAAATGTTCAAATGAGATCAACAGATTGTCATGGCCAAGAAGGAGATCCCAGAAAGTAAGTATGTGACGCTGTAATACGTTAGAAGGGATACTGCAAATCTATATGGAAAGAATGAACTGAAGAATAAGTGGTTCCAGACCACAACCGGTGGTCCATGTGGAAAAATAAAATAAAATTAGATTAGATTACTGTCTCACTCCACATAAAAACTACAGTTGGATTAAAATCTCAAATGTATAAAAACAAATCTTTAAAATTATTAGAAGAGAATCTTAGAGAGTATCTTCATGATCCTGGGATAGGAAAGGCCTTCGTAAGCAGAAGAGAAAAAGCGTTAAAAAGTTTTCAACTTCTGTAGAAGAAATGACACTATTTAAGGGGGAAAAAAAAACAAATGATGGACCAGAAGTGTTAGAAGAAATGGCGTTCAACCCAAAGAATTAATATACAAAATACAAAAGAAGAAATTCTACAAATGAATTAGAAAATGATAAACCAACACAAAAACAGGGAAAGGATGTGAATAGATAAATCACAGAGGAATGAACAGCAAATAAGCAAATGGAAACATGCTCTGTGCAAATGCACACTTAGCACTTAAGATACCATATTTTTCCTATCAGATTAGTAAAAATTATAAAGACTGATAATATTGAAATTGGCAAGAATCTGGGGAAAAGGATCTTTAATGCACTGTCCACACTCTGGTTAATGTTTGACGGCCAGGTGTGGTGACTCATGCCTGTAATCCTAGCACTCTGGGAGGCCGAGGCCGGAGGATCGCTTGAGGTCAGGAGTTTGAGGCCAGCCTGAGCAAGAATGAGACCCTGTCTCTACTAAAAATAGAAAAAAATTGCCAGGCATGGTGGTAGGTGCCTGTAGTCCCACCTACTTGGGAGGCTGAGGCAGGAGGATTGCTTGGGCCCAGGAGTTTGAGGTTGCTGTGAGCTAGGCTAACACCACGGCACTCTAACCAGGGCAACAAAGCGAGAATCTCTTTCAAAAAAAAAAAAAAGATGTTTGACAACACCATTAAATGTGTACCTCTTTCCTCCCAAAATATTTACAAAAGGTGCAAAATCAGGGTTTCATTAACAGTAGTAGTTCACTAAATTGTGATACTATGGAAAACTATGCATTTGTTTAAAAGAATGAAGTAAATGTATAGACATATGTAGGGACAGGTAGATATATAGATATACATGTATAAACACACAAAGGACACACACTTTTATACATATACCATGGAAATACCTCTCCAAGACATATTGTTTGGTATAGGAAAAAGTTATAGAACAATAAACTAGGTATAATAAAATCTATGATTAAAAAGGAAAAAAAGACTCAAAACAATGTATTTATGTACATACATATGTAAGTATTTCATGTGCAGAATACTCTTGAAGGCTACTGATCAAACTGAGAAAGAAATGAGATGGGGGAAGGGGAATGTTTTTATGTATTACCTGTATAATTAAAATTTTTTTTCTTTTACTTTCTGGGCTGCAGTGAGTCGGGTGCCTTTCTCCTGCTACATGAGCCTCTGACCTTCAGTTCTACTCTCTAACTCCGTTTCCCTGGAGACCTGACAATGGGGCATCAACGATATTGCTAAGCAACGCTGCTTATGGGAAAAATGAGCCCTGACTGGTCAACTGCTCTGGACTGGGAGGAACTAAGAGAGGACTATAAACATCTGACAGCTACACCATACTTTGGGGCTTCCACAAATGCAGTGACTCTTGGAACAGGCATGTCTTCTGTGCCTGACTCATACTTTGTAGGGACATAAGGTCAAAGAATATCGCAAAGCAAAGTGTCAGTAAGATAGGCACTTTAGATTTGAACTAAGTGAGACAGCTATGTGTGGGAAAGCCCTTTCTAAATCCTAAATAGCCTGTGTTATTTTTCATGACTAACACCTAAACTGCCTTATAAACTATAAATACTCTGTTTTAATCATCCTTCGAGTTATTTGTAAGCAACAATATTTTGCATTCAATTAAACTATATCATTTTGGGTGAACAGCAAGGTTTAAAAGGTATTCATTACACAACTGTAGTAAATTTATGGTTCAAATAAATTTTATCTATAATTTCCCAAAGCACTATGGAAAGTTAAATCACTCATTTTTATATAGTAGAACACAATGTGGGACTATATAAAAACTAAAAAGAAGAAAAAAATTTTTTCCAAAGGAGCTGGCTTCCAAGTTTAAGTCTTGAGAAAGAAAAATTTTATATAATTTAACAATCAAAACTTCTTCCTGACAAAAGCTAATCCTCAGTGTAAATCACAGTGGAAAAAAAAATCATTCTTGATGAATAAAAATGAGACAAAACTTGCCAGAACGTAAGTATGGATATGCCTGAAATAGCAAAGAATGATACTTGCTAATAGTGCAAATGAAAATGCCAAGGTAACATTAATGGAAGACAGAATTAAATTTGCAATTCAGCTTTTTTGAGATTATGGGGCCAATAACTGTTATGTCCAGTCTGAGACAGCAGCTGGGCAAAGGGCAGTCCCAGCCAACTTCAGTCAGGGTGGCGCAACACCCAGAGAGTTCCTTTCTGTCACTCTGCCACCCTTCTTTCGAGGGGGCTGCCTGGCACAGCCCCCAACCCCACTCACAGTAATAGTTCTTGGAGGCTTCCAAGACCCTACACTTAAAAAGAAACATTGATTCTGGGAATCACAAGAACAGGACCTCAAAGGGCATCCACCACGACCACCCCCACCTCCTGAACCCAATCAGAGAGGAGAGGAACTGGATTTTACATGGGTATGTAAGCATGTGTGTTTGCTCCCTTTCTTAGGAATATTTATTCTATTAATATATATCTCTAAGTCCTACAACTAATAATAAGGTTAAATATGTTTATTAGCTAGTTTTAACTGAATCCCTTAATGACATATATCAGTTTCGGGATACTTTTTACCTTTGGTAACAGGAACAAAGAAAATGGAGAAATGGGGTAGGGATGATGTTTTATTCCTTAAAGGGCAAAAAAGAGAGAGATGTGCGAAGCAGGTGTGGCCACAAGTTCCTATCTGTTTTCGAGTCTGTGTGAAGGGTGATATGGGTATCATCGTATTTGCCGTACTTTTCTACATGTTTACAATACTTAATTTTTTTAAATTAAATTCATGGCATTATTCCAAAAGCAAGGCGGTAGGAGAGTACTGGCATGAGTCATCACTACCTGGAGAAGGAAACAGTCAGTCAACATCCTCTAGTTACTTTTATCTAGAAAGACACATTCTGAGTGGGTTTTATGCCCGCCCCATGTTGGTTACAGAAAAACAAGCAGGACCTGCTGACACTCACTTAAAGCAGTGCTGTGCTTCACTGTGAGCAAGATTTCAGTGAGGATGGAGGGGAAACTGCCCCCGTCGGGATCACATACCTGTGTCACTACCAGATCCCGCTGACAAAGCTGGCATGGTGCAGGATACAGGCTGGGACCCGCCCTCAGAAAGCCACAGGGAATTCCAGTCAAAGGGCTGCAGCCACGTGTGGAACAAGATTTATGTATCTCGTGAGCTGTTTCTAGAAAGAAAAGAAACACTTCTATTTAAAAAAAAAGCGGGGGTGGGGGGATATCAGTAAATTACAACATTCTGTAACCAACTCAAAATTCTTATTCCAACACGTTACCAGAGAGATCACGATGCTTTAGAATTTTTTCTACAGACTACATGCCAATATTAAGTATAAAAGTTTCTGAATTTGGTGAGAGATTTCTAATTGAAAACATGAATGTTCTCCATGCATGTGGAAAGGCTTCCTTAAAGATTTTTACATTTGGGTTGGGGAACACTGATTGCATACATGAAAAACTTTAAGAAGCCTCTGTAAGTCATTCCATTCTAAACTTCCTTCCCGCTGTTACCAGAATTCTCAGCTATATTTCTGAATGTAGAATGGAGATTATACAAATTGTCAGCAATTTATAACTAATTGGATTTTTAAAAAGAGCTCATCCTAATATGACAACTGCAGTTCTCCTCCTACAGACTGCAAATAACTTGAAAGAATACTTACTAGAGTTGAAGGAAGATGTTGTTATAGATTTACAGAGTGTTAGTAACCTAAACTAAACCAAATAATCCAAGCTAACACATGTAAGTAAATTCTTTTAGTAAAAACTAAGCTTTGAGGTATCTGAGAAAATATCAACGTTTTTTCAATAACTAATGTTTATCCCAAAATAAATAGCAAAGTCAGTATAGTATAGTATACCAGCTAAGAGCAAGTGCTTTAGAGCTTGGCTTAATCTCTAATCCTGCCAGCTCCGTGATCTTGGAAAAGTTATTTAATCTTATTAAGTCTTAACTTCCTTATATGCAAATGGAGACAACAGTAATTTAGAACTAATTAAATATGCTAAGGTATACAACAGTGTCTGGTACATGGTAAATAAACAATAAATGCTGGCTATTATGACTGGGGTTTCTTTAATTCAGGTAATGAGAGTATAAAATGAAAACATAAAAGAAAATAGCACGATCAAAATTTACGTTGGCCTAACACCTAGGAGGAGGCCAGGTGGTTTCAATTTGAATCGCTGCTGCGTAATAACGGAAAATGCACTCCATTAACATTTTTGTAGAAATCAGAAGAACCACACAATGTGTTTAAGTTCATTTTTAATGCATTTTCCCCAATTCTCATAAATAAATAAAGCAAGTAAAGCAAATTCAGTAATTTGAAGGCTTATTTTAACATATATTAATGATAAGAAAAAAAAAGACAATGTAAATAGTAGAAAACCTGGCTCACATCACTTAAAGCTTTCAAGTTGCTGATTCATATTATAAAGAAAAATAAGCTTGCCAAATTTTACTTGAAAAAACTCCAAACTTTAAGATTCTATTAAACCTTTCTAAATTAGCTTTTTAATTGTCAAAGTAAAAGTTAGTATAAAAAAATTCATCATCAAATAGACTATTTTGAATTTAGCTTTATATTATTACAAAGCCTGACACGGTTAAAACATGTATATAAATTCACATAGAAGTGCTAATTAAAAATGAGGACAGTTATTCCAAATACCAAAAAAATACATAAATCACTAAGCTAAAAATGAAAAAATGATATAGGCAAGGTTTCATTAATGCCCACCTCTGAAGCCGTTTTCCCCAATAATTTTAAAAGACAACTTTGCTTTGCTTTCATAAATTATTCTATCAGGGTTAAGATTAAACTACATGAAAATGTTCCGTATATAAAACAAGGCTAAAAATTAAGCAATTCAAACACAAAGTCAAAAACAGAGAATATATAATTTAAAGAATGCATTCAATTACTAGACTTTTGTTTTGCTGATAGAAAAAAAGGAAAACTGGTTAAAATCTGTAAAATGTATGCACACACATTTGTACCATTAGAGTAATATATATTTATGTGTGCAGGTAGGTACTCATTGTATATATGTATGCATGTATGTAACTTAAGCTCTTCATGCTATGAGAAAAATCATAATTTATATGGAAAAATTGCATAGAGACACACACAGACAATACAGTCTATACCATGCAATCTACCACTTTCTTCATGGCTTAAAGAATTTACAACATTTCACTTCTGTAAACCACATATCCCACGTAATAGGCCAAATTACGCTTATATCAGACAAAAATTAAAATTGATTATCATTTGGAACATTCACATTCCACTAACGTTTAAGAAGACCTTACATTCTATACTCTTTTGAGCTGATATTGCTGCTGTATATATCTGCCATATACAAAAGGCCTTAGTATTTCTCATTTTTTATTTCATAATGATTATTCAGCACTAAATTATTCCAAAGCCATGTTATTTACTACACAGTAATTATCTTCTCAGAACATATACAAGTATATGAATTTAAAAAATGTTTTGATAGAATCCTAACCAGTAAAATACTTAATATTTTGTGGAACAAAGTAGAGTTGCTGGGTTTAACTTCTAAACTAAGTTAAATTTTTGTAGTAATGATGTTATTTTCTTTGGCTAAATTTATTGAAAATGCTTTGGAATTTGTCAGAAACCAGCCATAATTATTACTGACTGTTGTATGGAATCGATTTACTACAACACAAAAATACCAGCTGTTACAGTATGTCCTGAGAGGGATTACCAAATATTCTTAAATTGAAGTTCAATCCATCTTTCCATAAAAAAGAGAAAAACCCAAACGCCAGGAACATAACAGCAGTATCAAGTGCACCTGAAGCATTTACAATACCCAATAGAACTATTACAACCTTCCTTTAAAAAGGCTTATTTTTGAAATTTCATTATTCCAGTTGTACCTTGCTTCTATATATCACACTGTATCAGGTTCCTCTGGCATCGATCATGTGGAAACAGTGAAATATGTGAAGGTCTATGATCTTACAATGTTCAATTTCTGCCCGCCCAGGGTAATCCTTAATGCTCCCGTGGCACTCATGACATCTAGTGGTCAGACACAGAAGTGCAAGTGTTTGGAGCCACAAGGTTTTTTTTTTAGCTTTCAGTAAAACAAAAATTGACTTAATTCCACTAAGTGAAATAGTCGTCTGCAAAATTTTTTATTAATGTGAACACACACAGTTAATTCAGATGAACAAGAAATCAAGTAGTTTGCAAACACAATTCCTCTCTATTTGGGTAAGTGTTCAGGAATATGGAAACTTTTAACTGTCATCATAAACAAACTATTAATCTTTAATAATTACATTAGTAGTCTACCCTTTCAAGAGATAACAACTGTGCTCAGTAATCCAACTGTAGAATATTTCATCAGATAAAAGTACTCTAAAGTTATATTTTCAAAATCTAACACAGCAAGAAGATAGATAGGAGTAAATTTCTTTTATAAACCTAATATCACAGATTTTTTTTAAAGAGCTCAATCTGAAAGATTCATCACATTAGCCAAGGCAAGCAGCAGACTGATATCTGTTAACATTATTTGAACCTTCATAAATTATAATTGTACGAATATAAAGGAGAAACACACAGCCAAGTGGCATAAATCTGCTTATAGAAGATGGTATTTGTACCTTTTATGCCAGCAGTTCTCAAAGTATGATCCACACACCCTTAGTGGTCTTCAAGACCCTTTCAGAGGGGCCCACGGGGTCAAACTATTTGCGTAAAAATACTGAGATGTTATCTGCCTTTTGCACTGTGTCAACATTTGCACTGAGGGCGAAAAGCAGTGGTTGTGGTCTGTAAAACCACTGGCACCTGAGCACAAATCAGCGCACTGGCACCAGGTTGAGCTGTCCACCATGATATTCTCCACTGCCAAGCACTCTCACTCAGAGGAGGAGGATGAGAAAAGTTTCACTTTAGAATATCCTTAATGAAGTCGTAAAAAGTAATAAGTAATTGACTCTTGAGTACCCATCTTTTTAACCTTCTGTGTGATGAGATGAGAAATACACATAAAGCACAGTGCTGTACACAACGCAAAGGCCATCTCAAAAAAACACCTGTGCGATGATTTGAGTTGTGAACTGATGTTTACTACTGAAAGACAAACTATGGTTGTTCAAGCTTGGGTATGTGGCAAATATTTTCTTGAAACTGAATGAAGTGAGTCCGTGACTTCAAGGGAAATAACGAATAGTATGTGTTGCTCATGATGAAACATGAACTTCCAAGCAAAAATCATAATTTTACAAAACTTGCATCCACTACAGGCTGTCCTCTCTTTGCATGGTAGGTGGCATGTTAACCAAAACACATGCATGCCGGAAACAAGCCCCACTTTGCAGAGGTCTATCAGCTTCCCAATACCCAAAGGCTCTTCTGAGAAGATCAACAGTGATATTAACAAATGATTGATATTGTGTCAATATTTGGAAGATCTGCATAATTTAATGAACCAATATTTTTCAATTTTCTACTAACATATTAGACAATCATGCATGAATATGATTCATTCAAAGCTCAGGACAGACCAATGAATATAAAGTTCCAAAATAATTTTATTTACATATTTTCAGATTCTACACAACTCACCTTTAAGAAAATGCCATACGTCTTGGTGTATTAGCAAAGAATATCCACAAGTAACTGAACAAGCTACTAAAATATTCCTCCCTTTTCCAACTACAGATCTGTGTGAGGTCAAATTTTCTTCATATCCTTCAAGAAAATATACAGCAACAAACTAAAAGTAGACATACATATGAGAATATAACTGTCTCCTGTTGAGTGAAGAATTAAAGAAATGTGCAACTCACTGATGTTTTTGTTTTGGGAAAGTTATTTTTCATAAAAATGTTATTTATGTTAACATGTAGCAAGTTAAATATTGCTATGTTTAAATGAATTCAAACAATTTTATCTAAGTTTTAATTTCTAATATGTTCAATATTGTTCAATATAACCCACATAATCAAAACTCTTTAGAATCTTCAATAATTTTTAAGAGTCTAAAAAGATCTGGAGAACAAAAATGTTGAGAATTGCTACTCCGTGCCAAGGTTTGGCAAACATTTTCTTTAAAGGGCCAGATAGCAAACACTTTAGGCTTTGTGGTCCATAGGGTCTCTGTCTCAACATAAACAGTATGTAAATGACTGTGTTCCCATTAAATTTTATATCCAGAAACGGAGGAAGGCCCAGGTTTGTGGACCACTATTCTAAATCCTTATATCCTATCTGCTAGTGACTTAAGGATCTAAAAGTAGCATCCTTTCTAGTAACGTTTTAATTGGTTATTTAAATATTCAAAGAAAGAAAGTTCAAAAACCCATTTCTTTTTGTTGTGTATAACCATATGCAAAATAACAGATATGGAATTTTTAAAGATGCAGTTCTCAATCACAAACAAAATCACATTACAATGTTGGCTGTTCCAAGTATCTTAGACTCTGTCACTATACATAAAGAATTTTCAAGTAGGCTTACAACTGGCAAAGTGTTAGAACACTGTATGTAATAAAATATGCTTTCTATAGCCAAAACCAAAAAAAAAAAAAAAATTCCTAGCTTTCCAGAAAAAAGGAAAGAGAAATACCAAAGCAACAGAAAAGAAGAATCCCACTGAAACAATCCTAGAAACCTTTAAAGACTTAAGAGAGGAAACAAGAGACACGCTGGTTTATAATCCCCAGGTTAAGAGACCCAGGCTTAAAGGATACTAGGAAAGTCTTCTGGGAGCCCTGGACCACTGGCCAGGAAGGGGCATGAGCCATGAGAGCTTTGGGATGCCCCACAGTGCCACACTCACCACTCAACTGCCCCGTCTCCGGAAGCACAGGTGTCATGAGTGAACTGGCCCCCCGCAGGCAGTGCCCTCACACTCCAGACCACCCAAACCATCCACAACGACGAGTGCACCACAACTCCAGGTCTCTCCTCAGACTCCCAGCAAGCAGAACTCGCAGTGGTCCCAGTGCTGTTCACATCGCCACCTCCTCACAGTGGGACACTTCTTCTCTGAGGATGACCTTTTTCTGTTACATTTGTTTTCTACCACCTACTACTAAAAAGTTTTAGTGAATTCTTCACGATTAGACCATTAACCTGCTTTTTTTTTTTAACCCACTTTTTTTGCTCTGTGGCTCTTTCCTCTAATTTCTGGGGATAGGGAAGAACGATACAACTTCTTCATTACATTTTCCTTGACTAATTCTCAATCCCAGAGCCCTCTATGCATTCCCCTAAGTCCTCTCTATTGAAGAAACCAATCTTGTAATCATTTTTTGTAATTAAGGTACACTGATATATTAATGATTTTATATTTTTTATTCAACTTATGTCCTCCACTAGATTCCTTGAGAACGGAACCCATTTCATCATAAATCCCTAAAAACGACATAATGGTCCCTGGTTAGAAGTATTGCTACAGGTGAACTCCAACCTTCCAAAAGCTTTCTTTCCCTTCTGGGTCAGAGTCGCCTCATTATTTCACTTGTGCAGAGGAGGACAGACTAAAAATGAGAGCACCGATTTCGAATTAGACAGGCCTGAGATCACACCCCAGCTCTGCCTTACTGGATCCATGATCCTGGCCAAGCCACTCAAAGAAATGACATTAAATGAAATGACAAAAGTAAAACATCTGACCCATACAGTAGCCAATCAGCAGATAACAGCTTTTATTAACACTGCTCAGTGCTGTTTTCATCACTCTCTTTCTCACTTCCTCTAATCTAACAAACTTTTAGTAGTCCTATAATAAAAAGAATACAAGCTTTGGTAGGAGAAAGACCAGAGTTTAAAATCTGATTCTACCACTTACTACATGTACAATTTACAGGTATGAAACCTTGGGAAACCACATAAAATAACAATAATGTTAGTGATAGCTAACACTGAGTACACACAATTTCCCAGACATCAGGCTAAAAACTCAACATGCATTGTTCCATTTAATCCCCACAGTAATACTGTTATGTAAGCACTATCATCATGTCTTACAGACAGATGAGGGAACTGAATTTTAAGTGATGTGCCCTAAACCCTTAGCTTGAAGGAATTCTAATATTGGTATGTAGGGATTCAATGCTCACACTGTTAATCATACTGCATTTCTCAGCTGTCAAATGGAAACAGTATCTACACCTCATTTATTTCTTGTGATGGCTAAATGAAACAACTTAACCAAAGCCCTGGGAACACGCCAGATGCTCCAATGTTAGCTCCCTTTCCCTCAACCTTTCCCCTAATGTCCTTGTTTTACTTTATTCTGCTTATTTGCGAATCAGAAAACCGCCCACTTCATATCGACATCCTCCAGCTTGCTCTTATATATAGTCACCTTACATTGTGCCTTCTCTGATATATTCAAAATATCTGGTAGGTTCAGAACCAATATTCTCAGCCTTCAATCCCCTGATCAACAATACTTAGGTCTAGAACACAGCTACAGAATCCACAGACTGTAAAAGCAACAGACATTTCTAAAATCTACAGTAATATTTTGCATGGTAGCCAGGGACACTGTCCCTCTACATTTTATACAGTTATAGTAAATAATAAGAGTCTGTTAGAAGCTTAAAAACAATCCAAACTCTACTGAACCTTTCTTGTTAGCAAAATGTCACCAGAGCATTACCCACAATTCACAGTAATTTCAAAAATAGCATGAGAGGTCTAAAAATAAATCAGCCAACAAAGCAAGTTTTATTAAAATTACACATAACTTCCTATTCAAATTAACATGCATAAAAATAGGATAAATCTACGTTTATTAAACAGCCACATGATATTAAATTTTAATAGAGTTGCCAAAAATACAGCCCTTTCCCAATAAAATCTCTTGTTGTAACACAGTTCTGATTATTGTGGAGGCACAGTAAAATATCAGGTGAAATATCCCAGCAATGACTGGAGTTAAAAACTAAATGTGGGCCAGGTGCAGTGGCTCACACCTGTAATCCCAGCACTCTGGGAGGTCGAGGCGGAAGGATCACTTCAGGCCAGGAGTTTGAGACCAGCCTGAGCAACATGGTGAGACCCCCGTTTCTACAAAAAATTTAAAAAGTTAGCCAGGCGTGGTGGTGAACACCTGTAATCCCAGCTAATGGAGATGCTGAGGCACGAAGATCACTGGAGCCCAGGAGTTTGAGGTTGCAGGGAGCTATAGTCATGCCACTGCACTCTAGTTCAGGCAATAGAGACAGATCCTGCCTCAAAACAAAAACAAAAACAAAACACTAAATGTGTACAGGAAGAGATGTCAGCAAGAAGGTAGAATGGAAAGTTCCAGGCCCTCATTCTCCCATGAAGACACTGACTTAACAACAATATACAGACCAAATTGTCTCTGTAAGAACTCCAGAAACCAATGAAACGTTGCAATACCCAGGCAAGCAAATGCTAATGGGAGCCACATCAAAGCAGATAACAAAGTTCATTGCCTTTTGCCCACCTTAGCTCCTCCCCACCCCCAGTGCAATATGGAGTAATTAGGAAGAAAATATCCAACTCTCAGCTTCTCCCTGAAGAGGGAAAGAGAAGAGGGGAATGTTCATCCAACGATCTGGCTAGTGGGGAGGCTGCCTGAGGGACTAACTTGAAGCACTGATGGGAAGAAGGCATAATTTGGGTGCCAGACTGGGGACTGCTGAGGACAAAGGAGAACACAAGGGCTTGTTACAGCATCAGTGAGGCTGCAGTCCTGCAGACAGATGCCACAGGAGGAAGAGATTACCACATGGACTTCTGAGAAGAAAGCAAGAGCAGGCCTCATCACCTGGGAAGTGACAAGCACAAGCCCAGAGAACATGCATCCTCAGAGAAGGTTTGAGAGGCCTGCAGAATCTCCATCTGGAGTGAATGGGAAAAGTCTTCTCCTGTATGAAGACAGCTCATAAAGATGGGGAGAGGGGTCTCTCTTTTCAAATGCTCAAATCTCAACAAAAGAACACAATGCATCAAAGAAACAGGGAAACACAGTCCAATCAATAGAGCAAAATACAGCACCAGAAATCAACCCTAAAGAAAAGGAGATCTACAGATTATCTCACAAAGAATTTCAAATTAACCATCTCAATGAGCTAAGATAAAACACAAACAGACAACAAAGTCAGGAAAATGATACATGAACAAAATGACAATAGCAACAGAGAAACAGAAACTATTAAAAGAAAACAAACAAACAAACTTTGGAGCTTAAAAATTCAATAACTCAAGTGAAAAAATCACAAGAGGGACACAACAGACATGATAAAGCAGAAAAAAGTCAGTGACCTTGAAGACATACCATGTGACATTATCAAGTCAGAGGAGAAAATGCTGGCAAGAATGAAGAACCTAACAGACACCGTCAAGCAGAACAATATATGCATTATGCAAGCTCAAGAAGAAGAAAAAGACAGAGTTTATTCAAAGGAATAATAGCAGAAAATTTCTCAAATTTGAAGGGAAAAATGAACATACAAATTCAAGAAGCTTAGCAAGCTTTCACTAGGGTAAATCCAAAGAGACCCGCACTGACACATTATAATCAAACTGTCAAAAGTCACAAAGAGAATCTTGAAAACAGCAAAAGTGACTCATCAGGTACAAGGAGGCTTCCACAGATTATCAGTGGATTTCTCAACAGAAACCTTGCGGGTTGAAAGGCAATGGGATGATATATTCAAAGTGGTGAAAGAAAAAAACTGCCAACCAGTTTATGTCTGATAAAACTATCCTTCAAAATGAAGGAGAAATAAAGACTTTCCCAGAGAAACAAAAGCTGAGGGAGTTAGTTGTCACTAGATCTGTCCCACCAGAAATGCTAAAGGGAGTCCTTTAGGTCAAAACAAAAAGTTACTAGATAGCAACATGAAACCACATGAAAATATAAAAATCTCTGGTAAAGGTAAATATTTGAACAAATATAAAATCCAATAGTAGTACTGTAATGGTATATAAGTTACTTCTAAGTCTTTCATAAATTTTAGCAGACAAAAGCATAAAAATATAACTGTTAATCTATGTTAATGGATACATAATACAAAAGGATGTAATTTGTGATATCAGTAACATAAATGGGGGGAGTAGAACTGTAAAGGGCAGAGTTTTTATATGTGATCAAAGTTAAGATGCTATCAGAGTAAAATATATTGTAACTGTAAGATGTTTTATGTAATCTCCACAGTAACCATGAAGAAAATACCTACAGAAGTTACACAAGAGGTACTGATAAGGGAATCAAAGTCTATCAGTACAAAAAAAAAAATCAATAAAACACAAAGGCAGGCAGTAAGAGAGGAAAAGTGAGACAAAAAAACTACAAGACATACAGAAAACAATTAATAAAATGACAGTAATAGGCAATCCCCATCAATAAATGCAAATGGATTAAACTCCCCATTCAAAAGGCATAGATTAGTTGAAATAAAAGAAACAAAACCCAACTATATTCTGTCTACAAGAGAATCACTTTAAATCTAGGGACACACATAAGCTGAAAATGAAAGGATGGAAAAAAGAAATGGCAATCAGAATAAATCAGGGAGGCCACACTAATATCAGATAAAATAGACCTGAAACAAACAAACAAACAAAAAAAAAACTGTCACAAAAGACAAAGAACATTATACAATGATAAAAGGGTCAATTAGTACACATGGAAGATATGACAATTATAAATATCTATGCACCTATTAATAGTAACAGGTCAATTAATACACATGGAAGATATGATAATTATAAATATCTATGCACCTATTAATATAAAGCAAACACTGACAGAATTAAGGGGAGAAACAGACAGCAACACAATAATAGTGGGAAACTTCAATACTCCACTTACAATGATGGACAGAACAAGATAGAAGATCAATATGGAAAGAGAGGACTTTCACAACACTATAAACCAATGGAACCTAACAGATACATACAGAAAACTTCACCCAGAACCAAAAGAATATACATTTTTCTCAAAAGCACATCAAACATTTTTCATAACTGTCCACACGTTAGGCCACAAAACAAGTCTTAACAAATTTAAGAAGACTGAAATCATACCAAGTATCTTTTCTGACCACAATGGAATGAAACTAGAAATTAAGAGCAGAAGGAAAACTGGAAAATCTACAAATATGGGGGAAGTAAACAACACAAGCTTAAACAACCAATGGGTCAAAGAAGAAATCACAAGGGAAATTAGAAACATCCTGAGACAAATGAAAATGAAAGCATAACATACAAAACTTACTGCTGTGAAAACAGAGCTAAGAGGGAAGTTTAAAGCTGCAAACACTTACATTTAAAGTTAGAGAACAATTTCAAATCAACAAGTTAACTTTATACCTCAAAAAACTAGAAAAAGAAAAAGTTAGCAGGAGGAAGAAAATAATAAAGATTAGAGCAGAAATAAACAAAATAGAAAAGAGGAAAATAATAGGAAAAAAATTAACAAAATCAAGAGTTGTTTTTTTGAAAACATTAACAAAATTGACATACCCTTACCTAAAGTAAGTAAAAAAGAAAGACTAAAATAACTAAAATTAAAAATGAACAAGGGGACATGACAACTGATATGACAGACATAAAAAGGATTATAAGAGAATACTATGAACAATTGTACACCAAGTCAGATAACCTAGAAGTAATGGATAAATTCCTAGAAACATATAACCTACCAAGCCGAATCATGAATAAAAAAATCAGAACAGATCCATAACTAATAAAGAAACTGACTCGGTGATTTAAAAAGAAAAAAAAAATTCCAAAAGAAGAAAAGCCTAGGACCAGATGACTTCATTGCAGAATTCTACTAAGCATTTAGAGAAGAATTAACATCAATCCTGCTCAAACTCTTGAAAAAAACTTGAAGAGGAGGGAACATTTCCAAGCTCATTTTATGAGGCCAGAATTACCCTAATACCAAAGTCAGACACTACAAAAAAACAAAACCACAGACCAATATCCCTGGTGGGTAGTAATTCAGAAATCCTCCAAAAAAAAAAAAAAAAATACTAGGAAACCAGATTCAACACCACATTAAAAGGATTATACACTATGACCAAGTGGGATTTATTGCTGGAATGCAAAGATGGTTCAGCATATAAAAACAAAATCGATCAATGTAATACACCACATTAACAGAGTGAAGGACAAAAAAAAAAAAACAAAACATATGCTCATACCAATTAGTAAGGAAAAAGCACTTGACAAAATTTAAAATCCTTTCATGATAAAAACACTCAACAAACTGGAATAGAAGAAAACTACTTCAACATAATAAAAGTCATATGTGAAAAGCCAAAAGCTAACAGCATACTCAATGATGAAAGACTAAAAGCTTTTCCTCTAAGATCAGGGACAAGGCAAGGTTGCCCACTCTCACCACTTCTGTTCAACATGGTACTGGAAGTCCTACCCATAACAATTAGGCAAGAAAAAGAAATACAAGGCATCCAAATGAAAAGGAAGAGATAAAATTATCTCTAATTGCAAATGACATGATCTCATATATAGAAAAACCTACAGATTCTACCAAAAAAAAAAAAAAACCTGTTAAAACTAATAAACAAATTTGGCAAAGTTCCAGGATACAAAATCTTGCAAAAATGACAAAAATGACAAAATCAGTTGCATTTCTATACACAATGAACAATCCTAAAAGGAAACTGAGAAAAGAAACCTATTTACAACAGCATCAAAAAGAATGAAATACTCAGGAATAAACTTAACCAAAGAGGCAAAAGATCTATATACTATAAACTATAAAACAATGCTGACAGAAATGAAAGAAGACTCAAATAAATGGAAAGACATACCACGTTCATGGATGGGAAGACATAATATTGTTAAAATATCCATACTACTCAAATTGATCCACAGATTCAATACAATCCCTATCTAAATCCCAATGACATTTTTTTGCAGGAACAGAAACAAATCACCCTAAAATTCATGGAATCTCAAGGGACTCTGAATCGCCAAAGCAGTCTTGAAAGTGAACAAATCTTGATTTTGATATTACAAAGCTGCAGTAATAAAAACAGTATGATACTTGCATAAAGACACATAGATCAACAGAACAGAAGAAAGAGGACAGAAACCAGCCCTAAACTAAATAATCTTTAACAAAGATGTCAAGATTGCTGACAGTCTCTTTGATAAATAGTGTTGGAAAAACTGGATATCCACATGCAAAAGAATAATACTGGGCCCTTACTTTATACCATTTACAAAAATTAACACAAAATGGAATAAAAACTAAATATCAGACCTAAAACTATAAAACTTCTAGAAGAAAACATAGAGGGAAAGTCCAATGACATCACATTTGACAATGATTTCTTAACTATGACACCAAAAGCAAAAATAGATTACGACAAACTTAGAAAATTATGAGCATCTAAGGAAACAAGTAACAGAGTGACAAGGGAACCTACAGAATGGGAGAAAATATTTCCAAATCTTGTATCTGATAAGAAATTAATATCCAACATATATAAAGAATTCCTACAATTCAACAATTTAAAAACCCAACTCAAAGTGAATAGACATTTCTCCAAAGAAAATATACAAGTAACCAGCAAGCATACAAAAATATCCTTGACATCACTAATCATTAGAAAAATTCAAATCAAAACCACAATGAGGTACCTCCACACACCCATTAGGATGGGTACTACCAAAAAGAAAAAAAAAAAAAAAAAAAAACTCAGAAAATAACAAGTGTTGGCAAGGATATGGAGAAATTGGAACCCTGTGTGTTGCTGGTAGGAATTCAAAATAGTGCAGCCACTATGGAAGCTTCTCAAAAAGTTAAAAACAGAATTACCCTATGACCTAGCAATCCCACTTCTGTATATATATATATCTCCAACAAAATTGAAAGCAGGAACTCAAAGACATATTTGTACACCCATATTCACTGCAGCATTATTCACAATAGCCAAGGGGTGGAAGCAAATAAAATGTCTGTTGACAGAAGAATGGATAAACAATATGTAGTATATACATACAATGGAATATTATCCAGCCTTTAAAAAGAAGGAAATCAGCCAGTCACCAAAAGACAAATACTGCATGGTTCCATTTATATGTGGTATCTAAAGCAGTCAAACTAATAAAAACAGAAAGTAGAATAATGGTTGCTAGGAGGAAGTAATGGGTTGTAGTTTAATGGGTACCGAGTTTTGGTTTTGTAAATGTAAAATTTCTGGAGATCTGCTCTGCAACAGATGAGAATATAATGAACTGTACACTAAAAAATTAAGATCGTAAATTTTATGTTGTGTTTTTTACCACAATTTTTAAAAATGAATATAACAAGACAGACTAAGAAAAGAAATGACTATAAACTATTAGTAACCGAAATGACTATAAACTATTAGTAACCACAACAGTTGCCCAAAAATGTAGTAAGTAGCTCTCAGAGTTTGGAAAACTTAATTCTAACAACAAGCAAACTGATTTACCGAACGGTTACAAACACGAGACAGCCTATACAGCATACCATGTACAGAAGTTCTGGAACTCAAGTATGAAACACATAAATCACTGTTGTATTTAAACTCACACTTTGCCAGAGGAAAGGGACTAACACCAGGTGATTATGCTATAAATTTAGGGTATAATAAATAGCTTTAATCATCACTACCAATTATGAATGACAACCCAATTGCTATACCAAAGTATATAATGTAGGGAACTTGACCACATTCGTTTATTTTTGAAATTTTTCTAATTGTGGTTAGACAATGGTGCTACCCAACAATATTTCTGCAACTTCTCCCTTCCAGGCAGAGAGGAGAATTGTATGTCCTCATCTCCTTGAAGTTACTTGAGGTCTCACGGTTTGCCTTGGCCAATAAAGTGAAAGTGATAGGTTTTCACTTCTAGAAAGATGCATTTAAAAGCCAGTGGAGGACTCTACATCCCCCTTTCCCAAGCTGTCTAATGTTCCAGATAATGGCACTTCTATCAGTTCGGGTCCTTGATATGGAGCAAGAGTATGGCACCAACATGTGACGAATGTGCAGCATGAACAAGGAATGAACATTTGTTGTTGGGGATGTTTGCTACTGAAGCCCTCAGTAAGCACACAGCAAGCCCCATGTGACTCTGCAAAAATCAACAGTATGATTTTTAAATAACATACATCATTTAGTCTAAGTCCTTACATTGTTATTTCCTGGGTACAAATGAATATTATGTGATTCAACACAACAGTTCCTAAAAATCTGGTCTACTAGAAACATCAGTAATAAATTTGGATATTTATAAACACAATTTCATGTGTTCACTGATTGGCAACAGAAATCATGCAAGTTGCCTAGTTTTGTCAACACTAAAAAGGTAAACTAAATGTAATACACAATGGTTGTGTTAAAGCGTATTTATATATATACATATTTTTTAAGCTATCCTAGACAGTGATACATAAAAGAAAATATGTAACCCCAAAGCCTTCTCCATATATAATGTAATCCAAAAGCACCATTCACATGTAACACAAACAACTGTATACTAAGTTAGGTTTTTCTCCATGGTGGTCTACCTTTACACTGCTAAAGGAAATCCTTGTCCCCTGCGTATGAGCTTATATCCATGTTTCCTGTCTTCTAACACACTCATCTATTTTGATGATTTCCAAAGCTAAGAACAAACTGGGATAAGCCCTTCAAATAACAACTCAAAACTGTAATGTTACATTGTGGAGAAAAGCAGTGACTTCTGTATTAACTAGAAGAGAAGTTATTCTGTATTGGACCTTTATGCATTAAATAGTAGAGAATCTCATATTTGAAGTCAGTTATACACAAGAGAAACTTTAAGAGTATTGCATTGTTCATATACCTTTTAATACCATGTTCTTCAATAACCTCAATATTTAAACTTCATTAATATTAGTTGCTGGAATCTATTGACTATACTTTGCAAATTTTTAATTTGCATAACCTAACTCTGAACAGAGTATTTTAGTTTCCAGGATGAAACAAATGAATAGAAAAGGGAAAAGTTACATTTCCAAAGTTTTATGTGAAGATGGAACAAAAAATAAGTTGCTAAGGAAAGTCACATACCAGTCATTGTCCAAAAACCACGGGAAACGCTTACACAAAAGAACATTTCACAGAACTATGCAAAGCCTCTTAGTGAACTAGACATCCTCTCTTATACTAACACACTCTGAAATGGTATTAGTACAACCTAATAAGGAGAAACTCACTTTATGATCAATTTAATGTCAAGAAATCTGAGGGTTAGAAGAGGAACCTGAGTGGGGAAAAAAGGCATGTTGGGCCAGAAAAATATTTAAAGACCACGCGGAAGCCAGCTGTAGGTCCCCTCCCATCCACACGCCCTCGAGGGCAGACGAGGGGACACGCGACACAGTGAACGGTGCCAGCGCTGAGCAGGAGGCTCTGTGCGCTGGCACAGCCGACTGGTTAGGTTCCCGTGTTTCCCCAAACGGCATCTCCTCAGTGGGGTTTCCTTGGCCTCCCTCTCTAACGACTCCGCACACACAGCCTCCCCACTCAGCGTTTCCTGTTTGTGCTTATCCCAATCTCACACACTATGTCTGTTTCACTCATCTGTCCTCTTTCCTACTGGAACACAGTCATGTGCCACACAACAACGTTTTGGTAAACACCACACCATGTGTACAACAGTGGTCCCATAAAATTGTAACATATTTTCACTGTACCTCTTCTATATTTAGCTACGTTGCCTGCAGTATTCAGTACAGTGACACGCTGTACAGGTTTGTAGCCTACGAGCAGTGGGCTGGACCATACAGCCTGGGTGCAGTAGGCTAGCCCATCTCGGTGTGTGCAAGTACACTCTATGGTGTTCACACAATGATGAAGTCCTCTACGGACACATTTCTCAGAACACAGCGACACATGACTGTATAAATAAACCACAAGAAGGCAGGGACTTTTGTCTGCATTGTTTCCTGCTGAATTCCTGGTAACTTAAAACAGTGCTCACCATAATAATGGGCTAATAATAATAATAAACATACATTATTTGCAGAATGAATGAAAAATGAATGAGTATTGAATATTGGAACCCCTACCAATTTGAGCTTTGATAATATTAAATATTTTATGTATATTATATATATTAGGCTTCTGTCCACCCTCTTCCTAGTTCTCCCGCCCAGAGGAGGAAGACTGCAGAAATGTTTACTAGACCAAAGGCCCAGCAGGCAAACTCTCAGCTAACTAGGGGTATTACAAGGTCAGCATCAATGCCCACTCCCCTTTGGCATCTCCTGTTCCTCTCCTGGAGTGAGTGCACCGTGCTAGAGCCAGTCAGCTTGCCGGCCGCTCTCTCACCATTGCACGTGGGTTGGATCACACTTGGCTCACTGCGACCTCCTTTCTCACACCAACTTTTGCTGAACTGGGCTTCTGCTGTGATAAAAGGGCCTGGCCCCTCCTCCCTGTAATCAGCCTTCCCTTCTCTCCTCCCATGGAGAAGCCTGGCACGGGCATTGCCTTAGCCAAGAACAACGTCCTCTTCAACTTTTGGGCATATTTGAATTTTTTTCCAATCAAAAACGTGTCCTAAATTTTTTTTAAGTTTTGATTTAAAACTTAATATCACTTACTATATATCCATCTCCTGAAAGTCTCAAAAGGGTTGCAGATGGAGATGATTATATAACCACAAATCAATAATAGTAAACCCAAGCCTTTGTGGTTCTTTTCTTGGATGTAATGAAACCCATTATCTGTACTGACCTGATTTTATCTTCTTAAACATCGCTCTCCTAACTTCCTTTATCTTGGGGATGTAAGGTACTGATATCTGCAATTTACTCACAAATTGCAGGGGAGGGAGAGAAAACCTGTGGCAAAATGTTCTCAGTTTCTGGATCTAAGGTGGACATGTGGGTATTCATTGTATTTTCTTTCTACCTTTCTGTATGCCTTAAAATTTTTAAGATAAAAAGTTTTTTGAAGGAACAGAATCTCTGTGTCTCCCAACCTCTTGTATAATACCTCCAAACTATGTATCTCCACAACGACCCCATCAGCCCACTTGGCAAATGCAGTGATGCTCACGTTGGTCTGTCCCCACCTTCACCCACCCACACAACGCTGCCAGCACCATCTTTCTGAGGTACTTATATGATTGTCCAACCACTCTAAATAAAACTAGCTGATGATCCAACTGCACTTCCAGGATAAAGTTTAAATTCCTTAAAATGAGACATGCTCTCAGTCCTTTCTCATTTCTTTCTTTGCAAAAATCACACCAACATCCTCTCTCAAGTTTTCTATAAAACTACAATATTGTGCTATTTCATGCCTCCTGTGTATCTGCTAATGCTAGTTCCTGCTTCTAAGCATGGGTGTAATTACATGTATGTTACCACACAACCTAATGACAACTGTGAGCAAAAAGTACCATCACAAGGCCGGGTGTGGTGGCTCATGCCTGTAATCCTTGCACTCTGGGAGGCTGAGGTGGGAGGATTGTTTGAGCTCAGGAGTTCGAGACCAGCCTGTGCAAGAGTGAGACCCCGTCTCTACTAAAAAAACTGAAAGAAATTAGCTGGACAACTAAAAATATATAGAAAAAATTAGCCAGGCATGGTGGCACATGCCTGTAGTCCCAGCTACTCGGGAGGCTGAGGCAGAAGGATTGCTTGGGCCCAGGAGTTTGAGGTTGCTGTGAAGTAGGCTGAAGCCACAGCACTTTAGCCTGGGCAACAAAGCAAGACTCTGTCTCCAAAAAAAAAAAGCACCATCACAGCAAATACCATTGACAACAAAGTCTGAACCAGAAATTCATACATTCTCTTTTTCAAACCTGTAGATGACTATTCAGCAATTCCTTTCAAAATCAGCAGAGGGTGCCATAATTTTATTTTTAAAAGGAAAATTAAAGATGTTAACAAAAGCAACTCTCATAGCTCTAAAAAATATATTTCTAATAAAAAAGAAATGTGAAAGGGAAAATAAACATCCAATATTGACTTAATTTGAACAAATGTCATTTTATTTTAATTTAAAAAAGAACTACATAGTAATACTTCAAAATTCTCAATGTGATTATACCCTCTGAACCAACAATTTAACTTGTAGGGATGTAGCCTAAGAAATACACAAGCATGCAACAATGAGGCAATCAATTTATGCTAAAACAGACCAGAAAAATGTTTTTTGTTTTTTGTTTTTTTTTTGAGACAGAGTCTTGCTCTGTTGCCCAGGCTAGAGTGCCAAGGCGTCAGCCTAGCTCACAGCAACCTCAAACTCCTGGGCTCAAGCGATCCTCCTGCCTCAGCCTCTCGTGTAGCTGGGACTACAGACATGCGCCACCATGCCCAGCTAATTTTTTCTACATATTTTTAGTTGTCCAGCTAATTTCTTTCTATTTTTAGTAGAGACGGGGTCTCACTCTTGCTCAGGTTGGTCTTGAACTCCTGACCTTGAGCGATCCTCCCGCCTAGGCCTCCCAGAGTGCTAGGATTACAGGCGTGAGCCACCCCACCCGGCCTTCAAGTTTTTAATAAAAGTATCTTCATTGCAGAGTTATTACTTCACTCACATATCAGTGTAGAACTGACTCATGCACAGGTATTTTGACTTCGTTATGCCTGTACCAACACATGACGCCTCATTCCCTTTTGCCTCTTTAATTCAAACTTTTGCCATTTTTCACTTTTGGGCCTTCTGGTCTATACTTTCCTAAGCTAGTTCCTGGTCTGTTTTTAGTTTTGCTTTTGCAGTTTCAGGAAGGCACTGACAACTAGCAGTTGACCACATTGGAGAGGGGACAGCAGACCTCAGATTATCTGGTACTGTCAAAATTAATTTTTTTTCATTTTGTGACTTAACTTATACATTGCTTAGAGTTAGCAAATGATTATCAAACTCCTATGGATTTGCACAGTACTATGCACATGGATTTGCATAGTATAGGGGTGTAACAGAAAACACTGAACTATATATAAACATCCTAGATTTCATTACCTAAAAATCAATTCCACTTCTAAAATTCTGAATCTATGAGTCCAGATTTTATTCAGTGGTTTTACTCAGTAACTTCAGGAATTCAAGTAAACTGGGGCACGTCACACTCTGAATATTCGGAAGCAGGGCATTCTCCTCTATTAACTGTAATCACTGCTAGATTTCTTCCTTATCTGAAAGGAAGGAGAGATGCGACTGAACAAGAATGGAATCACCAGAGTACCCAGGAATTTATTCAGCTTTCTTGGGTGTATAACACCCAGATACAAGCCCGAGTTGTAATGGGAGGAAGCTGGCAGCAGCTCTCATGCATTCAGTCTCCTCCGTGAGGTTCCCCATTTTCTAGAACATCTGCTACCAGTCACTGTTTTCTTTAATAAGTAAAAAGGTAAGAAATATGCCTATGTCTAATATCAAACAGAGGCATCAAAAGGTAACCAGGTAAGATTTTTTTCCCCCATCTGGGCAAATCAACTCTTAATAGTGGAAACTCAACAGACTCTAAGGACTGTTTGAAATTTGAAACTATTTAAGTAACACCAACCAAGGAATAATCTGATAATAAAAGCTTCCATTTCTGACATCCACGTCCGGCAGAAACTCCCACTCACCTACCAGCTGCAAGTTTGTTCAGTGTTTCCTAGAAACAGTCTCTTCTCATCTGCATTCCTTTAAAGATTAGAATAGATTTTTGGTAAAATAAGCTGGCAAGATAAGGAGAAATGCCAAGTGGAGCTGCCAGCCAAAAATGGACAGGTGAGTTAAGGCCAGGATTACAGAGTTTTGAAGGCCGCTGGGAAAGCTCCAGTGTTACCCAGACAAACGTTACAGAGAAAAGAAGCCTATAAAACACGAGGACTCTGACTTCTCTGCAGCCTAAGAAACAGGGCCAGACTCGAGGGCTGGATTAACCAGAGGAAAGACAAGAAATGTGCGCTACCACTATTTCAACATCAAGGAAATCTGCAAATACTGTGACGTAGAAACAACATTTACTAATATTTCTCCTTATCACTTGATAGGCCTGTATTAAGATTTATAATGAAAATCCTCTTCCTTAATTTTTGCACATTACACAAGGTGAACCAAGTAGTTGTTTCTTGATTGTTCAAAACATCATTTCCCAATTATTAAACAGAGATACTTTTGCTTTATCTACTTCTACGTGAATTATCTTCAGATGCGCTATAATCTCCTTGAATTAAGAAAATGAGACAATGTCTCACAAAGATTCTTCTTTCTCCCCTAAACCATTTGAGAGCATTTCTAAAACCATTACTTTCACAAACTAGCCAAGACTGCTAAGAAAAAAAACATAGCTACACAAGTTCTGAAAATCTTGTTAAATGTGTCTTGAAGTCCAAGGGCTGTGTTTCTTTGTCCTAATCCCTGAAGAGCAAATTGCCATGGAAAGGAAGAAGAAAGAAAAAGAGCCAATAAAATAAAAGGTTATCATTCGGAAAGCATTATTGTAACAAACATTTTGATGAGTGAGGGATTACCTGAAACCATTTGGCTTCCGTTCTTAAGCATTAATTTGGCATAGGTATGGCAAATGCAACTCTTAAAACAGTACTGAGTCATCCAGAGTTAACAGTTTGATCGTATCTTTTTTTAATATCAAGGATTCCAAGATTTGCTATACCTTAAATACCAAATAAACAGGGAGACTAAATATAATTACTTAAAACCTACCCAACAGAATTATCCTAAGTGTAAATTTTAAGTATTACACAGATGACCATGAAACAGATTTATCTCAAAACAAAAACTTGGGCAGATTATATTTAACTGAGTAATTATGCTATCTATGCTCTGGCTACATCTCACAATCACAAGGCTATGAAGGGCTGAGAGGAAAAACAAGGTGAAACTTGCCATCTTACTCATCTCCAGTGCGTGCTGGCTGCAGACCAAGCTGGCCTGCCCGAACGCACAAACAACTTAACGATAACCTCAGGGAGAGCACATGATTTCATGCAACAAGGAAACCTGCAAAACATTACGGGGAAATCTACTACGGCCCCACGTGGACGTGACTGCCAAGTCTTGTAGATGGAATAATGGTGGTGGAGGAGGAAGATTCCAATAGGAAGCTGTAATCAAATAATAAACGTGAATTTTTTGCAAAATGGAAACTATAAATTATTGAATTTTTAGCATTTTCCCCCTTTTGCTCTCTAAATTTTTTTGTCCTCATTCTAATATAGTGCAAAGATATTCTGGGGGGAAAAAGTACAGAAAAGGGACAGGAACTCATGGATTTCTTAATTCCACAAATTTACTACTGAAGATTTTTTTCCTAGTCAATTTCAACAAACTAACAAAATTCCAATCACAAGCCCAATGGAGTACGTGTCAGGTTCCAGGAATGCTCTCGGATCTGTGGGTTGAACAACTAAGAATATCTCCAGTAGTCATTAGTTTGCAGAGAAGCACAGAGAGGTGAAAAGATCATAAACGCGGCCTTCAAGTACAAGGAAGTTTACTTCTTTTCAGATGAGAGAAATATAACCCTGTATAAATCATCCTTCAGAGTTTATGAAAGACCCTGAAAATGCAAGTATCTGAGAGACAGGCATGGTCAGCCTCTGCTCTGACAAGCAGAACTGTGCCTACCTAAGGTCAACAGGACATCAGGACTATGAAGAGGGAAATTCTGGAACATGGAACTTGGGGGAGGGCATGTCTCAACGGGGAGGACATGAGGGCAGTGGGGACTCAACCAGAAAGAGCAGGTACCAAGGTCAAACGCTGTGACCCTAACACTTCCTGTATGACTGACCTCTGCAGATGCTGCGGCTAAACCATCCAGACTGCTGTCTTCCAGGCTACTTCCACCAACTCTCAACACCCAACACAGCCTCCCAAGTTTTTAGCCAGCTTACTAAAAAAAAAAAAAAAAAAAAAGCCTATTAATTCTAAGGATTCTACTAACAGACAAAATACATCCCGAGAGAAATACTCTTTAGCCAAAATTCTACTCCTAGGAATTTTCACTACAGACATATGGGTACAAATACATAGATGCAAGAAAACTTACTAAGCATCACTAATGACAGAAAACAAAAGTAATGGCCTAAAATGTCCATCAATCAGGCAAGGGTTTAAAAACCTGAATGGAAAGTGAAACAGGGAGGGTAGCTGAGAAATATAAAATGATACTAAATTTTTAGACTATATTTTACATACTTTCCTATTTCACAATGAGTATTTGTTGAAGTCCTACATATTAATTTAAGACAGAGAAAAATCATTCACACTATTGCCATCTTTTTTTTTTTGGAAACAGAGTCTCATTTTGTTGCCTGGCATGAGTGCAGTGGTGTGATCATAGCTCACAGCATCCTCAAATTCCTGGGCTCAAGTGATCCTCCTGCCTCAGCATCCTGAGTACCTGGGACTACAGGCACGTGCCACCATACCTGGCTAACTTTTTAAATTTTTTGTAGAGAAGGGATCTTGCTATGTTGCTCAGGCCGGTCTTGGACCTCCGCCTCAAGCGATCCTCCTGCCTCAGCCTCCCAAAGTGCTGGGATTACAGGTGTGAGGCACCACCCAGCCTCCCCAGGTTTGTTTGTTAACTCTAAAATATATCAATTCAACAAAGTTAAACAGAAACAGCTATGTATCAATCATCTAAATCAGTAGTTCCCAAACTTTTGGTCATTCATATATCACCCTCATGATTTTTTACATCACATTAAAAAACTACCTTTTTACTAAATTTTTGTTTCTTAGAAGGTTCTTTTTTTTTTTTTTTGAGACAGAGTCTCACTCTGTTGCCCAGGCTAGAGTGCTGTGGCGTCAGCCTAGCTCACAGCAACCTCAAACTTTAGGTCCTTTTAAAACACATACAGTGAAACCATGACTTTGATGAGCTAGTTATGTTTTCTAATACGCATGAAAATAAAGGCATAGTGCTTAAAACAAAAACTGTTCATTAGAATATTTCAAAAATAACCCTGCATGTCCATACTCAGGAAACACTAATATTAAAAAAAACTGTATTAACAACTATTTATAAATTCTACTATTTGTAAATACAGTGTTTATGGCATTATCATGAAGACATCAGTGTCAATCCATTTTTCTACTTAACTAACAGATGGTTAATTACCTAAAAAGCAGTCAGTCATTTCTGGTGGAAATTCATTCCATTCAAGTCTCCCTGGCTCTGTACAAATGAACACACTCTCTATATCTAGTTACTAGTTAATGATCTGCAGCAGTTAAACAAATCGTCCTCATACCTACAGACAACGATAAATGGTTCTTTCCCTCAATTGCCTATCAAGATAAATTAAAAACATATAAAAAATACTAGATACCATATGTAAGTATGTTCTAACCAAAAAGTTATCTTTCTTCTGCTACAATTCAAAATGAAAGTGAAAAAGCTGTTTTCTACATGATACATTTCAACTCAGTGTGAGATTCACTTTATGCCTAATCCCTGTCACACAAGGAATTTAAATGGTTTTGCAAGAATAAGCTGCCTATCCAAAATTACATGTTAGAAATTATACTGTAATTAGCCTAGTTCCTTAACAAAGCAAATTAGATTTAAGTCAATCCAGCAAAGCACAAAGCCAGATAGATCTCCAATTCAATCAATTATCTTTCATCTTTCAACTAAGAAAATTTGTTCTTTATCTACTTTGTCTCAGTAGTTCCCTGTCCAGAATTAACCACTCTAGCAGTGAGAACGATGTGTGCTCACCAGTACAAGCAGATCTGACAGACAGGTGAGAAAACAAAGAATTAACTGTGAACTCTCCTTTCCAGCATGTGAGCAGTGACAGTGGACCATGACTTCTGCACGACAGCCCGTCATTGGCTGGGGTTGGAACCCTACGGTGTTTATCACGAATGTGTCTCCCACCAAGCACGGTGGCTCTGCACTCTGCTGGCCAGTGCTTTTTATACTGAAACGAGTGAAAGATCTGGGGCAGTCATGGTAGTTCCATAAGGATTTAAGTGAGGCTAACCATTGTCCCTGTCATTATGTCCTGAAAGTGGTCACAGTAGGAACACCAGGAGAAAGCCACAGTACTTACCCAGTGTCAACAGAATCTCCTTTCTTCCCCTTACCTCCAAACACCTATCTCCTAAGCAGCACGGCTTTCTCCATCAGGTGACCTTTGCGTATATAGAGTGTGGACATCAGAAACAGTCCAATGATAAGGATGTAGAACACGCTCCAACTTATTAACAGAAACTGTCATACGATAACACATAAGCTACTCTGCCCTAAAAGACTGGTATTACTTTCTTCCCACTTATAATTTTCAGCTGAACTAGTAAATTATGGTAAAACTAACAGTGTAGCTTAAAAAAATGCATAATGTAATAAGCTAGGTGCCCACCACCAAAGGTCCTAAATCAGGCACTTTTAAAAAGTTGTCATTCAGGCTGGACATGGTGCCTCACACCTGTAATCCCCACATTTTGAGAGGCCAAGGTGGAAGGAATTGCTTGAGGCCAGGAGTTTGAGACCAGCCTGGGCAACATAGTGAGATCTCGTCTCCACAAAAAATTTAAAAAATTATCCAGGTGTAGTGGTACACATCTGTAGTCCCAGCTACTCGGGAGGCTGAGGCAAGAGGATCCCTTGAGCCCAGGAGTTCAAGGCTGCAGTGAGCTATGATCACACCATTGCACTCTAGCCTGGTGAGAGAGCAAGACCCTGTCTCTAAAAAAAAAAAAAAAAGGCTGTCATTCATGTTTTAGGTTACTATGTAAATTTCCCTTTGGGAGCTGCAGACATTTTTTAATCTCATGAAAACTATGAACCCTCTATGTCCTCAGAAACATTCTCATATTATATAAAATGCTGCACCTATTCTAAACAGGTTGTGAGTGCAGAAGATTCCCAAGTCCGTTCATGTACCCAACTCAAGAACTCCTGTTTCAGTGGCTTGGGAAGACTAACACAAGGCTAAATGCTTACATTTGAAAAGAAACACAGAGTCTGCTTGTTCAGGGTGCCTAAGTACCTTATATGATCACATATAAGTCAGATGCAACTGTAAAATACAGTTTTACTTGTTTTAAAATAAGTATTTTAAAGAAAATCCAAAATTCTCCACAGTAGTATTTTCAAAGTGCTTTGCATCTAACTACACTGAATGAAGGGGATACTACCAGCCGGCAGCAGCTCTTACATTTAAGAAAGGAGGACTGTGAACTGATGTGGGGAGGGCCACAAGGTACTGAAACGGTGCTGCAGAGTTCTCCAAATACATATGCAGAAAACAGCAGTGGTGCACGTCACATACAGGGGGGTGGGGTACTATGGAAGGGATAAAGCCAATAGTGTCCCCCTACCTTGATCCACCACTGCCAGGTGGATCTTAAAAGTATACAGAGCTACATTTTTCCACCCTTGCTGATTGTGATGAAAAATTAACTTGGTTCAAGAGACAAATACAGGAGACGTTTAAAATCAACACTGCAGTGTTTCCTCTTCTCAGGCTGTGAAGCATGACCAGCGGCAGGAGGAGGCGGGATCTTGGAGCAGGCCCCTCATCTGCACCTGCGGGCAGGAAAGGGCGGCAGGGGAGGGGCAGAGAGGAGAGAGCTGGCCCAGTTCAGAGAAGATGGAGGAGCTACAGCTGAAGGCAAAACATCCGACAAACGTGGAAAACGCAGTCACCAGGCAGGCAACCGCAGGTACTCGGATTTTCAAGAGCAGGTAAGAGAAGCCAAATCTCACAGACAGAATGAAGCAGCGGGAAGTCTGACAGCATTAACCAGGGAAGAAGGGTGTTACCAGCTAGGAAGGCAGCCCCTACGGAGGCCCTGGCTCTGGACTCGAGTCAGAGGCAAAGCTTCAATCCCCAGAAAAGAAAGTTTGAGAAAGACAAGGTTACAGGAACCATACCAAAAGTCCCATTCTAGCTAAAAATTGGGACAAAGTACGGCAACAAGGACAAAGAGGAACACCAGAACCAGGGCTGGTTGGCCACAAAAATAAGCACAATGCAGGAAACCTAATGGTCAGCCCTGAAACCACAGGTCCCCGGGACAGGGCAATGCTGGACAAGAGACTCCACCACATAAGGACACTGAGCTTGAACTTCAGCCTTCCTGGTCTCTGCCTGGATCACAGAATTAGAGTGGAGATAAGCAAGGCAGACATCAGCCCTGACTTTAGGGAGTTGTTTTTTTCTTCCCCCCATAAAATATAATTTCAGACTATCAAAGAAAAGTACAGAGCATCTGACGGAAGAGACCAAGCATTAATTTACACCGTCTCCCAACAGCTTGAGCAAACATATGGAAGTGGGAAGCACAGAACATGTTAAGGAAACTGTTTATTACAGTTGGGGTAAAATAAAAGGTAAGTGTTGTAATAAGATTAGAAAAGAACGCTCATGAGTGCCAGCCTAGGGAGTTTAGATGGGGCAGGGGAGGGTCGTATAGAAAGGACATGTTCAGAACTGAGTCGCAGAAGATTAATTTACCAGTGCCGTCACAGAAGCCAAGGGAGAAAGAATTTCCAGAAGAAGGCATAACCCTCACCTCCAAATGCTACTGATATTAAGAAATATAAAAATCACTCTGGGAGCCCAAGGCAGGAGGATCGCTTGAGGTCAGAAGTTCAAGACCAGCCTGAGCAAAAGCGAGACCCCGTCTCTACTAAAAATAGAACAAATTAGCTGGGCGTGGTGGTACGAACCTGTAGTCCCAGCTACTCGGGAGGCTGAGGCAGGAGGATCCTTTGAGCCCAGGAGTTTGAGGTTGCTGTGAGCTATGATGATGAAGCCACTGCACTCTTCACAGGGCAATAGCTCTGTCTCAAAGAAAAACAAACAAATAAATAAATATAAAAATACTAACTGGAAGGCATCCTCTCTACCAGTTATTAGAGTGGAGACTGTATGGCCAGCAGAAAAAGTCAGGAGACAGAACAGTGCTCGGTATCACAGCCCACCGAGGAAGTTATGTGTTAAAAGAGAGCAAAAGACAGTTCCCTGGGTTCCCAAGAGAGGTACTGTTTTTATTGTTGTTGCAGCTTTTAAAAATAGGCAGGCCTGAGCCAATAGATTAAAGATGCAAGAAATGAAACTGGGTAAATGATAAGTAAAGAATGTTTAAAAAGACAGAATTACAAGTTCAGCTCGTATCAAAATGCTTTTATATTAATAATTCCACTTTGAATCTCTCTTTCTAATGGACTGTTTCTCAGTATAAAATCTCTATAAATTATTCAATATTGGTAACATGTCTGGTCCATTGTTCAATAATCAAACAATACATATCATAGTTTTTTTAACTTTATCAAATCAATTAATAAATTATGACACAAACTATGTTGTTTTTTTTTTTTTAGTGAAATGTAATAAGCAGAGTAAGAGGAGAAGGAGGGGAAAGAATGGGTTTTAGAATTATCCAGAACTGGGTTTGAGCTGCATGTTTAACATCAGTATGACCACATCATCGCTTGCATACTTACAAGCGTAAGTACATCCACACTAAGGGATTTACAAGACTTTCTCATCTGACCTTCACAACAGCCTTCTCAATTTAGAGGTTCAACAACTTGCCCAAGTCAATTAGAAAGAGGTAGCACAGGGATCTGACCTTGAGTCCCACTCTAAGATAAATGCATTCTCAAATTGTAATGTCAAGATCTACGACCTCCAACGACTCTCTGAGCTTCAGGTCCTCATAATACTTTCCTTATAGTTTCGCCATGAAGAAGTGAAAGAAATAATACTGTACATGGATAACACTTAACAAAAAGAAGATCCTCCATAAATGCTGGTTTCCTTCTCTCCTTCCTCTATTTCATTTTTATAATCGCTTTCTTAAAACCTTTATCCTTCTGCTCTAAGGCACTGCCTCTTCTGTGCTCCCACACACCACACGTACACCCCTAACAGCACTACAACCCCGTGCTGTAACTGTTGGCTTCCTCGTCTGCTTCCTGATAGAAAGCTCTTCAAGGACCTGTGCCCATCATTAGCGTTGTGTCTCTAGTTTACAGTGAATCTGACATGTAGTAAGTGTGCAATAAATGTTTCTTGTTTCAGCTAATTCTGGTTAACATTTAGTTCTATCTGCTTAGGTGGCCTCTGTCTAAAACCTTACGTCACTAGGCCCATCCAACATAGCTCCAGATTGCAACTGTTCTGTTATACCCATTTGTTCAGAGGGCAGCAAACTACAGCAAGCTGGCCCGCCACCTGTTCATATAAAGAAAGTTTTATTAGAACACAGCCATGTTCATTTATTTACATGTGGCAGAGTACCTGTAACAGACCATAAGGCCCGCAAAGCTCAATATATATGCTATCTGGCCCTTTTCAGAAAATGTTTGCCACCTCTGCATTAGCTGGATCTATTCAGTCAGTCAACAAATACTAGAATATTTACTATGAGGCAGTCACTGCCTTTATGTGCTGGGTATATTGTGCTGAACAAAACAGGCACAGCCCTGGCCTTCAGAGAGCTTACAGTCTAGCAAGCAAAAAAGATAAAACACTCAAGTAGTCAAATAAATAAACACTAAATACTACAGGTGAGCATCCCTAATCCAAAAATCTGAAATCGTAAATGCTCCAAAATCCAAAACGTTTTGAGCATCAACATGATGTCAAATGAAATGATTTCAGATTTTCAGATTAGGGATGCTCAACTGGTATAGTGCAAATATTCCAAAATCCAAAAAAATATGGAATCCAAAACACTTCCAGTCCCAAGTATTTGAGATAAAGGATCCTCAACCTGCACCAAACGTGAAAAACACAGTAAAGGAAAAGTGGATGATACCACTTGGAAGAATAATGGCTGTGAGTGGAGAGGAGACATATTTTATATTGAGTAAAAGGGAAAGTTTCTCTAAGAAGCAATTAAACGACACCTGAATCATTTGGGGGACAGGGAACAGCCGTGTGAGAGATGAGGGCATCTGGCAGAAAGTCCAGCAAGACCTTAGGCTCTGAGGAAGAAAAGACCTCGTATGCTCAAAAGATGATGTAGCTACAACATAATGAGCCAGAGGAACGCCGATAGAATGAGGAGGGAAATGCAGGCAGGGGTTACTCACAGAGCACCTTGTAGGCCATTTTAAAGTCTGAATTTTAATTTTTAAAATTCTAAATGACATTTTTTTATTATAAAGACAATTGGTAAAAACTTAAGGGCTAATATTTCAGATCCACAAAACTATTCTTTCTTCAGGAATATGAATAACAATAGCAAGTAAATCCACCTCTAATTACATTACCTTTTGCTCAAGAGTAAGGACTTTCTACCTGTACTTCTTTAAATATTTTGATTATCTTTAAGTATCCCCCCATAATTATGATTAACACAACAGTCAGCCTCACAGACAAATCAACAGTTGCAAAGGCAACGATTTTTCCCTAGTTCTAGGCTGATATGTCTTTATGACAGCAATGCAAAAACTGTTCCCTAACTAACAAATCATATTGTTCCTAATCTGCATAATGAAACACGAAAGTAATGTTTCCATTCAGGGAATATTTGAATATGGAAGGTAATATGACATAAGGAACTGGTATATTAAAATGAGATTACGATTTGTTACAAATAAACGATTGAAGTTTTTGATTTACTCTTTTGTAAATAAGAATCAAGATTTTCTCAATAACACATTTAAAAAATTAATAATAGTATTACTATCAAAAAATTGTTCTAAGCACCTTATCCACATAAACTCATTCACTCTCCATAACAATCTTATAAAACAGGGAATATTATTTGCATCTCTTTTTTTTTTTTTTTTTTAATAGACAGGGTCTCAGTCTGTCACCCAGGCTCAAGTACAGTGGTGCAATCATAGCTCACTGCAGCCTCCAACTCCTGGCTTCAAGGGATCCTCCTGCCTCAGCCTCCTGTGTAGCTGGGACTACAGGTGCATATCATCAAGGCTGGCTAATTTTTGTATTTTTATTTATTTATTTTTTTGGAGAGACAGGGTCTCTCTATGTTGCCCAGGGTGGTCTTGAACTCCTGGCCTCAAGCAATCATCCTGCCTCAGCCTCCCAAAGTGCTGGAATTACAGGTGTGAGCCACCTCGCCTGGCCCCTGTATCCCTATTTTATAGATAAAAACATTTAGGCACAGATAGGTTAAGTAGCTCGCCTAAGATAACTCAGCCCAAGGTTTTAACCAGCAGGCACAGTGCCTCCCAATCATGATGTCATTCTTGTTGATTTGCATTCCAGGGTGCTTTCCTAAGGGGTGGAATTTCAGTTAGTACATTCTTGGAAGCATGTTTTTACCCTCATGAACTTAATTTATCTGTGCCACAAGAACTTTTTTAAAAAAGGTTATAAGAACTGTGGTACTAGAAAAAAATAAGATGACTAAGAAAATCTAAGCACACTCTGATATTTACTTCCTCAAATACACACAAGACAGCAGCAGTTAAGAGCAGCAATCATTTATTGACCATCTCTTAATGCCAGGCCACTCTGCCTTAGTAATCTCATTTGAAATTCACAAGCTATTATTAGTACCGATTCCCAAATATAGAAAATGGGATTCTGAGAAGTTAAGCATCTTTAACTCCTGTTCTGATTACACACTGTCTACAGGTAAAGACAATTTCCTCTGTACGGCTGAGTCCAAGGAATCAGTATTATATAAATATTTCATGTTTATAAAGCCTTGTTCGTCTGATTGATTTAAGACCTTTGGTGGAGGCAGGTGAAGAACTTTCCCTGCTGTTCTTTCGTGTGTGTGTGTGTGTGTGTGTGTGTGTGTGTGTTTGTGATTTCCTTCTCGTGTGTTTCTAGTACTTCATTTCCCGGGCCAGGTTTCACGCTCCCAGCAAACCCGCCGCCTTCCAAGCAGCACTCCAGGCCTAGAGCTTCATTGTTTCTATGTCGCCTGTGAGCTTGACTGTGCTTTACTCCAGATCTGGCACTTCACCTGAGAGTGGCTGGGGGTGGCTGGGGCTCTCTCTAGCCGAGGAGTCACCCTTCTTACATGGTGTCTAGGGGTCCAGAGACAGGAAGCTGAAGCTGCTGTGCTTCTTTACAGCCTCAGCCTAGAACGGCCAGAGCCTTTCCCTGCTGTTCTAATCCCACTGCTCCAGCAGTAAGAATGGAAAGGGAAACAAATTAGGAACTGCTCTTCCCTTACTAAGTAAGCCCATGACAGCAGGTCCAATGCGGGGCCTGTTCAATGTCATATCCTTAGTGCCCAGGACAATGACTGACAACAGTAAATGCTCAATAAACTGTGGCTGACTTTCTAAGAGTCTAGGCCAAACTCATGTGGGCCTCACTTGGGTAGCCACTTCGTAGGCATCCTCTTCAGATATTACCATAAAAGAAGCCAATCCACCATCGTTCCTAACTAAATCACCACCAACATAAAATCATTAATTAGCTAGGGAGCTTGGTCTTCAAAGTTTGAGTATTTTAAACATAAAATTAATTAGTAGTAGCTCAAGCTACATAAAATCAGATCATGTGCCTTCAAATCTCATTGAGAGTGCTTAAGATCCGGGTATTCTAGAAGGATGGGATACGAGGATGGGAAGAGACGTGAGTTGGAGGGAGTGAATGTGGAGTCCAGTCCTGGTTTTGTTGGTGCTTAGTAACAGCCATGTGGCTGGAGCCAGTCCCAGACTCCTCCAGGCCCCGGGTTTTCCCATCCACACAGCTTAAGGGATGAACCAGATGATTCCCAAGACCTATTACAGCTTCTCCACTCTATGGCTTCAGGTTGGCAGGTGCCACTAGACTCTGTCTGAGATGGCCAGTACAGTTAAAAGGGTGACAAGCTTCAGAGAAGAAGAGGTATTTGAGGTTGCCCCTGAGGAATGTGAGGAATTCAACATACATGAGGATGAAGTTAAGGCAAATCTCAGCTGGGAGAATCACTGACTGGACTTCAATTTGTCAAAAAGTCCCAGTGGTTCTCACTCAGTGCCAAATACATCGACATGGTTACGTTCACAGGAACCCTGCAGTTCAGGGGCTTTAGATGATGTTTTAAAACCATTCTTTTAATGTAAAAGAAAAAAAGGGGAGAGAGCCAGACACAGTGGCTCACGCCTGTGCTCCTAGCTACTCAGGAGGCTGGAGGCCAGGAGTTCTAGACCAGTCTGGGCAACATAGCAAGACCCCATCTAAAAAAAAAAAAAAGGAGAAAGAAAGAAAACCCTGAGAGTGGCAATCTACATCTTCCATTCTAGTGCTGGGTGGAGGGAGGCTGTGTGCCTGCTTCAGTTCTACCTACACGGCCTGCTCAATGTGAATGCCCTCCATCCTGGTTTTCTTAAATGTTCAGTAGGAAATGAAAGTAAAATATTTATTATAAAAGATATGTTAAAACGTCTTTGGGGAACTTGTTGAACTGGAGTTCACCAGATAGCTGCCATTTCTAAGAAGCAGTTCTGAAGCCTAAGCACTCTTTCTGAAGACCTTTGAAATAAGCCAAATTGATTTTCCTCCACTGGCATTAAATGACGTCAGGATCTTTCAGTGGGACTGTCCCAACCATCCGCTTTTTGGACTTTTTAGCACAACAGTAAGCTAAATAGCTGGTGGTGTCAGTTGAACTAGACTCATGGTAATTACAGGCAGAACAGTTTTACCTGGTCATGACCTGCAACTGGTGTGTTTTAATTTTTTTAAAGAATCACACTAATCAAAATGGCTCATGTGCATCATTCAAAAAGACACAAAAGAGCTCACAAATACAGTTTCTATGCAAAAGGCATTTAAGCAAGATTTGCAATGTACCTTTCCATCTTTGCAGATGTGCAGCCTATCTTTTTAGAAGGAGAAGAGAAACGTGCAGAACACTTAAGGATAAACAACAGTCACAAGAACTGAAAAATCATTTGCTTTACTTGAGAAGGAAACATTTTAGGTGGTGGGGCCAGAAGACCTATAACATCTTCAGGGGATTTCCAGAGTGTTCGCCATGGCAACACCTGCTAGTATCACACCAACTAACAATTCAGTACAAGTGTGTTGGTATGTCAATAGAACATGATATAAGGACATGCTTAACTAAGCTGGCTCAATCCAAGTGTATATTTTAAAGTATTTAGTACAATGTATGATCTATATATCCTTTAGGCACTCCTCCCCAAATATTGCTTTCTTTCCAACAAGACTTTGATAAATGCTGAATGGCAGGGAGCACCTGTGTGCTCTCCCTGGGAAATGTCTGCAGTGCACCTATCTGAAATTGCTATTTAATAGACACACATATATATAGATCCACCTGCCTTGACAAGAAGTCTAAGGGCAGTTAAGATTCTTCTGTGAAAGCTGAGGAGCTTACAAGGATGCAGACGAATAAAAAGCCAGCTCAAGGTCAAGATTCTCCTCTGAAAATTAGGCAGACTAACGGCTGATCAAGACCCCAATGTCCAGTCCCTCTAGCATGACCATGAGCATCTAAGCCTGAAAAATACCTCAGGCAGAAATAATCACACACCAAGCTAAAATGCACCTCTAGATTCATGATCTAAATCAGAGCTTCTTCCTGTTACACAAACCAAGGAAAATTATTTGTAATATACTCCAAAATGTGCTATGATATTTACACAGGTGTGTCCACTTCATGAAAATTCATCAAGCCATAAGCTTATATGTGCACTTTTGGGCTCACATTTTACTTTTAAAAGTTTTATGTATAACTGTACATATAGTAAGTACATGTGCATATATATTTATATACATATGTATAAAAAATACTGAACAGAGGTAATTAACATAAGGTACTGACAGATCCTCACATAATGAAAAGAAGTGATACCTTTATGGAACCATTATTTACAACCATTTAAAGGTTAGAAACATCTTCTAGAAAATAATTGAGTCCAGTAGCAATTGCCGATGAATAATCATCAGACACAGCTAGAGGTTCCCTCAACTAGATTTCATCTTTTCATTAGCTGAGTTTTCATAAAGATTTGCTTGGATTTTAATTTTATATACACTCTTACTTTTAAAAACATGTAAAGAGAATTAAAAAAAAAAGAAAGAGGATAGGAGGGAGGAAGAATATATGGATGCTGATGTGTGGAGATGCTGGAATAGTTTCATTATTTTAATTTAATACACTTTCTAATAAGTCTTACTCGTCACTAGTCCCTGTGAAAAGTAATGATTTTATGACAGACCAAGTGAACAACCCAAAACATCATTTAATACCATAAATAAAATTAACTGGTTTTCTTAAATGTTCAGTATGGTTTTATCCTCATGAACAGTCAAGTATTAACAGCTCAAAAGGAATAGACTGTGGGTAGATGTGCTCCCAATTAACCAGGAAGTCTTTTCTATGTCCTACGGTACAATTACAAAAAAATTCTGTCTAGAAAAAGATCTCACAGCCTAAGAAAGATTAAAAGCATTCACATCAATGTATTTGGTCAAAATTAGTTAAGTGACTTCTTTATTGGTGCAGTTACAAGGTAACCACAGACATTCACAAGCAATTACTTAGCGTAGCCTCTCCTACAGAAAGAAGAGTAACCGCAATGAAATAAGAAAATTCTACCCACTCTCACATTCCAGTTCACTCACCCACACCTACCTTAATGCCTACCAGATAAACATTTGGAGACTATAAAAGCAAAAGACTTAAAACCTTCTGTCTACTTTCAGGCAAATAGCATCGAAAGGGCTATCACCAAATACAAACACAATGAAAGAAGTTCCTCTTCTTTGCAGACCGCAATTATTCTTTGCATTAACAATGTAAAGTTCTGCATTTGCTAGACCTCACAGATGTCTATTCTTATCCCTGTCAAAATAATCAAAGCTGCATACATCTCAGAATGTTGATTACTACAAATGGATGAGGTACACCAAAAAAAAGAAGAAAAAAAAATACTGATTACAAAGTGCTATATTTGTATTATAGTTACCAAGCTCCCTAAACCCTGCTCCATAGTCTTCAACAATCAAAAGTATTTCACACATTAACACAATGGAAACAAAATAAATAAGATAAATACAGTTTCATAAAATTTACTAATTCTCTAATGGCCTTCTAATAAATTAGAAAATTCCTGGTTCCCAGAACCAACAAAACTAATAAAACGGATTTATAGAGCGATCATAACCATCACCCAGTGTTTACACAGCAGCTACACTACACGGACTGAAGTATTATGACACGGCTCAGATCCCAGACTACGCAGGAGGTTGCCTGGACAACATCCTCCCTACTTCCTGCTATCAAAAGGTAAAGAAATAAATGCCTGTGAAAACAAACTATCTTTATCATCATCCCCTCCTAGTTTTTTTTCTATATGCCATCAAATTCTACATCATAAATAATCAGCAACCTTAAGCCACCCTCATTATTTGCCTTTCTAATCAAATTTCATTTGCTTCAGTTCAGTTTTTCTTTAGTTTATCATTAGATTCTAAGATGCCAAGAGGGAAACTAGACAGCATTCACCTTTGCATCGGCCCAGAGCCTAACATAGCGCCTTCAGAATACTGTTACACTTTTTACAACTTTAAGCTGAGTTGTAAAAAAAGAAAAAAATAGTTATATGAATTCAGCAAATCCTGGTGAAATGAGTCAGCTGAAATGTTCACAGTCCAGACTTAGGAGGCATTGTTAAAACTGAAAATGTTGCCACTAAAGAATAGTAAATTTGACTGCAATTATCACCATTAAGATGACTTCTCCACATCTCTGTCCCCACCCCAAACCACCATATAACCAAGCATCATCTTCATCTGATGCGCAAGCACCTCAAATTCAACACATTTAAAAACGAACATTTCTTTCTGCCACCTCCCTAAGACCTGTGCTGCCGGCGTACCCTCTTCTCAGTGAACGGCATGGCCACTCACCCCGATGCCCAAGTCAGCAATCTTTGGGGTGTGGGTGAGTCCTGTCTCTCCCTTACCTCTCACATCCAAACAATCACCATGTTCTGTCATCTTCCCCACATCTGCATTGCCACCAACATGCTACACCACTATTCTCTGACACCTGAACAACTTCCCAAATGATCTCACTACAGATCTACTATTATCTACCTCCAACCCACTAGTTACACAATTCTGAAGTGTAATCTTTAAATACAAAATTGGGTATGTGTGCACGCGTGCAGAAACCTTGTCTATCTCACACATGATGACACCTCTTGGTGTACCTAGCACGTATTAGATCTACAATAAATATGAAAACTCATTCATTTGACCAAAAAGACTGTCACATGCTTTTTACCCCAAGTGTAAACATTGCCAAGCTTTTATTAAGAAATTAGTAAATACTTAGCACTGGTTAGGCTACAAAAGTAATTCCAAATAGGGGCCCAGCCCAGATGGGGCTTATGACTGAGATGAGAAATAGCTTTCCACATACAAGCTAGTATGTGGAAAACTGACAAGATGACATTACATAAAAACAAACTAATATATCACAGTAAGTAGCACTGAAAAAAAAAAAAGAGAGAGTCTTTGAGTTGGATTATTAAAGGATGAGTAAAATGTGAACAAAGAGGAAGACACTACAGATGAAAAACTATGCACGTGCCCACACATGGGTGTGCTTATTCACATGTCATGCAGCATTGGTAGGATCTGAAGGGAGGGGAAAAAAAGGCCAGAGACACTGATCTGATCACAGAACAGGTTTACATCTGTAAAGGTTAAAGCTGAATACTTAGAGAGCAGTGCAACATGAAGAACGATGAAATTCGGGTAAAGGGATTAAGATTTGGCAGGATTAGGGACAACAGCCCTAACCTTTGACTGTACCAGCTACGCACGTGAAGGACATTGTCTGATGTGAAGTCTACCACCAGCCTATAACCTAAACACTATTATTACTGCCTCAGTTTACGTCTGAGGACGCTGAGTCCCAGAAACATTTACAACATATTCAAGGTCAGATAGTTGGGAAGTGGAAGAACTGGGGTTTGGATACAGCAACTTCAAAGCCCTGACTAGTCGACAGGAAGAAGTCCTCTACAAAAATAATGTGATGCAAGTAACGTCTTAAAGCCTAATAACAGAGCACGGGGTAAATTAAAGGCCGTACACTCGGCAAAGCAGCAGCTGCAGTAATCTAGACCCGAGGTGAGCAGAATGAGACTAGAGTGAGAGCAGTGAGATTACAACACAAGAGAATGTGATGGGCCAAACGCAGTTCTAAAAGTAAAAAAATTAAAGAGATGTTGAGATTCAAAGGTAAGTCCACAGTTCCTAACCTGAAATATGAAAAGGATAATGGCACCATAAACAGAAATTGGTCCAATTAAAAAGTGGACCTATTTTTCCACTTTAGATCTTTTGAATGAGATGAAGATGAGCTATCCAAGTGAAAATGTCCAACAGGGAACATGAGCGATGAGACCAAAGCTTGGTTAGAAGAAAGGAGGATATTAATATTATAAATACTAATCTTATATTCATGTGTATTTCTTAAACCAACAGGGACATTGTTTTAATACGGAAAACTAACAACTGTTACCTGAAAAAGAAAAAAAAGGCTTTTAATAGCATAACACCCACACAACAATAAGTTCCCAGGGAGGCCCTAGCAACAGCACTTCTGCACATGTCAGTTCAAGCCAAAAACTCCCTGCCACCTACTCAAGTCCTTGCAAACGATTCCACACCCATTGTAATATCTTTGCAGCATCTTTTTAAAACACAAAATATTGACACTGCCTGCTAAAATCCATATGGAAATCTCAGCCAAACATTGGGCTTTCAACCTACTGGTAGTTATCAATTTTTCAATTTCTAATCAACTTAATGCATACTTATTTAATAAAAATTTTATTTAATAAGGCATACATATTTAATAAAAATAAGATTTTTATTAAATGTCAGGGAAACAATGATGGATTTATATTAGCCACCAGGTACTTAAAGAAGACATCTGCAGATAATACAAAAAATTAGAATTGAAATGTCATCTGGTCTATATATTATCATGACTAGATATTATCAAAATAGACAAATTTTTAAAAGTAACAGATAGAAACAGTGTATCATCTATGTTAACAAACACTTAACACTGTCCATGTCCTAAAAATTAAGGAAACATCCACGTATAGTAAAAGTACATTTATAAAAAGTTGAAAGGATACACATAAATTCATATTAACAACTGCTTCTGAGGAGAGAGGGAAATAGACTGTAAAGGGAAACAAAGTACATTTCAAACTATATCTGTAATATTTCATTGCTTTCATTTTTAAAAAATCTGAAAAAAATACACCAAAATGTTAACATCTGTTAATTTGGGGTAAGGGTC